>OX235274.1:51959386-52465670 GCA_944472155.2 Trichobilharzia szidati
ATTGGTTAAGTCATATAACAATATGAATAGTTAAAATTGCCAATTACGTTGCCTTCTGCATGCAGAAATATATCTTGCCTTCTCAATTAGTCTTCTGTGTTTGAAGTTTCATCGCAGATCGACATCAGTTAGGGAACAACTGCAAACCAGGGAGTACTGGATAATTGTTTGATCTCAGTAGCTGAATGCTCTACAAGCTTGCCTTCCAACCGGTAGGTCCTGGGTTCGAAACCCGATGGATACGTACTGCTGGTGAGTCCTGGACTAGGATGAAACGACTGTCCAGTACTTTCTGGTTTCTAATGTTTCTCTGACTGTCATCAATCCACGATCAAACTGGAAAGAAACCGAATTCCTACAAACAAACTTTTGAAAATTAGTCTTCGGTATAATCTCAGTGCAAGAAATATAGAAACAGAATATTTTGCAAATATGAGCATAAAGAAGGTAACTCCAACCATGGTAGTGGTTATTCAAATCCATCCAATCATCGGTCGACGTTCCTATCCATGAGAAAGACCAGGATAGTTTTCGATGCGTCTTTAAATTATCAGCTTGTTTCATTCCAGTTCGGCGCTGCCCTGGACACAATGTTAGTTTCCCGAAAAATTTGAATGCGACTGGATGTTCACAAGTTTCTTCTGCATTTCTGGAGGCATTCTGAAACTGGTTGGTGAAGTGATTTGAACCCATGTCAAAGAAATTTAAAGGATGAGTTTATAGTCCTTAGTCTCTGTGAGAAAATCATCAATCACTAGGGGGTATATGCTGGTATCCTGCTGACAAATCAAAAATGGGGTGATTTTTTCCCACGGAAGAATATGGGGGAACAATAAAGAAGAATTGGCAGAATACATTAATTGATAAATTACGAGAGAAGAGGTTGAGTTATGCAAGAAAGTCTCAACTACTTTGTGCAATAAACCAAACGAATAATTTTCTTAGAAGTTAATAAAACACTAGACAACCAAAGACGATTAAGGGGAAAGGTGAGAATCCGGTACCACGATAAGTGATATTTGACTTACTTCCTATCAGAGTGCCCCCAATATTACAAGAATCATGGGACTGAGCCAGTCTGCGCAAGTCCTATTCACAACTTCTGTAGAAAACATTATTCTCATATACTATTTGTAAACTTTCAGTATCACTAGCTACGATGCTATCTTGTAGTAGCATTCCGATCAGTATGTAATTATGTAGATAAACCCTTAACCTCGTAGCAGACTTACTTAGCCAGCATAATTAGTGTAAAATCACAACTGATTGTAATTTAAACTGCAACACAATAATACATATTTACCATTGAAATACAATGATGAATGGAGAATGAATTTGTCATCTTTAACATATCAAGCTTTCTCTTAACTTATTTTGTCCATTAGTAACTGAATTCCCTTTAGTGATGATATTTCTAAATTTCTTCTTAGAGACTTCTAGTCAACTCGAATTCTAGAGGAAATTGTTGGAAGTAGTTTGGAAGAAGCCATGGACGTTGCTTTCATGCTTACTAGTGCTCATCAGAAAGGCGTAACGTCTTACACCATCATTCTAGAAATGTTCACACCATGTATAACTAATCTACTGAAAAGGTTGTCAGAAACCTTTGAACTAACTCTTTACTCCAGTTTCCAAAACACTATGACATCAAGATGAGTAGATCTAAGCATGATATAAAACAGTAATGTGTGTAATAATAATAATAGCTTTATTCCAAACAGTATTTGTGGTACAGGTATGGAATTTTCAGCGTGAATTACAATATTGCATCTAATTACCTCATAAATTTTATAAGATTTTAAAAACAAAAAGCAACAACAACAAAAAGAAAAAAAGAGAAATAAAAGAAATAAAAAAGAACAGCATTGCATTCACATATTTAAACAATGCACCACAGGATATGATATATAAAATTAGTCTGTAATAGAATATGTGACCAACAATATAATAGTAACAAAGAAAGGAGGACAAAATCTAACGGGAACTATTTGTTAGAGTGCCGCAGTAAGTTGATCATGTCATGCCTAACAGTTTTCTCATCACATAACAGCTGTGCCAGATAAGGTATTGTGGAGTTTTTGTACTTGGTAGTCCTGGCATATAGCTTCCTATAGTTGCTTCTAGTTCTACCAGATGAAATGCAAGGAGAGAGCTGCGTATAGAGAAGGTGTTCAGGGTCCGACAATATAGAATCAAAACTAGTGTTTGGAAGTGTATTCTGTTCGTACAGTAAGATATATTTGCGGTTTTCCTAAAAATACTAAAATCACTCATAATACAGATTACGATCTACTAGGCACCATGAACGAAGTTCAATTTAAAATGATCTGAATCATTTCCCTTTCTCCCTGAATCAATCCACATACATATCACTGATGAAATCCACCATAAACAGTCGAAACAGCCACTCTGTGTTTAGCCAGCCGCGATGTAACTCCTTCGTTATTATATGAAGTCGCAGTACACAACCATTATGTTCGTCAGCTAACACAAAAGAACTGATAACATCAAAATCCCAGGCATATGGGAATTTTGATAATATCAAGCTCATCCAAGTAGTCAGTATTAAAAAAAGAAGAGGCTGTTGGATAGCAGTGACACTGCATCACAAATTGATTGAAATTATAATTTACTAACCACTAGACTCCAACCTAATGTTTAAAAGTGATAAACTAACCAGCTGGTAAAGTGAAGGTCCTGGGTTCGAATCATTCTATGGCCGTTGGTGCTCACTGATGAAGAGTTCTAAATCAGGACGAAACACCTGTCCTATGACGCTTGGTTTTCTATAATTCTCTGAGTGATGTTATCTGAAGAAATCTCTGCACCAATGCTTGTAGTGCACACCATCATTTGTAAATTACACAGTTCATTGTGAAATTGCAATAGAATTTTCTTTAGATAAGCAAAATCTTCAGGTCACAGTATGTAGTCTGATTGACATGATGAACTGGAATCAGGAAATCAAGCAAAACCGCAACATGACATATATACTACTGATTTACATGAGTAGTTGACACTTGATAACAACTTTTGGTTTGTCTTTGATTTAGGAAGAATTAAAAGAATATATATTTACAGAAAGCAACGTTTCGTGAAGAGGAATTTGTCATATTTTTGAAGACTGTTATTAATGGACAAGAATAAGGCTGCTTTAAATGCACAGTACTACCAAATAATCTAGAATTTGGACAAAATCATATCAAAGTATTTCAGTAGCTTAGTAAGATGCCTGATATCCTCAGTCAACTTGAAGAGATGACGCTGAAGACAGTTTAGTAGTGCTAAGTCATTTGTCATGGCGCACTTTTTAAATCACTGGGCTACGTGAATTTTCAGTCCATTTAAATACATCATAATTACTGTATTTCATATTGTTTTAATCAGCCAGTTATATCCTTTAATCGCAGTCTATATTCACGCACATTTTCAAATAGGTTTCAACAACCTCCTTCTATGAATTTTCCGAGGAAAATGAAAGGAAAACGTTGTGGAGGGATAGAAGCTTACTTTATGTAGAATAATACCGCTTGAAATGATTGACAAATTATCAACTATTATATTACTTAAAGATTCCGCATAAGGAGTAAATACTTCGTTATAAAACACGCTGACAATTCTGTATTGTGTGTGAACGCATTTTCCGGAATCAAGATATTATCGATATTATGAAAAACCAGACATATACAAACCAACCAACCTAGTGTAGATATATACATACAATTATCTCTCAGACTAAATTTCTGATTTATGCTTATTATTTATAGATATTTGAATAGAAGAGAAAAAGATCAATGCATCAATAGCCGAACAATTCAAATTCACACTACTAGAATTTTATTGAACACCTTGAACAGAACAAATCTTAGTATGTTTGACACGCAATTCGCCATTGTTCAATGTAAGACGATACTGCAGGACTGGTCAGCACTAACTCATAGTTTAAAGATAGGAATAGAAGTGGTAGAGAATGTTGACTGTTTCACTTATTTGAGAAGTTGTATCAGCCTGAATGAACACAGTACTGACAAAATCTCAGCATGGATACAAAAAACTCATGTATCAATTACCCACTAACTCCATTTCTGGATTGGACGTGAAATCTAGCTATAAACGAATAGACGTGAGTATTGCGTAGCAGTTTGCACACTTCTTCTTCATGACTGTGAGACAAAAATTATGAAGAAGCTAGTTGTCTTTGATCACAGGTGTTTTATTTCTATCTCCTCTGTAAAGTGGTACAATATAATGCGTGATAATGAGGTTAAATGTATAGTGTTAAGTATGTAGGGAAAATCAGTCAATGAGGTTGTGAGGTGAACACGTATTATGCATTAGGAGCCACCACCTTTCACTCTAAGCAATTTTAGAAGATAGTATTAGGTGAGAAATGAGTTTGGGATGGTCAGACTAAAACCTGGCATCAATCAATGAGATATTAAACTGATTTCAAGTATTGGTTTTGTAGGGATTTTGTTTGATTGGCTGCGGGATTTCATCAAGAGCTGCGTGGGTGCGTACTGATGAAGAGTCCCAAATCAGGACGAAACAGCTGTCCAGTAATCCTAGGTGGCTTTCCAATGGTTCTCTAACTGATGTCAGCTAATGATGGAATCCTCCAACCAATTTAACTGTTTGTTTGAGCGAAATCGGGAGATTTAGATTATCTGACTGGTGTCCTCAAGATACTAAGCACCAATAGCCCAAGACTGTTAATGATATGATCTAAAATGGTTCTCAGTAGCTCACTTGTATCTACTTTTGATAATCCAAAATATCCATTAAGTTATTATGTTTCTTCACTCAATTATTCTTCCTTGTCTAAATTTCCGTTTACTATAGTTGGTTTGCGTCTCTTTGTTTCTATTGCCTTTGTATACGTGCTCTTGTGAAGCGTAAGGCAGCAGCTAGAATTGCTGTACTTTTGTGTACAGTTCTACACTGAAAATTCAATTCACTTCAGTAGATTACTCGCTTTCTTTGCTTGTCAAAATGTCGAAATCGCGAGTGCTGAAAAGAAAGGGAATTCACCCGGTATATTATAGAACAGTCTCAACCACGTTACAATGCTTGCTGGTCAGTTAACTTGCTTCGCGAACAGTCAAGTTAATACTTTAAGATATCAGGATAATCTGTTAAAAGAAAGCACTTAACTAAAATGTAAATTGTAAAAAGAAAGCCTAAAAGGACTACTCACTATCTGTAAACAAGAAGCCTTTATATATACGACCACAATTCATGAGCGATATACCAAGCGAGATAATTATGAAGAAATTAAGAAAATCAGTTCAAAGAACTTTTAATGCTGGTGAACTACACGTATTATTCTCTACACGACCGATAGTGCTACATTGACTGAAAGATGAAGTACCTAGACTAGCCACTTCAAATTGTATCTACCAATTCAACTTCGCTTGTGGAGCGAGTTATATTGGCCGTTGCTCTAGGAACTTGATTTTTCGCGCTCGAGAACATATCCCACTATGGCTAAGTAAAGGTGTAATTAAAACTATTAACAACTCGATATTATACCATCTGGTCACAAAGCCATCGTAAAAGAATCCTTCTCTATAATATACCGGGTGCCTAACAAATTGCCAAAATCATCGAAGCACCGCATGCTACAAACAGCAGAGGCTATTGCGATTCGCCTCAAACAACCAGTGCTCTGTGTTCAAAAGAAACAAGTCCAGCCCCTACTACTGCCCTGGCCCTCAGTAGAAACTATCAACTCATGAATTTGTAATATTATCTTTCCTAATTTTTCTGACATTCAGCTTATTTTATGTTGATGCTGTTCAGCTGTAATCTATCAATATTATTGATTCGATGTTATTTGAACAACGTTAATGTCGTTCATAAGACTAATTCATTCATTCATTATAATGTATATATAATTGTAGAACCTGATGATGAATTTATCGAAAAGAGTACTCTTTGTTCCGTGTCCATTCTTTTAAAAATTGTGAATACTAAAAATAATAAAACTTACTAATGGGCATTTAGAATTCATCACATGAACACTTAATACTCAATGATAGGTGACCGCCTATCCCTACAAGACTGTCATTTCTTACAGATGTAGACTAGACACATGATGAAGTACTTGTAAACAGTGCCATCCATAATGGTCATATGGTCCACTTATTACACCTCTCTATGCATATCATATGAAGAGAATAGCTCCTTTCTTTTAAGGCATCATTATTCTCATGGAATGTTTTGTTACATTACTGGTGGGTGTAGTAAGCAATATTTAGAAGAAGAAAGTTGGCTGTTGTACTGAATGTTAGACATCTGAAAATTATGTATATATATATATATATCAGGTCTCTAAGCGTTTTGCAACTTAGTACAAAAAGCTGAATGCTTATCACTTGGACATATCCATCCTTTCTCCCTTATCTTAGTCTAACACTCTCAAATCCTTTTGATGATAAGAGGCAATAATTAGATCATAATTGATATCAGTTGCCTGATTAGACAGTGGTACAGGCTAATTTTTTGTGAATTCTTGTATTTTCATAGATAACTTCACTTGTATCCTTGAGCAATGAAGATGAAAAAAAAATAAATAATTATTAACACTAGGTTATTTAACTTATAGATGACATTTCATAGAAAGTTCAGAATAGTGAGACGATTAAAATCGATGAAATTATTCATTCTCTTGAGTTGCTTAAAATATATAAATGAAATCATGGAAAATATCCATCAGGATATTAGAGAGTCAAAGAATAAGAAGCTTGGTAAGTAATATCTTTTCGGTGAACCTAAACTTTAAGGGAGACTGAGCACCAGATACAATAAAGAGGGGGATGTGTAGTTCCCTAAAGGAAACCTATCCTGCGGAAACACTAACAGTAATATTCTCAAACAGCCGACATCTTCTAAGCAATATGAAGGACAAACTCCAGCACATAACTGAGCAACTCCTATGGAGCTAGGTATATAGGCCGTTCTATGCGTGTCCTTTCAGCTACCATTACCCGGAGTGGCTGAAAAGTAAAGATACTGTTTTAATCATAAGCCCCATAAATGAATACCTCGTCAGCCCACCTGTCACAACATACAAACTGATTCACCATTCTCAGCTGAATGAACAAGAATCTGCAAATACAACGTGTTTCATACTTCCGTGTATTGTAGAAACATCAACTATATGCATTGGTATCCGGAGATATGTGTTAAGAAGAACCTACTCCACACTCTACCTTACATTTACCATGAACCAGGTTCTGTTTGAATTCTAGTTTACCGTTTCTTTCAGTCCCTTCATTCTATTCATCTTCAGCTGTGAAAATTATTATTTCAATTTTTTCTACGCACATCCTATATCTATCAAAAATTACTACGCAAATATCCTTGGTCTTATGTAAATACGTTATACCCTTCGAGATCCATATTCATACCTTCAGAATTATAATGCCAGGTTGAAAATTGCTATCACTTTTAATCTCCTGTCGTTACCATTGTTGAATTAAATAAAGTTGTAACTTTGTGAACTTCTCTATAAAAAGTTTGGCAGTACAGCGTCTGAGGATGAAATCACCAAAAAAGATTTCCTTGCTAAGCCTTTGTGCTTTTCTCTTCAAGATATACCGGACATCTACGTTCTGTATTCAGTGGAACGTGTTAAAATGATACATTTACTGTGTACATACTACTGATTGATGAATATGAGTAGTTGAATACCACTCGCAACAACCAGTGGTGATCACTAGCCAGACTGAAGTGATCTGCACACCGGGCCGTTATTTCACTTGTCTGAAGCCGAGCTAAACACTAGGTTTGACCCTACTCAGGAAAGCAAACCATTTCCAATTATCTGAATTCTGGCTAGCTGCTTGGATCAAGTGTAATTCAAATCAAATACAGGAAAAGAACATATTACGAGAAATAACAGTGAAATGTTCAATCTGATCAGAGTCTAAAAATAGGGATGAGAGTTTAGGATCATGGTGAGATGACCGACTGGACAAAATTTTTCCCCACTCATTTTGATTTTGGAATGACAAATTTTAAGAACCCTCGTTATTCATAAGTGGTGGAACGTAACATATTTTTGTACTTTAGACATTACTTTGTGGTTAGGTTTAATAGAAGACTCTGTTGGATCTGTGTAGCTGAAAAATTCACTACATGCCCCAGAACACAGCTGGTTATCGAGTTGCACCGTCCCATTATTAGAAAAGAAGGAAAGATATCTGAGGTTTGATTTGAAAGTGCTCGCACAATAATAACTTCTTGATATGTATGGAACCTGGTTTTTCCAGGCTCAGCCTTACCTACTACTCGGAAGGTATCCTGGTACAGATCAGTTGTCAAATATACTGAGCAACAGTGTGTTCTTAACCACTGTACAACTGTGGGATATGGTCTCTAAGGGGCAAAAGTTATGAGGGGCTTATAAGTATTTTTTTAAAAGTAAAATCAGGAAATGACGTCAGTCAGAAGAGCATCAAGAACTATGGAGAACTGGACACCTGCTTTTGTCCTACTTTGTAACTCCTCATCAGTACACACGCCTAACTCTACCATCAGTTGGACTCAGAATCTGCAGCCTGCGAGGCAAGGCCAAAGACCACTGGACCAATTAATTCTGATTCCTTCTGATTCGCGGTATATATATCTCTATCGCCAGCAAATGTCATCAACGGTTACTTATCCGCACACCTGATTTAGTGAACCACAGTTGTCACAAATTCCTATAAGCACTGCAGTTACTTCATCTTGTAGTCAATAAATGATCAGCCGCGTAACCTGAAGGTTCTGGGTTGAATTCCTGATAGAATCGCACTGCTAAAAACTCCATAACTAGAACAAAACTGCTGTCCACTGCTTCTTGGTTTTCAGTATCTCTCTAAATGATGTCAGTTCATGATCTAATTTGAAATCGAATAAATCCCTGCAAACCAACACTTGAAAATGTGTCTTCAATGTCATTTTCCTAGCATTGTTTGTGTTCAGGAAGACTAAGCGGTAACTAAAATTGAGATTGAACATGAAATAGTAAGTGAAAAATGTTAACTAACTGACGAGATATTGAAACGCTATCAGCCGAGATGCCTTCGACAAACGTCTAGGCAAATTGAGCTACTACTGAGTAGAAAGAAGAACAATTTGGTCAGATAGTAAGAATGAGGAAAGGAAGTTTTCCACACCAAGGCATTTCATTTTTGTTTTATTCCATTACTCTCCCAGTGGAGCATAGGGCTTCAAGCTTCAGCTTTTAATTTTCTGAAGCACGAGGTGTTTATTTTTACGGGGTTGGGCTGCTAGCCCCCATGTCCAACTTTCCCTCTTTATCGGCCTTACTACCAGCTTAAAGAAATTCAGGACTGTGTCAGTCAGGGATTGAACCTTGGCCACGTATGTGGTTGGCGAGCATCCTACAGCTGGACAAGTGACACACAGCAAAGAACAGAAATTGTTGGGGTGAGATATAAGATAAAAGTTTTCACCATCCACCGATAGTTTTCTAGTAGCGAAGCTGGGTAAAAATGTTTAAAAAGTCAAATGACAGCTGACAAAACAACCAACAATAAAGGTCATCATAATAAATTCAAAAAGAAAGATGCTTTTTTCGGACTAGTTAGTGATAAAGCAGTTTAGATATTTTGTGTCAATCAATCGCTGATGACCAATCAAATGAAAGTAAACAATTCAGGGCAGATAAATTTCGAGCTATGTTGAACTAACAACAACCTGCACAGTAAAAAAAAGAAAACAAAAAGTGTTCTAGTGAAACATTAATGTTTAAGACAAAGAAGAAATTCCCTACCGTTATAGCTGCTTCCACTTAATTTATAGGAATTAGGAAAATAGCCGTCGAGGAAAAGCAATAAAAAGACGTTTTTACGAGCGGAATAAAATGCATTTTCCTTCCATTCACAGCAATGAAAATAACACGGTAACTAATGATAAGATCCTTTGCAGACGATTTATGTCTAATGTCACACAAACTGGAAGATCTACAGGCGAAAACCAACAATTTGGCAGAAGAAGCAGCAAAGATAAGAATTCAAATGAACATAGAGAAAACAACGGTACTGAAGGTACCCAACCAACAGAAACAAACACCCATCATCAACCAAAGAAATTCACCTCTGTCACCCAGTTAAGCAACATCGTTCCAACCATCGGCGGGGTGGATGAGGATATCAAAGCCAGATAGGATAGGAAAAGCAAAATAAACCGTCAATACCCTGAAATCAATGTGTAATTGTCTGAACGCTGGAAAACAAACGTTGCGTTTCACTGTAAAGCTGATCAAAACTTCATCGAGCTAGGATCAGTCATGAAATCCCCCATCGACAGCTGTACCATTTAAAAATAACAACATATAAAATAGTCAAAATTGCCTCAACAGCGCCGTTAGGCTATACACGCCAAATAAATTTCCAGTGCAAAACAAGCACTGTAGAACAAAAATTAGTTAACCAAAAATCAACCTTCAGAAGTACTTGAGAATCAAGTAAAATATTCACAACAACGGGGAATCAAAACTCTATCCACATGAATAACATACCAACAATTCCCGCACACATTCCAAGGTCATAATTACCTTGACTCGTTTAAACAAAATCGTAGCCACAAAACAACACACTATCAATATTGACAAACAAACACGAAGAGAAGTATTAAAATCAGAGATTTATCAAGAACAAGAAAAGATAATAAGGATTAAGTCAACAGACTCAGTGCTTCTACACGCTAGGCGCACGAGTCACCATAAGAACTTCTAACAGACTATTTATAACGTTCATCAATAGTAGATTCCATTGCCTTGGTAATGGAGAACAGATAGCTGGGGAGAAAAGATAACTGGCAATTGAGCTCTGAGAAATCATCGGACGACAATCTATTCTCTAACAAATATGTCGGACACACACTGAGGAAACCTTTGAGTCATATCAGGCACAAAGTCGGCACTGAAGTGAAACCCGAATAAGGAGCGATGAGTTGGGAGTTGCTCCAAGGGTGAGATAGAGAAGACCAAATAAGAAGGAGATGAGAGTTAATCGGCGACCGTGCAGTCAGCTAAAGAGGATTGAAGAGGACAGGATGAAATGGAAATGTGCCTTCGAAGATCTATGTTCCACTCAGGATCCATGAGAATAATATCATTACCATTAGTATTACTATTACTGTACACCAGTAATACTAATAAAAGACACAAGACTTTGAGAAAAGACCAGAGGTGCGACGAGTAATGTTAAAATGACAAACTTTGTACCGATTTCACTATTTGTAAATCCTGTCATTCTTTCTGCATTAGGAATGTTTTATTCTTAATTACTCCTACCGCTTTTTGAGTTCTTCACTGAAGTTAGCTGAGAATTTCTTTGATAGTCTCATTTTCAATGAGTTTTTCACTAACACTTTAAAATTATGTTTACTTTTCTGAATAGCTCACTACGTATACTACTTAAATGTACTTATCTGTAATACACAGACAACACTACTTATGCTACTAACAACAATACTGATTGTTTAATTATTATCACTCTTACTAATACTGATACTGTTGCTAACATTGCCACTAATAGTAATGATAATAATACCTTGCCACTCTTTAGGTGAAGAAGAAACATCATATAATGAAAGGTGGAGGTGTTGAGAATAGAAGAAGTGTAAGGTGCTTATCTCTTTTTCTTACGCATCAAAAAACAGGCTGATAAGAAGTTTTACGGATAAATGCATTCTTTTAGCCTATTCAGATACATTTTTTATACTGAAGGGTTAGTTATTTCTAGCATCTTCCTCTCAATACTTTCTTTCCCTCGGAAAGAAAGTCCTTCTCACGCTAAGATGAACCCAGAATAATCCTAACTAAAGTCACAAGGTTGTAGATAAAGCAGGATAAATAAAAAAATTTTTTATTATTCTCTTGGGGTCCAAGTGGAACACATGGCTTCAGCAATACGTTTATATTTCACTATTTCCTCTACGATATCAGTCTACTGCAGGATTACCTACAGGCTTTCATTCCCTCCCATATCACCCTCAGACGTCCTACTTGTCGGTTCCCAGTCGGCTTCGACACAAAGGCTAGGTGTTTGTGCCTGTCACTCAGTGGTCTCCACAGTGAATGTCCAGTCCATCTCCACCTCCTTCTGCATATTTGTTGAGCAAAAGACTGTTGGTTGGTTAGTTCCCAGAGTTCCATTTTTACTCATCTTTCCTTCCAAGACATCTGATCTCCAGTATCGAAACAACAAAGTCAGTTATTGATAACAGTGAGCAGTCGCCACGTCTCTGAACCATATAAAACCATTGAATTGAAATTAATGCCTAGAATTCAGATCTCATACTTGACATTTAGTGAGCGCATTAGGTTTCCATCCAGATTTCAAGAGTAATGAAGATATCTGCTTGCTTTTCCGATCCTAGCTGGTGTTGACATCCTCATCCATTCTTCCTAGGTAAGTAGAAGAGGATAAGAAGATAGACTACATTTATTCAGAAGTTATGCAGCGGAAAGTTGTTAAGTCAAAATACTTCAGTTCTTTGTGTAGTATGCAGGGGGAAAAGATTCTCAGGAAGGGGTACAAAACAGAACAAAATAATAGAGAGTGTTTTCTAGTTTGAAAAAATTTGGGCATTGGGTATATGATATTCATTATAATAATACTTTGATAAAGCTATTAGCATTAAATAGCGAAACGTCAGTAAAAACAATATCGTTTTGTTTTTCATTCATTGGGAAATACAAAAACCTTTATTATAATGAGTGTTTTCTAGTCTTTTAAATGATTTAAAACAAGCAATAAAAGTTAATAAAGCAGGATTTAATGAATTCATCACATTTCGGTAGAACTCGTCAGCTGAATACTCTACTCTACTCTACTATTGACATCCCTCTGGTTGCAATTCTTGTTAAATTCTCTAAGGTCTAATTGTTTATCTAAGTGATGTATTTGAAGCGTAATGCAATTTATCTTAATTTTGATCTCCCATACTCTCTCTCCCCTTATCTAATTGAACATGACCTGGAAAAACATTCGCACCTGTCTTTCTGCATGACTAATTCAATGTAGTTTATTTACTTATCAGTCCTATATCTCGCAATGTAATTTCAAAAGTATATATATCCGTGTATGTAAAGTATTCAGTCCTATATCTCCCAATGTAATTTCAAAAGTATATATCCGTGTATGTAGAGTATTGACCTGACGAGTTCTACCGAAATTTGATGAATTCATTAAATCCTGCTTTATTAACTTTTAAATGATTTTTTATACTGTTAGCCAACGAGACAATATGGTGATAACAGTACGAACGAATCTTTCGAACGTATACTTCAGAGCTGTTATTCCGAGATGAGAAATCGTAAGGCAATAAATGTGAAGGCATAATTTAGATGGGCTATGTAAATAACCTACAAAATAAGTCTCAACTCCTAAACTGTTTAAAATAAGTTAAACTGAGCAGGTATATTGACGTCTTCAAGCTTTCAACTAACAATTCTCTTTACAAAAGGACACACTCAAGATTACGGAGATCTGGTACAAAACTGATGAGTTACATTCTTCAATATCCATACCTGTAATGGAATAACTGTTTGGAAAATCCCTCCTCAACAATCTACTTATGATATTGTTACTTATTTAGGCATTCCAGAAAACTTTGTAATTATAATCCATTTTACTCCTAGACCGTATGTCATTGCATTGACGTTTGAATATCATACGTTGATTTGATCCTTATTATTCGTCTTTACCACCGTTTAATCTCCTAGTTTAACGCTTCTCTGTGTGGTTGTGTGATACACTGATAATGTGTTGTACAACGACATTTTGTTTGAGTGAACAAAGATCATTCGGATGTTGAACTGTCTTCGGGATTTGTTGATTTGTGGTTCTTATGGACAGAGTTCTGATCTCATCTTGTTAGTTATAATCTGCTTGATTCTAAGTTATTTCTCACAGTTGCATTTCGGTTAACTAATCGTGTACTTGTTCTAGAGTACTTGGTTGTATAACTGCCCTAACGTCACTGTTGAGGTAATTTTAAGTTTCTTGATGTTATTCTGTCGAATTGAACCATAGACCTATCAACGAAGAAGTGTTTTTTTGCTGTTCGTGTGTCAATGAAGTTTCTGATAGCTGTATAGCAGGACTTAGAGATCACCTCCCTGTATCGAGACCAAAATGGGTCTGGATACGGTTGTTACAGTTCTGACAAGTGATATAACACTGCAATACACTCTCTTTTTCCCTTCCTAGAGTTTGTATTCTCTATCCCTGCGTTTCCGCATATTCGACAGTGGATACGATTGACTGATGTATAAACCCCTAAATCAATAGTTACACAGTTAATTAAAATAATCAGTTAACAAGGCGGCATCAATTTCACTGTCTTTTGTCAAGTCTGTAGCACTGTTAAACAACAAAGAAGCAACGTATACATTCAGATATTATTACATGTCATCTGTCATTGATAATTTGTCTCTTTTTTGACTCTCATAAGTCAAACTATAATGAATTTTCGATTTCCTGTTTTGTTTATTAGCTTTTGAATTCTTTACCTTGAGGCTTTCTTTCAGCCTAAATAATGGAAATCATTTAATCTGCATCCCTGCAAACTATTCAACAATGTTTTTTTAAATTTCTCATATGTCGACTGGAAAGGATTTGATTGCTTACAAGCTGGACAACGAAGCGACATCAGTTGGAGAATCACTGAAGACTAGGGAGTGAGAGATTGCCATTGCATACTAGTTTACCATTCTTTAGTAGTACACACCAGGGACATTTAGGTTACCCGACCAGTCCATTGGGATGAAACCCAATGGCCTATGAATTCTAGCTTCTATCGATTTCTGATATACTTTGCAACCAATAGCCTATGTGGTCAAGATCGATTTGTCCTCACACCAAATTTCGTGAACTTTATGGTTGCAGTGGACTCGCTGAGGACACTGGCTGGAGGTAGCGCCATATGTTCCCAGTTGGCAGAAGTTAGAATGCGCGGATCATTACATTCTGTCCAAGTGGTTAAATTGTCATTGACTCTATCCTATAGCCTGAAATTCATAGTTTCGATTCCCAGTGGGGTCATGGGTGTGTACTGCTGAAGGTTCTTAAACTGTAATGGACCACCTGTCCACTACTACTCATTTTCCAATGGTCCATATACTGATGTCAGTTCGTGATCTGATGTGAAGATTTTGAAGTGCAACAAATCTTTGAATAAACTTGATCATGGAAAGAACGAAAAGTATAGTAAGATAATTTGAAGTCATCTTTATAATTATTTCATGGATTCTTCTCAACTATTTGCAATTTAAACAATACATATAAATATAAACTACAAAAAAGGGGTTCCTGCATACTTTCATAGCGCTGACAATGAGTTATAGATAAGAACTATAAGAAACATAAGTCCGCAATAACACGTGTAGTTAACCGATCAAGTGCTCCAGTGACTGGCTATTTAGAGGATAACGAGACAAATGTGGAATCTGAAATTCCCACCGCATATTACCTCCAAATGAATCTACCAGTGTAAATGTATGACTGAAAGCAAATACATAGTTAGAACACAAAGACGAAGAGGATTATTGTCCTCTAAGAACATGAAACTGAAGGGCTTACAGGCAGTCCCCCTGGGTGTCATCTCTTGGACACTGATGTGAAGGCATTCGAAATAACCGAATCTATGCACAAAGAAAGAGACAGTGCATAACCTAACACTACCTTGTTGATAATATTCACAAAACAAAGTTATTATTTCATGCATTCTTCTGTTCTTTCCTGTTCTGTTTAGAAAATTTTTGTTTTTATCTGATTATTACTCACTTTACTGCTTGTGATATTGTATGAGATATCTTCGTAGTTATGCAAATTGCTATG
The DNA here is from genome assembly GCA_944472155.2 of Trichobilharzia szidati. Lineage (NCBI taxonomy): Eukaryota > Metazoa > Platyhelminthes > Trematoda > Strigeidida > Schistosomatidae > Trichobilharzia > Trichobilharzia szidati. Next base: position 51,975,247 of record OX235274.1, read on the forward strand.
TTAACATATTCTTTCCACATGAAAACTGTTTCTATTCTAAATTTAGAACACTAATCCTCCCCTGTTTTTTAAGTAGACAGTCCTTTTAACATTTAATACTTTGACTACTCACATCATTCCTATCAATAGCTCGTTGTCAACACAATAAAAGTATAGTCAAACTTTTATTGTAGTGTGTATAATTCTGTATTGTATAGGATATAAGCTAGTGGAAAGAATTTGCCAATATATAGTAAAAATGAGCTCATATTACCTTGAACAAAGCAAGAACGGACGTGTTAGCATGATAAGAAAGGCTCATGATTGATCTAAGACATTTTCTTCAGCTGTTAAGGGCCTAAAAGTAACATAAAACTGTTATTTATGATTATTGCCTTGGATTTTTCGAGTGGAACATAGGGCTTCAACAACACATTTCCACCCTATTCTATTTTCTGCTGTCCTCTTCAGCTGGGTTTACGATTGCCTATAATCTCGCATTTCCTCCTCCAACTCACACGATCTCCTCCATGTTACCCTCGCACTGGCGGCAAACTCGTCGCTTCCCATTTGAATTCCGCTCGAGGCGGTGACTGGCGCTCTATGTCATTCGACGATTTCCTCAATGTATGCCCAAAAATAACATGAAAGGCGTGCAATAATAATTCTTATCATAGTAATGGAATATTCGGTATGAATACAGTATAGCTACTAACTGAATAACCAGAGTCTATATATATATATATATATGACGAAAAGTCTTAGCGGAGAGCGTGACAGTGAAGAGAAATCTTAAGTAAAAGTAGCATTACCACATAACTAAGCAACTGAGTAAATTGGAGTAATAACAATGCTCATAACGAATGAGAAGAAACCAGTTTTTATCTACCTTGCATACAAAGGAGAAGAAGCATCAGCAAGAATAGAAAACAGAAGCATAATACGGACATTTCCCGCCGATAAATTGATTTCTTTTCAAGTATTGATTTTGTAGGGATTTTTGTTTGTTGGGTAGGATGATTTCATCATGAGCTGACATCAACAGGCTTAATGATCTGCGAGATCGCCTTGTAACCAGAAGGTCTTGGGTTCCACCCTTGTTGGTGGATGCGTACTGATGAAGAGTCCGAAACAAGGCTGACGAAACAGCTGTCCAGTACTCCCAGGTGGTTTTCCAATGGTTCTCTAACCAATGTCAGCTCATGATGAAATCCTCCAACAAATCAAACCGATTTCTGTTTATAACACGAAGTGCCCATTAATTCAGTCTATAGCTGACATTATCCTGCTTATGTCGTGCATTGTCGCTTTAACCAATTCATATACATTTGAAAAATGAGTTTGTGGTTCAGCAGTTGAGTACTCGCCAACCATGTATATGATCTGCGGTTCCATTCTCGGTCAATGCACTCCTAACTCTCACTTAAGCCCGGTTAAGATGAACGATTGAATATAAGGCTAGCAACCCGACGCCGTAAAAAAAAGAATAACATCAATGCTGGTGAAACTTCACAACTCAAGCTTGAGGTTCTATGTTCCACTCGGAACGCGAGGGAGTAAAATAAACTAATAAATAATACACTAGCGGTAGTAAGTGCATAGGAAGAACAGGGAGAAGAGCATCCAATAGATTTCCTGTGCACATCTTCAAAAATTTTCATATGAAAATTAAGAAGTTGTTTACAACTGCAGTTGCCATGCTCCTGATTCAGATGGAATATACATCTGAAATCATTTAAACCTTCAAAATAATAAATATACCATGAGGCCGTGTGGTCCCTTCTCTATGCCGAAGTCATTGCTATCAAACAGTTTCCATCTAACCTATATATACAGAAAGATGGTGTGATTATTTCCACACTACTCTGGTAATTAAATGTGCCTACTTTGTTTCTGTGTGTTTCGTTGCCTTGTACTACTTGCGTAATTTTGACTTTCACTCATTGAGCTGAAGTCATTTCCAATGTGCCATCGTAACTAATTATTTTTAAACAATAATTTTACTTTCACCTACCATATTGTAAAGAAAAAATTGTTTGAAAAATCCCTACTGAACGATGTAATTACAATAATTATGGGTATTTAGATGTTTCAGCTTTGTAATTATTATCCTTTTATTCCCCAGACTGTACACCGCCGTTCTGGCATTTGAATATCATCTACTGACTCAGTCCTTGTTATCTGTCTTTGTTCCTGTTTATTCTCTGATTTGAATGCTTCTCTACGTGGTTGGGTGATGCTATTCTTAATGTGTTATTTTACTGCTGCGACTTTGTTTGAGTAAATCAAGGTCATTCTGACCTTTGGATTGTCTATGGGAGGTATTAGAGTGTCATCCTTGTGGACAGAGTTTTGATTCCACGTTGTTGGGAATACTCTACGTGATTCTCATGTACTTCTTACCATTGAATTTCAGTCAGCTAATTTCGTTCTATAGTACTTGTTTCGTACTTGAGAACTAATCCGGTCTGCATAACGGCACTGTTGAAGTAATTTTGACTGTATGATATTATTATTGCTGAATAGAACCACAGATTTTTACGGCGAATAACCGCCTTTCTTGCTAACTCTGGAGCGTTTTGTAACTGTGCATCTCTTCAGGAAGTTTTGGCCAGATTTACAGTAGGACGCAGATATAGGTTTCCAGAGTTCGAACCACAACAAATCGGTTATCCTTTTACACATGTCATTTCACTCCCAAGCTCTCCTCCTGAACGTTAGATCATTCAGTATGTAAATAAACTATGGTTGTTCAGTTGGCAACTAACATATCTTTTGTCTCATTGTTGTGATAAGAATTCTTATACACCCCCGCTTACATTGAAATAATTTGGAAGTATGTTATATATTTATATCTATTATTATGATTTTTATCATTTTTAGTCTGTTTGCAGCTGAAAAAACATTATGAAATCAAAAGATGGACTATTTTCTTCTTCCAGACATACATTTGTTCTTGCTTTGTTCAAACTAACCAAGGATAATGGGTGTATGAAACTCTTGAAACGAATACGTCACAACAGACTGCTACATATATTTATTATTCTCGATTTTTTCAAATTCACCTATGAGAAGTATTGTGCGAAATCTCTTCATCAAATGTCGACAATATAAACTTAATCAGTTGATGAAAATGCTCAATCAACTGCGTTATAAGCAATCTATCATCAACATATTGATAAAAACACTCTTATCAGTAGTATGATCTAAAAACTATGTATTTATACGTAATATGTGAATATTGTGAGTTAGCGGTGCGTTCAATGTTAGAATGTACGCCAGCCACTTGGGTGTGTTCCGTGTTCGACTCTTCGTTGACTTACTCGAAAACTTCATCTAATTTACTCGCCGGTGGTGTGTTTGGTAGAAACGGCAGGTTGGAAGTGCTGCTAGCAATCCCATCGCCTAAGATAACACAACGGCAACTTTGAAACTTCAACAGTTAAACCTTGAGGTCTTATGATCCACTCGGAACTCAATGAATGGAAAAAACTGGATGTTTTTAAGAACTAATGAATCTTCAAGAAACACCAAATCCCTATAATTTTACATGCCGTACGGTGGTTCTTTTTTGAAGGTTGAATGTTCAGTTTCTGGAAAAATAACATTTATTTGCTTAAATCCACTAATACATAGATAGATAGACAGATAGATAGATAGATAGATAGATAGATAGATAGATAGATAGATAGATAGATAGATAGATAGATAGATAGATAGATAGATAGATAGATAGATAGATAGATAGATAGATAGATAGATAGATAGATAGATAGATAGATAGATAGATAGATAGATAGATAGATAGATAGATAGATAGATAGATAGATAGATAGATAGATAGATAGATAGATAGATAGATAGATAGGTAGATAGATAGATAGATAGATAGATAGATAGATAGATAGATAGATAGATAGATAGATAGATAGATAGATAGATAGATAGATAGATAGATAGATAGATAGATAGATAGATAGATAGATAGATAGATAGATAGATATTCAAATATTCGTTTGTAGGGATTTGATTAATTGGTTACAGGATTTCATCACGAGCTGACATCAGTTAGACAAGCATAGGAAAACCTGGGAGTTTTATACATTTATTCCTCTTAATGAATTCGAGCAAAGTGAGAACTACAGTTTTTGCAGAATAATAAAGCGGTACCATCTTTTATTTCGTTACCTTCTCGTCAGTTGCTTACAGGCCAAAGACACTATTAAATATACCTACAAAAACAATTTTAACATACTTGCACAGAGTTCATTTTAAACAAAAATCAATCGATCAATATATGCATACAATTATATATATATATATATATATATATATATATATATCCAGTACCAGTCTTTCTTTGCCCTGGTAACTGGATATTTTCATCTCTCTTTCATCTGAATGCGTATTGCTGAAAAGTTTCCATTGTGTATGATTATTATTGTTCGGAATAGTTTTAATATTACATATATACATATGTATATTATTACTGTATGTATACACTGATCGATTGATTTTTGTTTAAAATGAATTCTGTGCAAGTATGTTAAAATTGTTTCTGTAGATATATTTAATAAAGTCTTTGGCCCGTAAACAGCTGACGAGAAGGCAACGAAATAAAAGATGGTACCACTTTATTCTGCTAAACTGTAGTGCTTGTTTTTTTCAAACCTAGGAGTACTGGACAGCTGCTTCGTCCCACCAGTTTGGGACTCTTCACAGTACGCACTCACTGAGGTTCGAACCCAGGACCTTCTGGTTACAAGGCGAGCGAGCTCGTAGACCATTAAGCCACTGGGAACCGACCCAGTGGCCAGCCCATGAATTCCAACTTCTGCCAATTCACGACACAGTGTGATCGCTAGCCAATGTCTTCGGCGAGTATTTGTCCTCAGTAGGGTGCAGCAGGTCGGTTGTGGGGACAGATACCCGTCGATGACATTGGCTAGTAGTTGCACTATATCGTGAATTGGCAGAAGTTAGAATTGGATCGATTCCCAGTGACTTAATGGCCTGTGAGCTTGCCTTGTAACCAGAAGGTTTCGGATTCGAGCGTCAGTTGGTATGTACTATGAAGAATCACAAACTTGGACTAAATAGCTATCCAGTACTCCCAGCTAGTTTTCCAATGGTTCTCTAGCTGACGTCAGCTCATGGTGAAATCCTGTAACCGATAGATAGATAGATGGATAGATCAAGGAAAGATAGCTAGGTTGATTGACTGACTAACTGATTGATTGATTCTAATGGCTTCAATGTTTAAAAAATGTTTGAATTATTTCATGAATGAATATTCCAGTCTTTTTCTTCCAAATCAAGCAGCCAGTCAATCAATAAATAAACAATTTCTATATATACATATATATACTTTAAAAATGCTTAAAGGTGTGAGTATTTCTCAGGAAAATCTAGAGTAAAAGAGCAAGAGACAGAGAGAAAATGTTAGACAAAGAGACAGACAAGTTCATTTATTCTTCTTTGATAAACAATTGCGAAAATCCACACACACACAGAAACCTGCACAGGCACACAGACATATAAGTATGCCAACTATATGTAATAAAATCTCTATTATCCATTTTACTGTTTCATATTTCTGGTTTCTTACTTTCTTTGCATATTGTTAACATTTATGTTCGCTTTATTCAAACAAATACCGAAGAATTTCTTCGGGCATTAGTTAGTTTCGACATAGATTTCGTCACGAATCAACGTCACTTACAGAGATCATTGAAAACCAGTAGGCACCAGACAGCTTTTTTGTCCCAGTTTGGGATCCTTCAGGGGTGCTCACCCGCGACACAACCAAACATAGAAACCCGGCACCTTAAGGTTACAAAATCATGCTCATCGATCGACCATTCAGCCACTTGATCGCGCGGGAATTCAATATCCTTTTGAATCATAACTTTTCCACCATGTCAAGCTGAAGAGGATGCTAATCAAAGGCATGAGTTCAGGTTTGTGCTATATCACAAATCGGACAACTTAGAATTAAAGAGTCATTGAACTCCAGCTCAAGTGGCTGAATAGTCAAAGAGTTTGATTGATCTGAGGTTCGATCCCTGATGGTGTCGTGGCTGCACACTGCTGAAGGGTCCCAAACTAGGACGAGACAGCTATCCAATGTGCTGCCTGGTTTTCATCGATCAACCCTGTCTGATGTTGTTGCGTGACGAAAATCTAACCACTGGAGCTGATCCAAATTCCTAGAAAAGCACATGATCTAAATAATACTTAGTATAGAACAATATTTAAAATAAAACCGATTAATGCATATACGTCTGGTGTAAATAGTAGTTACTCCTTCTTTCACACTTATTTATTATCAAGATTATTGATGTCAATACGAAAAAAATCGATATTTGTACAGTGCTATATATATATATATATATATATATATATATATATAATATATTCGTCATCCTATTGGTTAATTCATAGTATTCAATAAATATATCTTGGTAACAATATCCTCGATTTAAAAATACTTAAATAAAACAAATTTATACCCTTGGTTAAAATACCTTTAATGATTGTACACATTTTTTTTCAAACTGAAAGATTTCGACTGAAATATTTTAACTAATAAAACACATTTATACATTTAGATAGTATTCATCTTAGTTTTTAGACAACTTTATTTCTTAAAATAAAAATAAAAAACTATTTATATCAGTATATTTCAACTCTGATAAAAACCGAATAATTGACTATTGAATTGTTTTGTATTATTCAAATTAGTGGTGTATATGATCATGGATGTTTTTGGGATCGAAGAGATAGATAACAACTTCCTTGATTGGTTAACTAGGATGTTGTATTCAAAATGAAGCATCAAGTTTATTAATGTCGGTATGAAGATATATACTACTGAATACTGATTGAGATGAGTAGTTGTATACCACTCATATCGACCAGTGGTGCTTGCTAGTCACTCAGCTCGAAGTGATCGAAACTCCGGATGGTTGTTTCGCATGTTTGGGGACGACCTCATCAGTAGCACACTCGATTTGATTCAACTTAGAGAGCCGAATCATTTCAAACCACCGTATTTTTGGGTAACTATTTGGGCGAATTGGTGACACTATAAATTGACGATGTGGCTATAGATTTACCATCAAGATCAATTCTAGTTGACAGTTTCCAAGTAGAATTAAAATATAGACCTTAGAAAGGTTTAAGTGGTTGATAAGTTTTTGATTATGAAAAAGGGAAATGAAGAAAGGAACATCCTTGAAAAATTTATTGTTCTCTATCCTGGAAAATATTTTACCATTGAGAAAGAAAGAAAGAAACGATAGTTTTTCACTCCTAAATGTCCTTACAACTAGGAAAGGAGATGACACAATATGAATGGGTATACACTAAAGACCTACATCGATTGGCTAGTGTAATCATCTTTTGAGTTTCGCATCTTTGAAATGTTAGCGTAGCTTAATGGATTTTTGATTCACAGAGCTAGAAAAAATTGCTGTAGCGACTGCCCTAATGTAGAACTCAAGATAAATATTTTATCTGTCATTGAGTTAGATAACTTGCCATCGCACTGGACTTTCAACCGATGTTAGGCGGTTGAAGGGAGTCTAAAGGAGGCTCTGAACTTCATCTTTATGGTCCTTGGCACTCGTAAGCAAGGTATATCTGAAAACTCTAAGGAACCTATGTCTCCACAGAGATACGAAAACTCATCACCCAGTAGTGTGATGATTATCACTGTGATCATCACTGAGCTACTCAGGTCTCAAGATTGCCCTCACCAGGAAGTAACCATTTTCATGTGTATAATCCTAGATGTTGGTGCTGATCGACTTTCTTACGAAAGCTGACATGTAATTTATGGATATTAATGGTGTAGTTGTGCTCTGTTAGATGGAAGGTTAATTCGTGGAGCCTTTACTGTCATTCCAGATAACATGTTCAGCGCCGACTTCAATTTGAAGTGAAATTATTTGAATTCTTTGTGGATTATCTCTCTTCACAACCTTGGCTGCTATCGGTGATCAGTCTGTATTGATCGTTCTAATGACCTGGAATTTAATATTTGGTCATGTGACTTCTTCGTTATAAGTTGATAATATTCCTGTCAGTAACAGACTCGTCTGAGAAGTAGCATACTTCTAGGAATTGCCTGACACTTTCCAATTCATACTAGTGCTAATGGCTGTCAGCATGCACTGATTTGAAGGAATGGAAAGATACGAAGCTGACGAGAACATTTTCTTTGAACAATTAACAATGATTTTTAACAGTCGCTTCATTTTATCTAGTAGAGGATGTTCGTTTTTTCTTCATCAGGCCTTTCGTCATTTCGTTGATATTATTGTTATTGTCTCTTTTAATTCCTAGAGGAACATAGGGCTTCAGCCGCACGTCTTTATTGCGTTCGGTTCTCTGCCAACTTTTTCACCTGGCTCCACGTCTACCCTCTGGTTTACGGACAACATCTACTGCACAAAATTTAAACAGGCTGGGGCGTTTCCTTCAGTATGCGTTGACAGTTCAGTGGTAGAACACTGATGAACCAAACAGGAGGTATGTAGTTCGATTCTTTGTCGACGCATTCATCATTCCGCTAAGCCAGTAGTAATTCAGGTAGAGAGAGAAGGTTGGGGTGGAGTAAGCAACCTAATCTCATAAAACAACACCAATGCTAATTAAATTTCAAAGCTCTAGTTTGAGACCTTATGTTCTGTTGAGAAAGCAAAGGAATAAAATTCTAAAAATAGATGAACAGTTTTCTGGTGATTTCACAAATGTTCATATTATAGAGTAAGATGATTTTCTATGTGCATTCATTGCATGAACAGCAGAGTCGTTACCATGATAATAAAAGTGGAGGAAAAATTGTCTTTTGTATACATACTTCCGGTTTCCTTATCTGCATGCAGATGACGAGGTTACTGATGAGAGAATTTTCTTCGTTTGCTAAACAGTCTTTTGAAATTTATAATAAGCATCTTTATTAAATTCAGATAACGTTTTAAAAGATGAGATGTATTTGTACCGTACATTTCAGACAGTCTCATCACATATTCACTCGTGAATTCAATTTTTATAAGAATGAAAAGTTAAATTAAGGTCAGTTTAGATCAACACTATCATAGGGTATTCATTAGTGAACAGAAAATATTGTTTTCGATAACTTTACTATCAGGCTCTACAATGTCCACGAACCACCTGGAACAAATAGGCCATAAAGCCACCATTTAAGAATCTTTTTGTGTCATTTATCAGGTACCAAATAAATTGCCACAGAGCGTATAGGTAATGTATACTCCAAACAGTAGAGGCCATCGCGATTCGCCGTGATCAACCGGAGCTCTGCATGAAGTGCAAAAGAAACAGGTTCAGCCCCCTATAAATTCATGAATTCTTTGTTGCTTCCCTTGATTTATCTGATATCGAGTTTAGTGTTACATTAACGCGAATTATCGCTCTCTTTATTGATGCTTTTGAAATGTACTCTCTCGATTCTACTAATTCAGTGTAATTTAATACAGGATTAATGTTGTTAATAACAATATTTCTTCAATAAGCTGATGACGATTTTATTGGAAAGATTATACCTTATTCATTGATCACTCTCTTAAATTTATAATTTGGAATCTTCAATCATTTTAAGTAAGAGCAAGTACATCAGTCAGGAATAGAACATGGACATCCTGCCGTAGTAAATAAGATCCTACAACCTTGATTTCTACCTCGATCCACATCAGTACCTTGAAACGTAAACTTTCTGTCTTTTCAGTGAATTCATTTCCCTCTTTAGCTGTACAATCACATCCATATACAATATATTTATGAAACAGGCTAGTAATAAAAGTGATGAGTTATTGTGATCATAATTGGTAATATTAGTCAGAACATAAGAGAAGTTGAATGAGTATGTTAAAGTTACGCCTTGAGATGGATTGTAATCAGGATGCACATAGAAACGAGTAAAAATGTGGAATAGCGTCACAGTTCGAAAGAAACTCAACAGTTATGCAGAGTTAAAAACCAGACAGACAAAATCAAGAGCGAGGAGAATATGCTCTATACGGAAATTAGAGGAAGAATTTGAGTTTCTTGAGAAGATACTGAAGAGCAATGGGTACCCTAAAAGGTTCATCAACAAGTATGGAAGATCTGAAGTCACAAATGTAAAACAAATCACATTAGGAAAAAGCCCAATCTACTTTCAGCTTGATTATTAGGGTGAAAACATTTCAGCGATGATCAACAGAAGGCTGAGCACATCACTAGCCATAGCCTATCCTGCAGCTAAGCTCGTTCCCGTCTTTCAAACAACTTGCTCTTTGATGCAATCAAAAAACGATAGATATCCTTCTCATGTTAACTCCAACTGTATATACAAATTTACATGTACCTGTGGGAGCAGTTACATTGGAAGAACAGAAAGAAGGGTATATCTACGATTTTCTGAACATATACCAAACAGCTTACGTCTAAAGGGAACAAATGCTTTAGGCAGTGCCATCGCCAGGCATCTTCTTGACACGGGTCATGAGGTGGACGTCAAAAAGTCGTTCAAAATTATCAATAAGAAAAAGGGATCAATTCTCCTTAAGTTTGCTGAAGCCATTTCCATCAAGCACCTGAAACCTTACTTATGCGTTCAGAAAGAAGCGGTTATCAGTCTTTCTTTGCCCTGGTAACTGGATATTTTTCATCCGAATGTGAGATGCTGAAAAGTTTTCGTTGTGTATAATTATTATTGTTCGGAATTGTGTTTAATATAGCATATATATGTATATATTATTAGTGTATGCGTATATTAATCGATTGATTTTTGTTTAAAATGAACTCTGTGCAAGTATGTTAAAATTGTTTTTGTAGATACATTTAATAATGTCTTTTCCCTGTAAGCAGCTGACGAGAAGGCAACGAAATAAAAGATGGTACCATTTTATTCTGCAAAAACTTTAGTTGTTGCTTTGTTCAAATTCATTAAGGGGAATAAATGTATGAAAAATCAAGTCAGTAGGAAACAACAAGCTTCCTACCGTGAATGTAGATGCGGTTGATTATTTCTCGCTTCTGCTTGGAGCTCTGGTTTCTCTAACTCAATAGCTAAAGCATCAGCAGTGTAAGAGGGATGAAAGTGTATTGCCTTTGCCAGATTGTTTTTCACCTTATAGACCACTTTGGAGTAGGCGCTTGTTGAAACGGAATGACCAGTGTTTACAAGGTGTTCAATTATCAGAATCCTCATAGAGCCACTAATAACTTTCTGCAACCATGTGGGATAGTGTTCTTGAATCCTTTTAGATAGGATACACGTCGAACGATCAAAATGCTTGGCTCCACAACGACAGATGAACTGATATATGCACATAGAAGTAGTCGAATGCGAGGCTTCTGCAGATCAACGAACGACTAGAGAACATTACTCTTAGCGTTGTTGCGAAGAATGTCCTTCTCAAAGTTGAGAAAATACTCCACTTAAGGATATCACAATATCCTTCAAGAACATTATGCTACATGATTACAGAAAGCCAAGAATGTCTCTGCGATGAGTGTGATAATCGAACACCTTGTCAAACTTATCATTTCACTTCAAAAACGCCTCCTTCTAAGTAATCTACAAAGTGAAAAATAACCTGACAAAGACAAAAACCCTTCGTTTATCTACACTGTTGAAGCATTAGCTCTTCAGGTGGAGAAACCGGAGCTATACATTTAAACAGGAATTATTCAACCAATTCTACTATCATGGCATCAGCTTTGTTGATTTCTACGACCTCCACGTTTGTTTGTTCGTTTTTCTGACTCCTTATAACTCTTGTGTCGCTTTAGAATTCTCACATAATTCCGTATTCTCTTACTTTTCTATTTGCATTCCCATTTCAACTTGTTCATTGAATTCTTCATCTTATTACAGAACTCTAGTGCACTCATTCAACTGCTCTTATGAATTGACTAGTATTAACAACTATGTTTGTGACAACTTATCACTTTTGTTGCTACCCTCTTCCATGAAGAAATTGCAGGTAAAGGCGAATGTACAGCTAGAGAAGAGAATGAGTTCGCGGACAAGAGCTTCTCCGATAAACTACATGTTGTGTTTTCGTTAATCTCTGAATTAGGATCATTCATGAACTTTTTTTCTTTCCCTTACTTCCTCTCTCTTTTTATTTGACTGCAAATGTTCACCAATTTTAATGCCACGATAGCCACGTTTAAAAGCATTTCCCCAAGATTATATGTATATTCATACCATGTTTATACATTCTACTATTGACCTGAAAACTATTTTTTAATTATTGTTCAAAATTATAATCGAATTTCTTAATTAATTTTTCAAACTTTTATGCTATTTTGCAATTAATTACCACCCTATGGCGTATTTGTGGTTCTTTTTTAATCGTATTATTTTATATACTTATATGTCGGTGGTTCTGTCAACCACAAGGGAGAATCATGTACGATCGCTAGCCAGTGCCCTCTTAAAGCCGACTTAGTATGTTAGTCATCATTGAGTAAAGAAAAGAGGGAAGGTTGGACTTCTTAAGGCTAGCCACTGGACTCCCTATAAACTTCCTGTCAGTCACCTTGTGGTATACAGCACAAATATCGTACAAACTTTAAAGGAATGAAATGCTGAAATAGCTAGCCTTTGAAATCTCGACCTCTTTGAAAGGCTGTGCAAACCACTGGGAATTTCATCCTACAGATTATGATTTCACAAAAAGAGACATCCAGATATTACATCCTGGGACTGTGCAATCAATTCATTAACAGCACTGCATTCTTGACCAGCTACTTGTGTTACAAACGAAGTTACTTTTGGCGAAGAAACAACTAGTGGAAAAGCGCCAACCAATTTCAAGGCTTCTAAAAGATGTGTTTTCAACAATTCATTATGTTTCGAACCAAAATTTCCCAGTTGTTGCTGGTAAATTTTTGTCAGTTCAAACAGTGTCCCAATCGGCTGAGAATTTCAAATATTTTTACAAGATAACCTGAATTACTCTTCAGTGCCTCGGATATTTCTCTGTCACTGCCATTCTTCATGTTATTAATGTTGTTAGAGTCTGACAGTTTAGAAGGTATATCAGTAATGCTGTTAATAGAGTTAGTTTCATCGAAGAATTCTGTACAACCGGGATTGTCATCTGCATCTGGTGATACATTTTTTGATGATGTTGAGAGTTTAACCTTAACATTGCCAAATTCTGTGGTAGGAGTTGGATGAGGAGAAGACAGAGGACTACTAAGTTCATGATTGAAAAAAATTGCTTGATTCTGTTTATAGGATTCCTTTGTGGATGACAGATTGTCAGAAGCACAACTTTCAAGAGTATTCCGATGAGGAATTTCACACACTTTTCTTTTTGGAGAAGGTGACTTTGTACGCAGAGGGCAAGTGGGTGCACAGAATTCAAGGGACATAACATGATTTTGAACACGTTGAAGTTTAGATGGGGGTGATAACGAAATAGAAGAATAACCAGATGAAAGACTCTGAGTGCCTATACGTTTCCGCCTAAGCGGTTGTGGTGAATTAACACTCTTTTCAGTATCAGTTGTTTGACATACACTCATCTTGTGATGAGAGCTGGCTGCAAACAAGCTAAAATTGTAAACAGCAGTTTACGTCAATGTTACGTCCCGAATTGGGGTCATAAGAATAACAACAACAAAGCTTAACCTTGTGGAACTCAACAACCAATCACAGCAGACTTAACGTGTGCAAATAGGATTCGCAGATATATGGCTTAATTTTATGAGAAACCATCACAAGCAGTGCAAAATAAACTTCAGTAAGAAAACGACCAATCAGAAGACGTTGCCTCTCAGCTGACAATAATGTACATAAAAATCTATAAGTATCTCTTGATTTTCTCAATAAACAATCTGTTGCCTAGTCTTTATCTTTTGTCATTACAATCTGTCGAATACGCTTCTGATTATTCGCATGTTTTCCAGCTGACAAAACATGAACACCTGGACAAGTGAACGGAACCACTTTCATAGGTACATCTTCCAGAGTAAATTTCTGGTTTGAACACCTTTATGGGGCTGAAAATACACTAAAATGTATACTTGGAATAAATGAGACTCATTAATTCAAGCTTGTAAATTTATCGGTGTGTATTTTCACTGTTAAGTTCCCTGACTACATTGGCATATCGGTGCCTGTCACGAACGCCTCAAGGACACCCTTTGACTGACTGGATGTCATTTTATTTGATAATGGATTGGGAAGGGGTGCAGGATAAGTGATCGTTGGCAGTTGATGCACCTATACCCCGATGGGTAATAATATTCCCAGAAAGACTTCAACCCAGCGACCAGTATTCACAAATACCTAAACATCTTAATTCATAAGTTTCCGCGAAGGTTGTTCTACAGACGACTGTCGTGGTTCAATAGCCTAGTTTATAATGCTTTCCAATTTGAAGTGAATTGTGTTAAATTTTAGCCTCCGAGGAAAATACCTCTACTAACTGGGATGCAGATACATATGCAGCTGTTGTGTGCTTGATAGGAAAAAACATTCTGACTAAATTACACTGATAGCCACCACGGACCAAATAATATATAATATATAAGGTTCAAAAAGCTTCATATTAATCCGATCATCAACCAATCACCTAAACTCTTTCCTTCAAGGTCGTTGTGTAGGCGTTTCCTTCTGTACCATTGAATGATTTATACATGTAAATATGAATGCTTCAGATCTTATACATAAAAACTGAAAAGCGATTCTTTAGAAGCTGTAATTGATTTTTTATTATTCAAAAAATCATTTGCACAATCATTTTTTTAATACTGTTCATTGAAATAGGAGCGTAGGTCAACATTTGCTTGCTTTAATGATCACAAGATGAGAGTGTAATTCTTATCAACTGATTATGCAACACTTGTGTCTAGCCTTCAATTGATTAAAAACAATAATGTAGAACTATTATTTTTCTTTTTCTCTGAAAAAGACACCTGGGCTGCGGCACATCTGTGTTTCATTGACAGAATAAAAGTAGAACTGATTATAATCTATTTGGCCAATGAAAAAAGCTACTCAAGGACAAAACGAAGGTCATTGATTGGCCAGTTAAATCTAGTTAATATGGTTGTACATTGTCAGAGTTACTTGCTTTGATTACTTATGGATAAAAGTTGAAATAAATAGATTTTACTGCATTTATGAAAACTTCAATTTTTAAAATTTTACCGTTGAGTATGAATACCAAGGGAAGTCACTTCTTTTACCTACCTAGACAGCGTTGTTTCAACTAAATGTGGTAGAGAGGAGCATGTCAAGACAGACCAGGATCTGAATAATATGGCGAATCTCCATCATTCTGAAATCAGTGCGGAAATCTACTTCACTTAGGATAAGAAACAAGATTGAAATTTCCAAAACTAATGTCAAGTCAGTTCTCCTATATAGTTCAGACACTTGGTGCATGCGTCACAAAAAGAGTTTTGAATAGGCTAATACTGACTTTTGTCAACAGCTGCCTTCGTTCCATCCATGTTGAAGATGAGACAGCCAGTCAGTAAGGATATGCAAGAAGGAATTCTAGAAGCGAGTTAACTAAGAATCTATCACCCGGCAAGTATGCAGAAGGAAACAGAGATGGATTGGATATACACTGAGGAACCCCCTGATTGACATCGAGCACAGGGCAAGCTCTCGAGTGGAATTTTGATGGAAAACGATGAAAATCGACGAGTCAGGTGTCTGAGAGTGATATGGAGGAGATCTTGTGAGGGAAAGATCAAAGGTTGCAGACAATCATGAGGCCGGATAAAAGAGGCTACGGAGAACAGGGTGTAATGAAGATGTGCTTCTAAAGGGAATAATAATATCTTATATGATGACAATAAATCCTACTGAAAGCTTGTAAAGCATTTCGAAGATTTATTCATTTTGTGTGTGTGTGTGTGTAGGCTCGCAGTATCGTTCATTTCGCAAGATCCTAATGGCAGAGTTTCAGAAAGAGGTGGAATACAAATAACTGTTAATTAATTCTCACTGAGAATTTAACATTCAATTTCCCACTCGGAAACCAAAAGCAATAATAATAAATACATATCATCCTGCTACTGAACATCCATACACTTATTTCTATGTCAAATGACAGCTAAGAGATATCATAATATAATCAGTAATCTACAGGTTACCGTTTTGAAGCTACATCCGGAATTAATCCTAATTCCGACAAAACACATAGTTTAAGTACCCATCTCCAGCTCACTAATGGCTAATGAGTGGATATCTTCAAGATGTAGTGAGAAGCTGTGACCGATGAGATTCATCATGTCAAGGAAAAGTAGTTACTTATATCACCGGTGAGTGGTTGAATGGTCATAGAGCCTGATCGCGTAATGTGAAGGTTTCGGGTTCAATTCCTGGTAGTGTCATGGGTGTACACAGCCACAGAGTCTCAAACTGGGACGAAATGGCCATCCAGTGCTACCCGGTTTTTAATGATTTCCCTAAATGGGATATATATGCATGGGTCATTGAACGGGTCCCAGTGGCTGGATGGTCTACGGGGTTGTCTAGTAACTGGAAGGTCTCGGGTTCAAAACACAGTATGTTATGATGATGAGTCCCTGTCCACTACTCCCTGGTTCTCTAACTGATATCAGTCTGTGGTCAAACTCGCACAAAAATCTAATCCTTACAAACCAAACTCTTGAAAATTAATCCGATGCTCACTAATGACTTGCTACAGCACAGATTTTCCTGGAGTTTTAATGAAAAGTCATGACCAGTGAGGTCCATCCAGTCAAGTGTGAGGATCGAGTTCTCACCGATGACACTGGTTGGTGGTCGCGCTAAATCACGAATCGGTAGAAGTTAGAATTCATGGGATGGCCACTGAATCGGGTCACAGTGGCTGAATGGTATAAGAGCTTGCCTTTTAACCGATAGGTCCTGGGTTCGAAACATGATGGTGGGTGCGTACTGCTGATGATTCTCAAACCCGGATGAAACAGATGTTCTCTAATCCTTGGCCTTCAATGGTTCTCTAACTGATATCAATCCGTGTGGTGACTAGAATTATATATATATATATCAGCGAACTCAATCTAACCAGTATCGATTGAAATTTGAGTCTTAGTGATGAGAAATAATCCCTTTTTGTTTGGTATTAAATTTCATCATAAAAAGTGTTGGTTTTTCTTTCGTTTGTTAAAAAAACCAGACAACAACGTTAAATTTTCACCAGACAATCTGAAGGCTTATCAATACGTGTAGGTTGGAAATGACTCTGTGTATGTGTGTGTGTGCATGTGTGTTAATAAGTAGCTGACCTCATATGAAAAGTGCGTATATATTTATGTATACTATAGAATATGCCATCTTAGTGACTCTCAAGCAATCTCTGACAGTAACACAAGAGTAGACTTTCGTTTCCAGTACAATAAGAGACACAGATAGTCTTGCCAGCTGAAAGAAACAGACTGAATTATTTGATGTGATATGGAAATGTTTCTGTTGAACAATACTGCGTCAGTGTGATCAAATTTTCAATTGATTTGAAGGTCAACTTGTCTAGACAACAATTTTTATGATGAGTAAAGAAGAAATTTGTTTCCACAGAAAAAAAAATGACAGAGAAAAAGACAAACCCAGTATGGCTGAGTATTGTCCAGAAATAATCTCATTTATTGACAGATCAATGGGAAAGAGTTAGTCGCCTGTAGAAAAAGTATATATATATATTATTTAGGCTGATGGTATCTGATATGTCGTTAGGCTATTCAAGTGGATTGGAGACATTTATATGCACAATATATTCCATTTATACTCTTATATCTTTAAATAGCCTGGTAGCCTAAGGATAGCCTGTTACAATGAATTAAACTCATTGATTGGTCTATTTGGAATGACCCATATCATATTCTTTATGATATAGAATATTCTGAACCAATGAAGAACCTTCCCTACTGAACAAACATTCTGAAGAAAGTGAAGATGGATCGGAAGGATACACGCTGAGGAGACCGTTGGGTGAAATCGCACACCAGGCCATCGCTTGAGTGGAACTCGAATGGGAAACGAAGAGTTGACCATAGGTCCGAAGGTGATGTGGAGCAGGTTGTATGAGGAGGAGTTGAAAGCTTATTGGCAGCCGTGAATTCAGCTGCAGAGGACTGCAGGAGACAGGAAGAAGTGAGGATGTGCTCTTGAAACCCTTTAGGACTCAAGGGAATAATCGTCAGTACATATCATATTGCTTAGTCCTTAATGTTGACAACGACTCGATTCTATCAGTCAAGTTTGCAGTATGGTTACCAAGCTAGTTGTTTGGCCATTGTGTAGCTCTTTGAATTGGGATTAAATAGTTGATGGCAATAGGCAGGAAGCTGAGAACCATAGTTTCATGCATATTGGCTGGCACTCATCGGTGTATCCAACTAACTCCATAACTGGATGACGTAGGTTCTAACCTCCAAGGAAGCCTCATCTTGCTGACCAGCACTAAACTTGGGTTTGGAACTACCTGTCGATAGCTCTCTTCCAGTTAACAGAATTGAATACTTATGAAAGGATCTGGGTCGTTCATCGTGTTTTCAACTTCATATTCAATGAAATAATAATAGCTTTATTCTGAACAGAGTTTATATAGTGTAAAGAATTTTCAGCGGGAATTATTACGTAAGGATATCTCTCTATCCAGGACTTTCAAGTAAAATGGTAACTGAAAGTAAGTCGTGTGAAACACTGCTGCCCAATATGAAGGTAAAAGCAGTCCTCTATGATAACTGCTGTTCACTTCCTTAGATGAATGTACAGCAGGAGTTCAGTTTCTAACCCGAAGACAAGGTAATAGCTGAATAATTGAAGACTGCAGGCAGTGGCAGTTTGTCCTAAAAAATCTCAGAAACACTTATCTCATGTATTGAAATACATTACCATCCAAGAAACTTGACAATCAGAAATTTGTAGACATTTTAAATACTTACGAGTGTAGGAAACTCTACTAGAGCTTATATTTTAATAGATTAAAACAAACTGAACAAAAGAAACTATCGGCAATATAATGATGAAATATTTTGGTAGTGCATGTTTCAAACAGTCCGCCAGGCATAATAAATACTGTAAAAGATTATAAAAAGCAGAACACTTTGACTTTTCGCTTTACTTGTTGCAATAACTAGAGAAGAACATAACAGACATCTGTCAATGGAAGTGAACATTGAACGTTTGTTTTATTGGAACTGGCAACCATTGGCGGGCAATTGAAGGCGCGAATGGAACGATCGCTTGCAAGTTGAAGGAAGACTGGATTTCAATACGAATAAAAGTACTTTATAACTTCATTTGTACTTAACATTTGTTTGCAGACTTTGTAGTTTTCTTCAATTTAATTGCCAAACAATATAATTTCGTTCGAGGAATATTGGTGTTTTGGATTTAAAGTTGAAGGAAATACATAGTGTTTATCGGTTGAATCGCTTAAGTCTTCATTACAATAGGAACTTAGGGCTAAGTTCCTTGACAGTTTTTATTCGTTTGTTCGCCTTCGGGAACAGTTTCTATTCTTCTGTTCAACTTCTGGATTGCCATCTGGGGCAGTTTTTATTCTTTTCTTGGTCTTCGTGGCGCCTTCTGGAAATCTTCCGGGTGTACTTACTTTATCTGCAGCCAGCTTCTCTTTGGACAAGGATTATCAACGCAATTTGGATTTTTTGGTGACGTTGGATAATGCCTGGGTCAAGAAAGGGACGTGGCGCCGTGGAAGCAGACAAAAAAGTAAGTAACGATGAGTTGCCTGTTAATTGTAATGATATGTATGTTGCTCAGCATGTTGAGTTTGATGTTTACGCTTCACCGTTAAGGGATAGTAAGGGTTTAAGATTGCCTAAGTTTGAACCGCGATACTTCGATGGAAACCCAGCCGACTACCCACAGTTCATCAAAGAGTTTGAGATCATGCTGAGTGGTTTTGCATTAAATGATGAAATGAAGTTAATGTATTTGTTGAGATATTGCACTGGTGTAGCTGCAAGAGCCATACAGTGCTGTAAGTTTATGCCCCCGAACGAAGGATATGCTGAGGCAAGGAAGATACTACGTCAAAGGTTTGGAAAACCATTTATGATATCCCGTAGTATTTTCGAGACAGTGAAAGGTAACGGATCCCAGTTAAATGATAATGCAGACGAACTCGCAGAGTTCTTGGATAATTTGATGGTATATAGAAATACACTCATGTCTTTTAACTGCGTAGATGAATTGAACTCAAGTTCCGTGCTTGAAACTGTTGCTAAGAGATTACCTGTTCGTCTACAAAGGAAGTTCATAAAGGTTTGTTCACGCCTAGAGGAGGAGGGTTTAGAGCCCGGGTTTGATGACATTGTGAGCCTGGTGAAAGACAGTGTCAACCAAGCTTTGAGCAGGTTTGCTAGTATACTGCATCCTACCCCTGGAATAGAGAAATCAGAGAGCAAAATGCAATCATTTATGACGAAGGGGTCTCAGCGTAGTGGATATCGAGAAAGCTGTATGGTTTCTAGTAAACCTAATGATTGTGACAGCTTCAGTGGGACGTCCCCAACGGATAAGTTACAAGCTGCAAGGCAAACACGGTTGTGCTTCGTTCGTTTGCAAGAAGTGCATACAAAGGCGAATTGTGAAGCAACGAACAAGTATAGTGGCAAACTAAATGTGAAGTCAGCGTCATCGTGTTCTGACTCCGAATCGTGTATCCATAATGATACGGTGAAGAAGCCTGTAGTCGTAACTGGTAGTCCATTGTTGAAAAGAGTGGCTCAGACGACACCGCAGTTTGTGCATAAGAAGAAGGTTACAGTTTCAGTGTCCAGTTCTGACTCCACAAGTTTATTAGGTATTACTAGTCAGAGTAAAGGGATAAAACCTCTATGGATTCATGAGGAAGTACCTAAGTCATCTGCGGCTGTTATTAAAGAGGTTGAAAATGATGAAGTCAACCATACAAACGGCGGTAAAGTGCGTATTTGTGACAATGGTCACGATAGTTCACATTTGTCTGTGGCTGATCATGACGAGATTAGCGGAATGCCTACTACTACTGAGTTGAACGAAGGTTCTGTACAACTTGAAAGTGAAGTAGAATTAAAGGCAGATGCGGTTGCTGCAGATATGAATAATCGTGAGACCGTCAGGGTAAATGATCCGAGTGTAGCCCAACTATCGACAGATGTTAAAGCTGAACTGGAGCCAATAATAAAAGATAGCAGTGGTGGTAATCCTGTGGTTAGACAACCTCCTAAAGGTCTAACAACAACAGCTTCTGATACACCGCTAAGTTCTTCAACTGGTGTCAGCCAGTCGTCGTTGGTGTCGTCATATGCAGTAAAAGAGTCGTCCATGAACCCACGTGTCTTATGCAGTGATTATGCTAGTGTCGGTCCGTTCGAAGGGACGATAGTCAATGGCCAGTTTAGTGACGATAAATCAACTGTGTACAAGGGGATAATTGTGAGACTGACTTGCACGAATAAAGGTATTTCAGGTTTCAAGCTACTATTTGAATGTTATTATCTTTGGTGCAAATTACTCTGTACCTTCACTTGGTTGGTCAGATACGTCGTATGTTTGTTAGTCATCTACCTTCCACGATACAATGTCATGGGCGTGTTACCATTCAGAGTCGAGGATATAGATGATGGAAGGAGGTCAGCAAATGAACTCAACGACGATTTTCCAACTTAAAGGCGTAAACCTGAGAAGGGTTGTAGGCGTACTGCTGTAAGTCCTACAGTTCTTCAAGGGTAGCTCGTCAAGGCAGAATCCGCAATATCTGATGTATTGATTGTACATATGTTTGTGTTGAGTAATTCAGTGGGTTCCGATTCATCTGATTGTCGGTTAATTTTATAGTTGTCGCATTGTGTGAATCATCTTGTAATGCTTTTGTAAGTACTTCTGAATTCGCTTCTAAACTTGTGAACGAATCGAGTAGAGTTAGAGTCAGCGTACGCGATTGGATACGCCGGGGAGAGGATTGGGCTAGAGTGGAATGAAGCAATCGATACTTTGTGAACGAGATCAGTGGTGGTATTGTCATCAGACAGCGTAGACCCCATGCGCCGGGGAGAGCGTGTCGGTGTGATGTGGTATGTTTGCTGTGTGTTGGGCTTTTTTGTCTTGCTTTTCCAATTTTAGCCTAGTCCCGATTGGCCCAGGTTCCCGCATTGGCAGTTCAGTTCAAGGTTACCGCCGTTGTGGAAAAAAAGGATGGACCCTTTTTTGCCGGGGAGTGTCAATGGAAGTGAACATTGAACGTTTGTTTTATTGGAACTGGCAACCATTGGCGGGCAATTGAAGGCGCGAATGGAACGATCGCTTGCAAGTTGAAGGAAGACTGGATTTCAATACGAATAAAAGTACTTTATAACTTCATTTGTACTTAACATTTGTTTGCAGACTTTGTAGTTTTCTTCAATTTAATTGCCAAACAATATAATTTCGTTCGAGGAATATTGGTGTTTTGGATTTAAAGTTGAAGGAAATACATAGTGTTTATCGGTTGAATCGCTTAAGTCTTCATTACAATAGGAACTTAGGGCTAAGTTCCTTGACAGACACCAGACTTTACAGTGAACAAGAATGGTGAAGTCAAAATTCAACTCATCATCTGCAAATTATGCAGTTCCAGTTGAAAATTCATCGCCATTTTCTTTAAAAATCAAAAACGAAATATTCGGATGACAGTATATGTGACAACACACACACACGGCAATCAAGAAACCAATCAAAGTAGCACAGTGATGTATATGCTAATGATCGACTTGAGAAATTGAATACCTCTCACGCCAAAAAGTGGCCAAACTGAAATGGTCTAATTACCAAATAGCTGGTCAGCATTTAAGTAGTTCAGAGTACTTCGGCTGTCTCAGCTGAGTCAAACCAGTTGCACCGTGATGAGCCTAGCCTCGAACAAGAGGAAGGGCACTTGGCCAGCAAATAATGCTGTCAAACTGCCCATATCACGCATATTAAAAACGAAAAGACGGTTACAGTGAAGAAGAAATTATTTTTGGCGAAGTTAGCCTATACATTCATGAATATGTGAAAAAAGGGTGAACAATTTCCAGAACTGTTACCGGTCAGAGATCAATTTATAACACTCTGAACAACACTGTCCAGTTTACCTAGCAAATGGATAATTGAAGTGTGTCTATAGTTGGACAACAGAACATCTCATCAACTCAAGATATTCAACACTATTTGGAGAAATCCTTCAATGATTGATACAAGATCCGATCAAACCTCTCACATTGGAGTGGATTCAAGTTGTCTGGCCAAAGCTAACTCATTTGCAGTTCAAAACTCCAAGCCAACGCACTGTATCAAAAAATTACGTTTAACCTTTGTCTTCACTGTTTTCTCAAGAAGATAGTTACTAGCTGGTTACATTTTTCTCCGAACTTTATATACATAGTTTATATTCGTTAACCACTCACTGAGCGTATGATTTTGGTTTACATTAAACAACATGAAATAGAATGATCAAAGATATATAGTATTCTGTTGCTAGTGCTGTATCGAACTTTGGGAATATGTGAGGATCATATTTCTTTGGAACACATTGTCTGTATGACACCACCACAGTACGTGAAACAGCTCATTAAATTTATAGATTCATGAAAAATACCCATCCAGACATTAATAGAAATAAGACAAGTAGTATGGAGAAGAGGCTCTTTTCGGTGAATTCATTTCCGTCTTAAGCTGTACATCCGCATTTGTGCTCAATTTCTTCATGGAAGAGGGTAGGAACAAAAGTGATAAGTTTTCACAAACGTAGTTGTTAATACTAATTAATGCATAAGAGCAGTTCAATGAGTGTATTCGAATTCTCTAATAAGATGAAGAATTCAATGAGCAAGTTGAAATGAGAATGCGAATAGAAAAGTAGGAGAATGTGGGATAATGTAAGAGTTCTAAAGCGACACAAGAGTTATAAGGAGTTAGAAAAACGAACAAACAAAGGTGGGGGTTAGTAGAAATCAATAAAGCTGTCACCATGATAATAGGATTGATTGAATAATTCCTATTTGTATGCAGAGCTCTGGTTTCCTTATCTGAGTGCGTAGGGCTTCAGCAATGCAGAGGAGATGAAAGCTTATTGCCTTTGTCAGGTTATTCTTCACTTTGTAGATAACTTTGGGTGAGGCGTTCGTTGAGGCGGAATGACCAGTGTTGACAAGGTGTTCAATTATTACAATCCTTATAGAGCCACTGGTACCTTCCTGCAACCATGTGGGATAGTATTTTTGAATCCTTTTAGACAGGATACAAGTCGAACGACCAACATAATTGGCTCCAAAATAACAGGTAAACTGATATACAAACGTAGAAATTGTCATCTGAGAGATCATGTCTTTAAGGCTTCTCCAGACCAATGGACTACCGGAGAACATAACTCTCATCAAGGATGATGAAATTCTCCACTTAAGGAAAATACTGACTAGGTCACCTTTAAAGTCGATGTTCATGTAAAGTTTCTTTTTTGTCACGAATGACGTCTCTTATCTTTGAATTTTCAGCCTGATGTTCTTGTCAACAAATCTTAGTGGATATCTATTTCTCACGAAAGCTTCTTTCAAAAAGTGTAATATTTTCATCCAGAGCTTCAGGACTGCAGATGTGTTGGATGCGAGTAGCAGAAGATATAACTGGGTTTCGTATACGACAAACTGGTACCCAAGTGTAGGAACTTGTCAGCTGGCTTTTCTATGTGGGCTTCCTATTTTAGATTCATTTGTTTTTTTCAAGAATTAACATTGTTGCTGGATGGCAGTTGTTCAGTATCTGCAGATCGTGGAAAGTTATGTAAAACTGCCAGGATTAGCGGGCAAATAAAACATAACGTAAAAAGTAACAAGATGAGAAATTTGATAAGATAGAATTTAACATTGAAAGAAAAATATCGATTCAAGATAATAAATGCAACAAGTGAAATAATTTCAGAAATCGTTGAAAGTGGCAACAAAGATAATAACAGTTGCGGTAGACTGGATAATGCGACAGACAGCGAGCAACAAGGAAAAAGGCATAAAATGGACCCACACAAAAAACTTGGAGGATCTGGACTTCGCCCATGATGATATATGTCTGATTTCCCACAAACTGGAAGATACGCAAGTGAAAAGCAAAAATTTGGCAGAGAAAGCATCAAAGATAGGACTTCAGGTGAACATAGAGAAAACAGAGGTGATGACGAAGATTCCTGGCCAACAGCAACAGACAACAGTGAGCATAAATGGGAGAAATCTGAAAGAAGCAACCTCCCTTACCTACCCACCGACCTGGGGAGAATCGTTTCAACTGCTGGCGTGTGGAACTGATGAGGATATCAAAGCAAGAATCGGGAAAGCAAGGCAAGCTTTCATTTCTCTCAAGTCTGTGTGGAGATCAACACTCAGCACCCAGCATGGAAAATAAGCTCCGGATTTTCAACTCCAGTGTGAAGTGAGTGCTACTTACTAAACGTATCAGAGACTTGGAGCGTCATGAAGAACACTTCGAACAAACTACACACCTTCATCAACAGTTGTCTTCGCTCAATACCACTCAAGATCAGATTGCCGGCCAGAAAAGATCAGTAACAGGGATCTCTGGCAATGAACGAACCAACCAGGAACCAATTGTGCAACAAATATTCAGGAAGAAATGGAGGTGGATTGGCCATACTCTAAGAAGACCATCAAGTGAATGACATCACAGGCCAAGCTATCACTCGAGTGTAACCCAAATGGGAAGCGGCGAGTCGGTCTTCAGTGCGAGGGTAACATGTAGGAAGTCATGTGAAGAGGAGGTGAAAGCATGTGGACAGACGTGGAGCCAGGTGAAAACGTTGGCACAGAACCAGAAGCAATGGAGACGTGAGGCTGAAGCCCTATGTTCCTCTAAGAACTAAAGGAAACAATAATAATAAGTATCCCTCTACAATCAAGGTAGGAGAAACAGTGACTCTACATACTTCTTTTGTACACAATTATCTAACTTGAATTAATGAACAGCCAAAGCCACAGCTATTTCCACAACTTTGGAACGAAGAAAATGTGTCAAGTTGGCATGAATTCGATAGATGATCTTAAAATCATGGTCAGGGTTGGTAAAGTGTCAGAAGTCAACCAGGTTTTCTCGAATAAAGTCAACCGCACCATTCCTTCTCCCCCTTATGGAAAAATAAATATTTACGTTTGTAATGCCTGATAATAAATTCTCTGAAAAGAGTCTCTTGGCTGCATTTGGTGTTCCTAAAACTATGTAACGGAATAACTGTTTGGAAAATCCCTCCTCAACGATCAAATTACAATTCTGATGCTTATTTGAATGTTTCAACTAACTTTTTAATTATCATCCTCTTTTCTCCTAGGCTGTTCTTGTGTTTACATGTCATCTGTTCACTTAATGCTTACTGTTGGTCTTTGTTCTTGTGTAATCCTTAACTGAAACTCTTCGCTTGTGCGAAACACTCATTATGTGTTGTTCTACGATGTGATTTTGTAACAACAGAAGACAAGGGTCAGGCAACAGATCGTTTATTAAGGAAAATCAACACATATTTATAGATTTCAATGTACATTATTGTAGATTATTGTTAGTAGAATATACAGTCTTTTGATTGGTTGTTTCTCACAGAAAGTTAACCTTGCATCCCTTTGTGGCTGTGTCAGATCATCCATATGCAAACTGTATCCGCCTACGCAAAGCTTTTGTTCTCATTTTCTCACCACCAATATTGGGGACATAAACATTGACGTCAATTACTGTCGACTAACTTTGGCTAGCAGCCAGCTCTCACCACAATTTTACTTGAGTGAATCAAGGCCACTCTGACTTTGGACTGTGTGAGGAAACTGTCGGTGTGGGATTCCTAAGGACAGAATTTTGATCCCACTTTGTTGAAAATATTCTACTTGATTTTAAGGTACTTCTTACACTTGAATTTTGATTAATTAATTTTGTTCTACAGTACTTATTTTGTACTAGGAACTTATCTGGCCTATATAGCTGCCCAATAGCTTTGTTGAGGTAATTTTTAGTTTTTGATGTTACCATTGTTGAATAGAACCATGTGACCATTCTATCAATTCGTCAATCCAATTTTTAGAGAAAATCAAAAACATTCAAGTAGAAGACAATGAAATAATGGTGTCCTTTGATGTCACAGCATTATATACTTCAATTAGTCCAAAACTAGCAACAGAAACTACGCAACAATTACTCTGTAGTGATGAAAACATAAAAACGCAATTATCAACTTGGATAGAACTCATAAAAGTATGCCTTTCAACATACTTCCAGTTCAATACTCGAATATATGAACAAATAAAAGGAGCACCAGTGGGATCGCCCATATCATGATTAATAGCTGAAGCCGTTATGCAAAGATAAGAATTAATAGCTCTACCTATAATTCAACCAAAAATCTGGGTACGTTACGTTGATGATACATTTGTAATAATTAAGAGAAATGATTTAGAATATACCCATAAATTAATGAACAACATATCTGAAGACATCAGATTCACAAGATAAGAAGAATTAGATAACAAAATCCCATTTTTAGATGTCTTAATCAGGAGAACCAACACAGGAGATTTAGAAACACAATTATATAGAAAATCAACGCACACAGATCAAATACTCAACTACAATAGCAATAATCCAATTACTCACAAACGAAACTGTGTGCAGACATTGTTTAAAAGAGTTCAGACGCATTGTAGCACTCCAGAGTTGAAAAGAATGGAAGAAAAGTACCTACAAACGGTCTTCAAAAAGAATGGTTATCCACAAAATTTCATCAAAAAGTGTTTAAAGTCGAAACAAAACACCAACAAAGAACCATCATCAAAGACCTTAAGAAAATTCATTCTACCATACATGGAAAATATCTCTGAAATAACAGCTAGAATACTGAAACCGTTTGATATAGATATAGCACACAAGCCAGTCAAATCGCTTAATTCGATATTATGCAAACCAAAAGATCCAACAGAAAAAGGAGATAAAATTAATACCATTTACAAAATAAATTGTATGAACTGTAACAGGCATTACATCAGCCAAAGTGGGCGTCCCCTTCGAATTAGAATCCAAGAACACAAATCAGCTGTGAAAAGACATGATATATATTCTTTAGTATCAATGCATATAGATAATTATGGACATCAATTTGATTGGGATAATGTCAAAATCTTAGACAGAGGAAACACCAAAAGTGCAGTCAGGGAATTTCTAGAAGCCTGGTCTTCAAGCGAAAATGCAATTAACAAACACGTTAATATAGACGAAATATACCAACTAATAAAAAGTAAATCAGGTGACCAGGAAGTTTAAAATACAAGTCAATAGAAAATGGTCAATACATATGTGAAGATGGTGGTTACCAGAAGACGCAATTACATCACTCATGAAGAAATTTGAATCATTTCACTTAATGCTAAATATGGCGCTGAAGATGTTGTCCAGAAGGACGACGAAAGCTCCGCAACTAAACCAACCAGCTCAGAGAACACTATTAATTGCAGAACCACAGGTTTTACGGCGAATAACCCTCTTTTTGCTGCCTTTGTCGAGTTGTATGACAGTGCTTGTCTCAAGGAAGTTTAGTCAACCACACAGTTGGAAGCAAAGAACAGTTTCTAGCGTTCAGACTACAACGAGTTGGTTTTGATCATTGCATATGCAGACTCATCTTATTATTGGCTACATTTTTGACCTCTGACCCGACATGGCTCAGTAACTTTCTCAATTCCATTGTTGTATATATATTCACAAATGTACAGACACAGCCTAGTTGACAACTTAGTCCCTACGATCACATGACTTAGTTTTCTCATATAGTGGGAGTGATGATCGATTTTTTTACAAATTATAATTCCTCACCCCATCCCCAGCATTATCTTTTTTTAATCCTCTGCTTATCCCTCTTATTTGTTAACAACCTTCCTTAGTTTCATTGCATGTTCAGCAACAAAAAATAAAAGAACTAGGTTTATCTACTTCTTTTACAATTCAAGATTACGTAATCTTTTTGTTTAGATAAGTTAAATACGTTTGTTTGCATAACCACACTATTTTTGCCGTTCTTACAATCACACCTTTCTCTATTGTTCATCACTGTTAATAATAATAATAATAATAGTAACATCAGTATTACTATTTTTATGACAATTAAATTCGCAATTTCTAGCTAACTATTGACAAAGTTAAAATAAGCACTTATTAATTTACGCAGTAATAAGGAATAAAGAGAAAATTTGAATTATTATTAATTTTAATCGATAAAGCCTAATTGCTAATCACATCATACATACAAATGTAGTTTAGCCAACCTGTAATAAACTTGATTGGATGACTGGATTTTAATTACTCAGTAGTATAGTTATTTGCATGTTGTTGTTTTTTTTGAAATCGATAGTATTGAGAGGAAAGAAATATGCGGCACTTTAAGATCATAGGTATGCATTTATGATGCTGATGGTGATGATGATGAATGCCGGGTAAATGCTTAAAAATAAAACTTAAGTCAAGTAGGATGTTTCTTTGAGATTGAATATGTACGACACCTTGAGTGTTTTGCATTCATCAAAAGGCGAACTACATAGTCTGACTGTGTCTGAAGGACTTTAAAGCGTAAATTAATTCAAAGTGTATTTCGCTAACACACGTGACAACAGTAAATTAGGGTATAAGCAATTCCAGCTTAGTGATTTCAAGTCGCTATCCGCATATAATAAATACGATTACTTGGTATTAGATGGTTGGAGGCAATCGGCCACAGGAAGCCTTGGACCTAGGTTTCGTGCTAGTTGGCACTCATCAGCAAGGAGCATCTGCAACCTGGAAGGAACTGATGTCCATTCTGAGATTCGAAACCTAGGTCCAAAGCTTCCTGCCGATTACCTCCAACCATCTAATACCAACAATTCACAGTGCACCGTAATGGCGAGCCACCTAGCATGGTGGCCACATTGCAAACATGACTGATAGAATTCAGTCTGCACCGAAGATAGGACTAGACACATTACACTAGTTACTGACTAGTGTGCATTCAAAAATAGAATTAGTGTTTTTGAAAGTATTCAGCAGTACTAAAGCAAATCTTTTGAAGATATTTTCAACTATGTAGAACCTAAGGAGCTCAGGAAGCAAATAGAATCCTCAGAACCCATTAATTTTAAGAACAGGAGATCTAGCTTCTCTATTACGAAACATATTATAATGACAGGACATAAAAATAATGTTTACACGTCTTTTAAACCCATGTGTAAAACTTGTCTGGGGCGTATCCTAAAGTTTGTGGAAGCTCTAACTAGCAATAAGAAAGTTTAAACTACCTTTAGGCGTTCTAAAACAATTCGTCATCACACTAAACCTGCCTTCTTCGGTAAACTTTGTTTTGATACCAGCCAGAGTAGATGTACTATTGTAACAACAGAAGACAAGGGCCATGCAACAGATCGTTTATTAAGGAAATCAACGCATATTTTTAGATTTTCATGTACCTTATTATAGATTAGTTAAGCAAACAAACACAGTCTTTTGATTGGTTGTTTCTCACGTAAAGTTGATCTTTCATCTATTTGTGACTGTTTCTTGAATGTCAGATCATCTATATGTTAACTGTATCCGCCTACGCAAAGTCTGCTGTGGTCGGATTTTGAATCAGTCTTGTTCATATTTTCTCACGACAAATCTTGAGAACGTAAACATTGACGTAAATTACTGTCTACCAATTTGGCTAGTAGACAGCTCTCACCACACTATTGCCTCTCTTATTTGGTTTAGTGATCATTGTTATTTTGGCCTTTGTTATGTCCTTTTAACTTGACCTAAATTTATTTTCCCACCCCTCAACTCTATATTAATTTCATATATATTCCTATGACAAGTCCGTGTGTGATCGGATTGTTCGAAATGTGTTGCACAAATACATTACACACCAGATTCCGACAAATTACGTCTTCTTATTCCTTTGTCTAAATTCATAAAGGGAACTAATTGTTTTAAATAAATACCTTATTATATCTTTTTATCCTAACCAAGGTATCCTAAATTATTATTAGTAGCATTACTAAATAATACTTAATATATTTGCTTCAACAGCTACACGACAATGCCACATTATCAAGTGATCCACAATTGAAAACTTAGCAAAGCCTTTGAAGTAAGGACAGGAGTAGGACGAAGAAGGTTGACTACTATTACAGATGATATTCCTGATTATAGAGGACTGGATTATGCGACAGACTGTGAAGACACAGAAGACAGGAATGCGTTGAACTGATAAGAGAACTCTAGAAGATCTGAATTCCACAGACGATTTACGTTTAACGGCACACAGGCAAACTCGAAGACCCACAAGCGAAAACCAACAAGTCAGCAGAAGAAGCAGCAAAGATAGAATACCAAGTGAATATACAGGTGGTGGAGGTGATGAAGGTTAACAACCAGCTGCAACAACAATCACTATCGATTGGAAAAGTTCAAAAGAAGTCACTTCTTTTCCCTATCTAGACAACATCGTTTCAATGACAGCCGACTCCACAGATGAGGATGTCCGAACCAGGATCGGAAAGACAAAAAACCTCTATTAACCTGAAATCAGCTGTACCTAAGATAAAGCAAGATAAACTCTGATTTTCATCACCAATTTCAAATCAGTGCTTCTTTATGGGTGAGAGAATTGGTGGGTGCATCACTGAAGACATCTGTAACATCTGGCTGCAGAATTTTATCAGTAGCTGCCTTCGCCAGATAGCCGAGCAGAAAGAGTGAGTAAAAGCAACTCTGGGAAGGAAGCAATCAAGAGCCTATTGCTCAAGAAATATTTGGGAAAACCTGGAGATGGATTGGACATAGTGACATAGTGCCCCAAGCCTCCACTCTAATGGGACCTGAATGGGAAACGATGAGATGGGCGCCGATCCGGGAGTGACATGAAGGAGATCGTATGGGGAGGAGATCAAAGCTTATGAGTAATCGCAAGACCAGTTAAAGAGGACTTCAGAGAACAGAATGAGACGGAGATGTTCTGCTGAAGTTCTGTGTCCCATTAGAAACCCAAGGGAATAATAACAATATTTCTTTCTATAAGCTTATCCAACGTGTTCCTCTAATCATCTTTGTCACAGCAAGAAGAACAGAACTTGAAGGATAGAATGTATAAATTTCATTCCCCGCCTGAAATACACGTGGCATCAATGAAACAAAATGCACATTTTTAAAATTCCATTAAGTGGAAGATTCTCATGATGATCGTAGTTTAAGGAAACAACAATGGGTTGAATGTGGTGGCATATTCAACTAGTAAAATAGTTAAGGGTGGTCAAATCCAAACTTCAGGTCGCTCCATGAAATCAATGATAGTTAGTTTAAGCCACAAAGGAAGGTGTAGACGGCCTAGTTGTAGTCATTGGGATGCCAAGAAATAATGGTTGGAGACTGTTATGATATGGCTCACAACACTTATCAGTGGAGCGAATGTTTTCACTCCTTGCGAACCGCGGTATCCATTGAGTCCTAGTGTTTTTCGATGCTAGTATTCTTTCTCCCCCCCCCCCAAATTTCTGCTCATTGCAGCACTTTTGAATCCCTTTCATCTCTCTTTTCTCTGTTTTTGTGTGGTACTTGAAATGCAACAAGTTGAACTGCTGCAATTCTCTGTCGAAACTCAGGGGGGGGGAGAAGTTCTGATAGTTGATCTGGCAACAGAATCACTGGTTGAATAGCAACCAACACAGAGAAAAAAAGATGACACCGTTAAATACAAGTAAGTACTTCGAAGGCCTTTGAAATAAATTGAGATGATATCAGTGGGTCAGAATAAAGATAATAGTAGTAATAATAAGGATCAAAATTGTTTTAAAAAATTAGCGACAGAATACATAACCAAGTCATTGGGGTTAAAACTGATACTAAGGTAAACTGAGAGATCCACTTAATGTCCCGATTTATTAGATGTCGGTCAACACTACGGATACCAGACTGAAGATCTTTGAATCCCAGGCATTTTGTAGTGTTTTTGGAGAAGGAAATGGCTACTGATCTTCCTGTCTTTCTAATGTAATTACTCTTGTCAACTTGCAGTCGACAAGGTCTACGACAAGTGAGGTAAATAGCCGGAAGTTTAGCTTCTGCATAAGTTGTAAAAAGAGCAGCTCTTAGACTCTTATTTATACGGTATGACACATCACCTCCTTTGTGAAGATGAGCCGGATGAATACAGACTTCCTCTTGACTGCAACAACGTTCTTTTTTACTCCTGTAGTTTTTTATGAACTATCTTATGAATTCCTTTGGATACCTATTTTCAGACGATTGCTTTTCAACAAAGTTCAATTCTTCATTTAAGATTCTGCACTAGAGTAAACCATGATGTTATCGCTTTTGTTTTCCATCGTCTAGTTGTGTCTTCAAGCTATTACGGCATACTTTATTTTGTGATTTTTGGTATTTGGTTAAAGTGTGTTTTCCCCTGGCTGGCTTAAAGAAAATGATTGCCACTTTGAATCTTCCATGCTAATAACCTTTATATTTTGATCATTATTATTACTACCTAGCTTACGATTCCTGACATTTTCAAGTTCTTCTTCAAACAACTAACTATTTATCATAGTGGTATTTTTTTTTCCTTCACGTCCCCCAGTGGAACATAGGGCTTCATGCTATTAGCTTGAAGTTTCTGTAGCAGTGTTTATTTTTACAGGATAGGGCTGCTAGCCTCATGCTCAACCTTTCCTCTTCACCAACATTATTTCTGGCTTAGCGAGGTAAAGGAGTGCGTCGGCCGGGGATCGAACCCCGGACCATGTGCATGGTCGGCGAGCATCCTAACCGCTGTGCCACCGACGCACCATCATAGTGGTATAACTGAACAATAATTTTTTTCGATAATTCCCTCTCCTGGCTCCAAAATTATACATATATGTTTACATACATAGAATATTATGGCAGACCAAATTACCAACAGTTCTAAAACAGGCCTTATTCCTACAACTTCAGTTCCTCGGGGGATAACAGCAGTGAGATATTAACATAACGCCTGAGGAATGCGGTAAAAAGAGCATTCAGTGCTGTTGAATTACGCTGTGTCTTTAAAACTACCCCTATTTTGCGTTAAACTGCCTAATTTCGCCTCTTTTATGTGGATCTACTAATTTGACAGCTGCTGTGGAAGCAGTCACATAGGCTGTACAACTAGGCGTGTTTATCTTCAGATATCCGAACACCATCCTGCGTGGTTAAGTAAAGGACAAACAAAATCCATTCATAGCTCTATTCTATCTCATCTTGTGGATACAGAACACAAGATTGATGTTAACGAGGCTTTCACAGTCATTTACCGTATACCAACTAATCTTAACTTTGCCTTAAAAGTTCGTTTACTAATTATTGCTGAGGCGGGCTGTTAGGATCCACACTAAGAAGCCTAATTTATCCATCCAAAAGAAGCTAGTTCAGACATTGGCCATCTAGGTTCGAATGATCCTCCATTTTTTGCAGAAATTGCCTTAATCTTAGTTGATATTCTGTTTGCTATTATATTTTTAGTATTATTATAATTTATGCATCTTTCGTGAACTGTAATTCCATTAATCTTACATAACAAATGTATAATGTTTTAAAACGCAGATATATATACATAATTGTAGAGCTAGAAGAGGAAATTATCGAAAAGGATATTCTTTGCTCAATTTTTTTTAAATGCCTCGATGAATGTTTTCGCTATATTGAATTATAATCCGTTATAATCTTAATTTTAACGTCTCATATCTTTTCCCACTTATCTATCTGAACATCATTTGTAAAACATTCGCACCTGGCGTTTTCCATGACTGGTTCATTGTGCCTTATCTGCTTAACAGTCATTTATTTCTGATTATATATATACAGAGAAAGAAAAAGGAATAGTGCGGGTATTCAACTGAAGAATTCTGCCAAAAATTCTTCAATTTATAAAATCCTGCTTCATTTATAACACTTTTTGCTTGTCTTAGTTTAAAGTTATTTATTAGCAGCTATTCGTAAGGTAAACTGGTGGTTGGTGACTAGTAGTCAAAACCAGGATGAACATTTCGTCCTACTTGGGACACATCAACTGGACGTACTCACATTCATTCCCCAGTGGGATCACTAACACTCACTGTGGAATGCAGGTAAATCCAGTTGATGAGTCAGAAATATGTCAAAATGCTCATCCTAGATTTCACGGTTAGTCACCATCCACCATTTCGCCTCAAGTTAAATAATCAGACATCTCTGAAGCATCTTCACAAGGAGGAGACATGTCAAATAGAGGCCGAGGACTTTGATTCAGCCAATTAACGGGAAAGTAGAAATTCGAATAAAGTAATTACTATTCGTTAAGGTTTTCTCCCTTTTCATCTGAATTAGCGTTTTTTAAACGTTCAATCGGTTGATTCAAGGTCACTGGTGTACTCGTTCGGTTAGGACTTCGAAGTCTGAACTGGATGCGTAGTCCACCTTGAGTATATGACCATATGACAGTTTTTAGTTATCCGTTACTAATAGCCAATAGCTCCATCTTTTTTTTCATGTGGAGTATTGACGCTATATTTTTAGTTGGAAAGATCTCACTGCATCCACCATTTTTAAGACTATTTCATAATATTACATTTTTCTAGTCAAAATTCTAGTTCACTTGCTATCTCCTGTTTATCTTAACCGGGTGACGTTAACCATTAGTAGTGACATTTAGTAGTCAAACCCGTTACATTATATTACATTATAGACAAGTGAATGTAATTGAAATGTCATATTTGAAATAATTGAACCAATCACATGACATCAGGAAGAAAAACAGCTACGTTTCGTCTTTGGAATAATTTATTTACCAGTATGCCTGAAAAATAAAACGCTGAGATAATGATGTCTGAAGTTTAGTTCAAGGAAGCTATTGTACATTTCCATGGCGATGCATTATGCTGGATGTATACACTTTATCAAAACAATGAATCAATAAAACAGAAGCCATTCACACAACATAGTGGTATACGAGCTAGCTCGCCTTGTAACCAGAAGGTCCTGGGTTCGAACCCCGGTGGATGCGTACCATTGAACAGTCCCAAACTAGGTTGACGAAACAGCTGTCCAGTACTATCAGCTAGTTTTCTAATGGTTCTCTAACTGATGTTAGCTCATGATGAAATCCCCCGACGAATGAAACAACATAATGACCAAATTACATTCATACTTTGTCGATAAATTTTGTTCCGTAACATTTAGGACGCAGGTGAGTAGCTGCATCCTGAACAACTTTGAAGTTAACTCCACTGATTTCATTAACGAGTAAGCTTGCTAAACGGATTCATTTTTTTAATGTGAATATTAATTTGTATCGAAAACCCAGCTGAGTAGAGATTGAGTTGCCAATAACCGCAAGGAAACATTTGAAGTGAAGACAGGAGTAAAACAAGGCGAGTTATTAACAATGGTGATCTTTTCGATTATGATGGACTGGATCATATGACAGCCCGTGGGGAACCAGTGGACCGATGGAAAGACACTAGAAGATATGGATTTTGTGGGCGATTTTTGTCTAACGTGTGTGGCACAGCGGTTAGGACGCTCGCCAACCGTGCACATGCACACCTCATATCAAATGTCGGCCTGCTAAATTCGGGCTACTGGTATCAAATGCTAAAAATTCCACACTTGTACCAAAATACAGTGTGGAATCAAGCTATAATAAAAATAAGTAAGTAAATAAAAATCTAAAAAAAAATAAAATTAATAAATTCGAAGACTCACAAGCGAAAACCAATAACTCAGCAGAAGAAGCATATAACGAATACAAGACTTCAAGCGGACGCTGAGAAGAAGGAGGTGATGAAGATAACCAACAAACAACAACGACAAGCGTCAATCACTGTTAGTGGGAAAAATTTGAAAAATGGTCACTTCTTTCCCTTATCTAGACAACATCGTTTCAGCTACAGCCAACCCCCTCCCCTAATCATAATTGGAGATATACTGCACTCAGTCATCATGGAGAATGAAATTCGGATTTTCAGCACAAATATTAACTCAGTCAGTTCTTCTACATGGGTGAGGCGCTTGATGGGTGCGTAACCGAAAGCATTTCCAGCAGGCTACTGCATACTTTTATCAACAACTGCCTTCGACAGCTCCATAGTGAAGACCAGTTATCC
The DNA here is from genome assembly GCA_944472155.2 of Trichobilharzia szidati. Lineage (NCBI taxonomy): Eukaryota > Metazoa > Platyhelminthes > Trematoda > Strigeidida > Schistosomatidae > Trichobilharzia > Trichobilharzia szidati. The sequence goes on from OX235274.1 coordinate 52,012,378, forward strand.
AGTAGGAAAGAATTAGTGACGTGAAACTCTGGGAAGAAACCTACCAAGAACCTACTGTTCAACAGATATTCCGAAGAAAATGGAGATGATTTGCACAAACACTGAGGAGACTGCTGAATGACATCGCGCCCAATGAAGGCCATCATTCGAATGGAACCCTAATCGGGTGTGAGTATGAATGTGACATGGATGAGATCGAACGGAGAGAAGGTGAGAGACTATGGAATGTTGTGAGGCCAGCTGATGGGGAGTGCAGAGAACAGGGTGAAATGGAGATGTTCTGCTGAAACCCTACATTCCACTCAGAAATCAAGGCAGTAATAATAATAGTCAAGATTGTGAGAACCAATCCACCTCATTCAACGGCTATACGATGATTCCACATACCAAGTGATTCACAACGGAAGGCTCAGCGAAGCCTTTGAATCTGCTGCCCAACAAATATACCAAAGGAAATGGAGATGGATTAGACTTACAAGCGAAAACCGACAAACTGGTCGAAGAAGCAGCCAGAGAAGATAGGACTCCAGGTGAACATAGACAAAACGGAGGTTATGAAAATAACCAACAACAACAACAACAGCAACATCCAGCGCCAATCACCATCAACGGGAGGGATTTGAAAGAGGTTACTTCATTCACTTATCTAGGAAGCATTGTCTCAACTACATGAGGAACGGACGAGGATGTCAAATCGAGAATCGGTAAGTGGAGAAACACATTCATCAACCTGAAACCAATTTTGAAATCTTCGTCACTCAGCCTGCATCAACAACAAAATTCGAATTTTCAATACAAACGTCAAGTTAGTTCTTCTATACGGATCAGAAACTTGGAGGGTCACAAAGAATATTTCCAACAGCCTGTTGCAGACCTTTATCAACAACTGTCTTCGCTCTATACTGAAGGTCAGATAACCGGAAAGAATCACCAACAAGAAACTATGAGAACAAACAAAACAAGAACCAATTGCCCAACAAATATTCAGAAGAAAGTGGAGATGGATTGGACACTCGCTGAGGAGGCCGCCGGGTGACATCGCGCGTCAGGCCAGTGCTCGAGTGCAGCCCGAAAGGGAAACGGCGAGTGGTTCGCCGGTGCAAGGGTGACATGGAGGAGATCGTGTGAAGAGGAGCTGAAACAGTATGGACTAACATGGATGCAAGTGAAAAGTGCAGCACAGGACAGAAGCAAGTGGAGACGTGTAGTTGAAGCCCTATGTCCCATTAGGAACCCAAGGGAGCAATAATAATAAAGAGACCATGAAGTCACATCAAGTGATAGGCTTTTGAGTGGAAACCTGTTGGTAACCGACGAGTTGATCCTACGAGGATGACATATTAGAGATCATGTGTAGGAAAAAATAAAAGCTTGTGGGCGATAGTGTAGCCAGCTTAAGACTTCAACAGAGAACGGAATGAAATGAATAAAATGTACCATCGAGGCCCTATGTTCCACTCAAGGACGAATAACAATACTCATAATAGCAGTTATGTTGTTTTGTGTTCAAAACAGGCAAGTAGACATCTTCCTTCAACACAATATGGGCCGATTATTTCCCTGATTTTTAATACGATTAAACTACGCATGTGAATAAACCCACTTTTCACTCTAATCTATTGATTTTTGTCATAGAGAACGGAAATTTAGCCTCATATCTGCTGGTAAGAATTCATTGATTGCCTCATGGTCATTCGGATCAACCCTTTTTCATGATTTGTTATCTTCAAGTATTGTTTTTGTAGGGATTTTGTTTGATTGCATGGAGGATTTCATCATGAGCTGACATCATTTAGAGAACAACTGGAAAACTTGGGAGTACTGGACAGTTGTTTCGTCCTAGTTTGGGACTCTTCAGCAGTACGCATCCACCCCAACAGGGTACGAACCCACGACCTACTGGTTACAAGGCGACCTTGTACACCAATGAGCCACTGGGACCTGATCCAATGGTCCTTGTATTCTGACTTCTGCTAATTCACAACACAGCACGACCATTTCGCAATGTCTTCTTCGATGAGTTACTGCCTCATCTTTGTTATCTGTTAAACCACTCAACATTTGAATTATGTAACCCACATTTTTGCACAGATAACTGACAATTTATTATCAATATCAATCACTGGAGTTCCTAGCCGAACATAGCTTTCAAGCAACACACCTCGATTTGATTCTGTTCTCTGCTGTCCCCTTTAGCTAGCTCTACGTTCGCCCATAAACTTTCATCTTTCATATGTTGGCCTCGGATACATTCCTTACATGACGTCTTTTTTGGGTTCCACTCGAAGGCTTGGCGCTTGATGTCCCTCAACGATGTTTTTAGCGTGTGTCGACCAACTTCCATTTCTTTCGGTATATTTGTTGGTCTGCAGGTTCTTCGATTCGCCATCTGTTCACTAGGATAAAGTGAAGGTACCAGTTTGGAAACCTGTTCAAAATGCTCTCGACAGCATGCCAAGTCACTGAACTATGTAGAATCAGAAATTTTTAGTAGAAGTTTCTGAAGCAGTGTTTATTTTTACAGGATGGGGTTGCTAGCTTCATGCCCAACCTTCCCACTTTATTAGCTTTTATTTCTGGCTCAACTAGGTAAGGGAATGCGTCGGCCAGGAATCAAACCCCGGACCAAGTGCATGGTCGGCGAGCGTCCTAACCGCTGTGCCACCGACGCACATACAGAATCACTGGTTTAATATTAATGCTGGGGATCCACATCTTGTTCTTCATGCTAAGTGAAGCACATTTCAACACTGATTTCAGATTCATGAAGGTCTATCTTGCTTTTCCGGTCCTACCTTTGGAATCCTCCATCTGTTATTCAAATGATGGTGTCCAAATAAGTGAAGTCATTCAGATTTTTTCGCTGATGGCAATTGCTGCTTGTTGTTAGTGACAGTTAATCAACTCTGAATTACTAGTTCACCCATCTATCAAGCGGATTATAAGATCCATCTACCAACCACGGAAATCACCATGGTTAATTACCAACTAATATATTATATCAATGAAACATTATTGTATTGTATTCAATACACTAGCTGCCCAGTTGGTTCTTCTTGCGTTAATTTTCTTTTTTCATTCTGAATTTGGAGGAGAGTGTGAAATCTCTAAATAATAGTAAAACTCCCTCAGATACTGTTGGTTTGACAGGGTGTTGTAGATGTAATAGGCGATGACTTCAGGTGAAATGAAAAACCCACTTGGACCAGCTGGTTGTCAGAGATAAGCTCGTAGGTCATCGTGTAACAGCAGAAGGCAAGACACGGAAGCTAAGGTATATTTTCAATTGATCAAACCACTATTTATGTACATACAGTTTTATATTCTTTAACAAGTCACTAAGCTTGTGATTTCGGTTCACATTAAATGATGTGAAATAGAATGTTCAAATACATTTATCATTCTCGAAATATACCCATTTATTCATAAGGGAAAACACAGTTTTTTTTATTTCAGCGAAGAAATATCCTCTTTCTTCTCAACGGCTTCATTTTCAAACAACAGTACAGTCGTATTTATAATACTGAAAAAGGCACTAAGTGGCATTAGAAATTGGTCAGTCTGTGTGCATATACTCATTCATATTTATTTCATTTTTTATTATTATAGCTTGATTCCACACAGTATTTTGGTACAAGTATGAAACTTTCAGCGTGTGTTATCGGTAGCCCAAATTTAGCAGACCGACCATAGATATCAGGTGTGCGTCGGCGGGGGATCGAACCTCGGACCATGTGCATGGTTGGCGAGAGTCCCAGCCACTGTGCCACCGACGTCTTTGCTCATCCAGAGCATATATATAAAAAGAATATGAGTCATCTACTGTGATACCATATAAGGAGGGGATATCTGAGGCCCTACGTAGGATTCTTAATAAAGCAGGAATCAGCAATGTGGCATTCAAACCTACTAACTCGCTCAGGTAGGACAAGTTCTGTAGGCTAAAATGATCCGGTGGACCCAATTAAACAAAATAATATAATTTACAAAATACTTTGCAATGACTGTGAGTGAGGCCAACTGCAAAGGTCAAACTAGTAGATCGGGGGTAGTCCGATTGTCGGAACATAAGGATTTAGTTTAGGTTAGAATGGTTGACCCCACCCGCGAAGATAATTAGTTTAGAAAAAAGCTCAGCAATTGCACTGCATGCATTAACACATAACCACACAGTAGGGTGCGACAGAGTCGAAATTCTAAAAAGTAATCTAGGTAGGTGGAGATAAACAGAGATTGATTACTGAATCCTGCCTGATTCGTCGAGTCTACACCCAACATATGTAACAGAAATGACCCAATGCAAATACCAGAAATATGGAAGATATTATTACCGCCAGTCAGTCAAATCAGAAGAGGATAATAAATAATCTCAAAATTCTATTTGAATTCAAGCACATCACAACATTCTAACAGGTAACTTATTATGACTATAAAAACACTTGTATTATTTCCTCTCTGATTGTAATTGATCAATAACACTCATATTATTATGTCAGAATGTATATTATCTTATACTGATTTTTATTCAAATATCTAGCCAATTCCACACATGTATATAAATGAAGGAAAAAAGTTGTGTGAGTACCTTGATATGATTATGAGCAATAATTTGTGTTCGAAACGTCATCAGTTAATATTACTGTGTAACACTGTGTGACTTATCAAAATAAAATCTTATCCATAATGGAGTTATACTCTACCACAGTGCCCAAGTTTTATACTTATATCGTGTGGAGCTGATTACATTGGATGCTGTAAGCGTAATCTGCGTGAACATGTAGCTGAACACTACCACCCAGTTTGGTTAATGAAAGGTGAGCAAAGGACGACAAAGTCTTCTATCTGTGAACACCTTCTGGAGTCAGATCATTCAGCCACACGTGATTTATCTTTTAAAGTTATTTACAGGACCAAATTCAGTCATTCTAAAAGCCTACATTTTCTCCACTTATGCATTACCGAAGCTCTAGCTGTACATGGACAAAAACCTAAATTGTGTATTCAAAAACCTTTTCCTTAGCTTGGTTATAGTAATGTTCTTTTATTATTTTATTCTATCTTACCGTTTGAATTCATTCCACTTCACCTTAGCCGTGTTTATTGCTATCATCATCTTATTCTCAACTTTTCAGACAAAAACTGACCTAAAATTTAAAATCTCAATACCAGTTCACTTATTTAATAATCTTTAAACGTTTCGTAATTCAACCACTTTAACTCTACCCCCTTAGTAAATCATTTTAATAAACTTCTTTCTTATCATATGCGTAATATTGATTGAGCAATTTCTAGTACCACTTAATGCCTTTCTCCATAATGTAAATACGACTGTACAGTTGCTTGAAAATGAAGTCACTGAAAAGAAAGAGGATATTTCTTCGCTGAACAAAAAACTGTGTTTCTCCTTATATATCATTGGCTAAGTTAAACTTTAAGCACCACTAACTATCAACGGAGTGCGACCGCACCAATGACCTTGAAACACTCGCTGAACAAGTTAGTGAAACCCGGCAAATAATGTTGTCATCATCAATAAAATATGCTCATCGAAGTGTTATGCTATAAAAATGGGATATCTGGCAAGTTTCAGCTTAGGTATGGGAAAGATTAAGTTACGCTTTAAGGCAAGGACAAGTTAGGGATTAGGTTAACCTAATAAAGGCGACATTAGGGTTGGTTCGAGTTAGATTACAGTTAGTTTAGGGATATTTTCACATTAGGGTTAGGTTTAGCAAAGCTTAGGGTCATTGTTAGGGTTAGAAGACCTAAATAATTACATGCATAGAATGTGGTTGAATTACTCTGTTGATATAAGAATAGAACTTGTGCACTGTGGTGGTAGAGTATAATTCCATTGTGGGTAAAATTTATTTTGATAAATTCTTAGTGTTATACGGTAGTATTTACTGATAACGTTTCGAGCACAATTTGTTGTCCAGTAAATATTACTGTATAACACTATGAAACTTTATTAAAACAAATTGTACCCATAATGGAATTATACTGTGTTGATACAGCAACCTAAAAGTGAGAGCTACTTTTATCACATGTGAGAGAAAGGTGTCCTCTGTAACACTTTTATGCAGTTTTATGCAGTTGTTTTTCGTAAATACACGTATTCCATACACAAAAATGTCCTCTTCACGTGATTGGTGAGTTCGAGGTCATCCGCTGATTGGTAGTTAGTGGTGCCTAAAGTTTAACTTTGCCATTCTTGTCATTCATTTGTTAATTTATTATTGAATTCTAGGAATATGTGAGAATAATATTCCGTTGGACACGTTGTCTGTATCGCAAAACCACAACCGGTTATTATTTTTATTTTTCTATTTTCTTGATTATGGCTTGATTTCACACAGTATTTTTGGTACAACTATGGAATTTTCAGCATGTGATATCGGTAGCTTAAATTACGCAGGCCGACCATTGATATCAGGTGTGCGTTGGCAGGGGATCGAACCCCAAACCATGTGCATGGTTGGCGAGAGTCCTAACCGCTATGTCGATAAGTCACTAGTTCGAATCCTGCCATAAATCAAATTTTGATTCCACTCATTACATCAATTCATTAAATAGTTAATCCGAAAGAAACACAGACTTAAACTAACAGACATAAACAAAGGGGAGGGAGAGAGAGAGAAACGGAAAGCGTAGCATATATAAATAAAATGCTAAAAACTTTTGTCGGTTTCTTATTATTATTGTTGTTCTCGTTGTTTTTTCTTCTCTGCGTCAAGTAAACACAAAATTTTGTTTACTTACGTTATCTAGCTGACTTTTATGCTGCAATGCAAATATCCTTATCGGCAAACATGTAAACACACACACATATACACCGACACAGATACTTACATATACGTACCTGGAGATTGACAAAGTAACAGGTGTTGGCCAAATATTATGCAATATATTGAAAAACACAACCGCTGTTTAACAGATACTCTGGTATTCATGTATACACAAGATAAAAGGATAGACACTTAGACAAATAGATAGATAGACAGATAGTGCTTTTTCTTGAGTTCAACTGTTGTTCAATACAACAAAGGATAATTATGGTGTATGCCGATAAAAGACAAAAGAATTAATCGGGTGTTCATGTCTTATCTTTATTGTTGGCTGGCGCTGTTAAACCCTCCACTGTTATCTGTTCTGTTTTTCTTTTCTTCTCTACTCTTCTCTTTTTTTCAAGTTATTTTGATGTAACCGATAAGATAAATAGTTAAGCAACATATATATGGCTGTGTTTACGGACGTGAAGTACTGCCATTCAACAAAGAGAAGGATGCGATGAAAAGACTAGCTGTCTTTGACGGCAGATATTTACGTTCTGTTTCCCATGTTAACGGATTAATTATGGTGAGTATAAGGTAAGCAGGGCAAATCAGTCAATGAGGTTGTGAAGCTAAATCGATTACGAACATTTTCTGAAATAAATAAATAGTAAAGTGCAAGTGCTAGTCACAGTCAAGGGAGAGTAACTGTCCTCTTGCTTACCTTGGTAGATCGTGCTGGTTACAACTTCTCATTAGAACTCCAGGCAATTTCCTGTACTAGTGAAGATCAAATTAATTATCAAGTGCTAGATTGCAGGCATTTGATTGGTTACAGGAAGTACATGGGGTTCTAGTGAGAGTGGTACAACAAGTCAGGTAAGAGGACAGTTACTCGCCCGTGACACTGGCTAGCGGTTGCGCTGAACATATGTCATGAAATGACAGAAGGTGGAATTCATGGACCGTTGGGTCGGATCGCCTCGTAACCAGAAGGTCGTGGGTTCGAACTCCGGTGGGTGGGTACCGCTGAAGAGTCTTAAACTAGGAAGAAACAGCTGTCCAGTACTCTCTACCAGTTTTCCATCGTTTCTCTAACTGATGTTAACTAGTGATAAAACCTGTAACTAAACAAATCCCCTAAAACCACCACCTGATAAATAATAATAACGCTTTGTTTCAGACAATATAAGGACACATAGTGTAGTGAGAGCTAGCCGCAAGCCAAAAGTTGTAAACAGCAGTTTACGTCAGTGTTCACGTCCCGAATAGGGGTAATGAGAGGAAAAATAACAAAGCTTAACCTTCAGGAACTCACCAACCAATTACAGCAGACTTTACGTGTGCAAATACGACTCGCAGATATACGGCCTAACTTTCTAAGAAACTGTCACAAGCAGTACAGAATAACCTTCAGCAAGAAAACAACCAACCTCTAACAATTATGTACATAAAAATCTATAAATATCTGTTGATTTCCTCAATAAACGATCTGTTGTCTGGTCCATATCTTCTGTCGTTACAATAGTACAGAAACGTTTAGCGTTTCAAAATATGTACTCTTCATAAGGGATTTACACGTAATGTAATATTCCTTTAATGGCCAAAAACAGTTTGCCTATAAGCACAGTAGAAGCAATTTAGATGCAGCTGCCGTCTTATATCATAACATTGCTTCCAGTCTAGACAAGGGGGCTAAATTTGTTCGTTGTGCCTTCCTAGACTGTACGTCTGCTTTTGACTCGGTCCCTAGGGACACCTTATCAAATAAACTTGCTGTTAGTCAAACGGAATGTTGGGCTGTTAACTGGTTACATTCCTATTTCTCAGAAAGAAAGCAGTACACCGTGTATAAAGGGAAGTCTTCCACTTCATTGCCTACTGAAGCTGGTGTCCCTCAAGGCGCTATCCTTTCTCCTTTTCTTTTTTCTCTCTTCTTACATGACTTGCCTCACTCTGATGAAATAAACTTTGTGAAGTACGCTGATGATTTAAAAGTTTCAGTGGCTGTTAACTCCCAGCTAGATTGTACCAAAATAAATAGGTTTCCATCGGTGGTCAGTAAATGGTCTGAGTCTAACGGTTTTAAACTGAATCCTTCTAAATGTCAAACTTTTAATTTCAGCTTAAGATGTGAACGACAGTTAAAAGATGCCGTCGGTTCTCATGGCAGTTGTAAAATTGATGACAATGATATAGGAATTAAATCAGAAATTAAGTATCTTGGATTTATTCTCTCTTCTGATCTCTCCTGGTCTTCCCATGTCTCAGCGATCTACAGTAAAATATTCCACCTGACATTTTACATTAAGAAGATAAGGCACTCGGGTATAACTCAACCCCTCCTCTTGCAGTTCATGAACTCTTGCATCCTACCTATTCTTCTTTATTGTTCACCCTTATTCTTTCATGGTTTGCTTAAAAAGGACGATGTCACAATTCGTAGAATGCTAAAGACTGTCAGTAGGATGAGTGGTGTCCCAGTGGACTACATAGTTAACGTCGTTGTCGATAGGCATTTGACTTCGTGCAGTAAATTTGCTAAAGGGGTTTTGTCTGACTTGGAGCATGCACTTCACCCTCAGCTCTCACCTTGCATCTCCTCAGGTAGAACAAGAAGTAACTTCAGAAAACTGTATGCTCGCACGTCTAAGTATAAAAATTCTATGATACCATACTTGGCACGTATTTTATGTGATGAAAATAGCGTCAGGCAAGAATTGACTAACCTTTTTTCATCTAGTAAATAAACAATCTCCTCCATCCATCCTTATATACCTTCAAGTTTTACTTTTATGATTTCTATTATATTTATGGTCCTGTTGCTCCTTTGTTTTTACTTTCATAACTGCAAACACCAACTTATCTCTATGACTGCTGTAATCTTTGTTTTTTTCCTCACCATATCATGTAAGGAGAACATTATATTCAATATTTTTATTCATGCAAGGATTTGTATACCACATCGACAATACTGTGTGAAACAAGCCCACGGCAATTTCCACTTGTATTATTATCATTATCTTAGCTGCTATCATTACTTTTATTTCCATTTAAATGCTGCATGTTTTTTATTTTTCTTTATGTTAACCCTATCGTAAATGTAGAGAAATTTTCTGTGTGATTAATTTTATTTATAATTTGAGGAAATTAGATGCAATATTATTGTGATTAATGCTGAAAATTCCATTCTGTATCACAAGTAGTGTTTTTGGAATAAAGTAAATCATTATTATTATTATTAAAAAACGGACATAGTTTTGTCGCATAGAAACAGAAAGTCAAGTCATTGGATTTTTTCTGCATTTCCTTCAAGAATTTCACAGTGTTTTGTCGAAAGCTAATCAAATATAAGCGCTCGTCCATGTATTGATTATTTTGATATAATTGCTTGATTAAAACGATAAGAAATATAGAAGGCTTTAAGGATTGTCACAAATGGAAATTCTAGTAGTCCAGTAGTTTAAGCAGGCCATCTTGTGTTGCATAAGTCAAGTCATCGCCTTCCTCGGCAAGCATTGATAGCTGACATAAGATTAGATTGAAAAAAATTTAGGGGTGGAGTCAATCCATAAAGTCACCAGCAGATGGTTTCATCCACATTGGGAGATGTAGACTGCATCGTTGTGGCCCAATGCATGCCAAGAACCAACAGTTCAAAACTGTTGGTGATATGGTTCTAAACAGTTTTCATTGGTGCATTCACCATTTGTGACCTCCCAGGTGCATTCAATTCTCATGTTTTCCCATGTTACTATTCTTCCTGCCATACATTTCGGCTCATTATAGTTCTTTTGACTTTTTTCAACTTTTCTATACCTTTGTATGGTATATGGAGTATAGCACTGGAACTACTGAACTTCTGTGTAAAGTTCTATGTTGAAATTCGTTCAGTGAGTCAGTTGTTAAAATTATTTGCAGGCCCTGTTCATCGATATCTATACTGGATAGAAATTTTCGGTCTCTGTTGACACGACAGTTACTATTACGGCCGCTTAGACGATGTAGGAAATTTAACCTTCCTTTGGTTGGTTGGTGATGTTTAGCAGTAGAGTCCAGAATATACATTTCTATTAGCTGATAAGACTTTAACAGGACGAAAGGAGCTGAAAGTTCTGATTTAAACTACTTTTTATATAGTTTATGTGAGTGCCACCTTCCATTTTGAAGGTGAATTTTCATCATGAACCGATAACAGCACGAGAACTACTGAAAGCCAGGGTGTATTGAACAATTGGAGCAGCTCAGCACCACCTGTGTGGGATCCGGGGACTGAATAAATCAGAGATGGAGAAAGCCGGCTGTTAGTGTTCCCCTACTGCATGATAATTCCCACTTTCCTTTTCGTCTCCTTCACTGGAACATACATTTTTCTAGAAAGTAAGGAGAAATGTTTACTTTTCGGTAGAAAATATATACTATTCATGTGTTTTTATAAATTGAAGAAAGCGCAAAAAGAGAAAGTGTGTCTGAGACTAAAGTGGAAGGGCGGTAAATTTAAGGGAGTGTTCTTTCTCGGTACAACAGTTAACTACTACTGTTGGTTTAGATTAGATTAGATAAACAGTTACCTAATTGTTTCCAGTCTTCTTTTTGCTTCTTTTTTTGATAATTTACCTTCACGTTTGTTTACTTTGTTCATTCAACATTTTTGTTTATATCAATTCAATCAATAAATGTAGCACTTTCAAATATGTATATCTGTTAAATGAAGTAGTTAGAAAGAGATAGAGAAAAAAAACGATAATCGTATGAATGTCAGACTAAACACACACGGCATATATAACTTGTTAAAGAGACTATTTTACATATGAATAGCTTTAGTACAACATAATACACTTTGTTGTTATTAAGATTATACTTCAAGTTGAATATTTTCAGTCAGAATGTTTAAGAAAAATCAATGAATTCCAAGGTGAGCGGGAATAAGTGCTAGTGTGAGGTGTTTTCGCTCACAGTAGATCAAACACTACAACAGATATTAGATGGTAGGAGGCAGAAAGCCTTGGACCATGGCTTCATGTTTGTTGGCACTCACGAGTCAGCAAGGCGTATCTGCGACCTAAAAGGAAGTGATGTTTCCTTTTAAATTCGAACTCATATCACCCAGTTCTGAAATCAGAGGCGTTACCACTGAGGTATTCAAGTTCACGACTGATCACCTGTAAAACTGTAATGGATACTTTGGTGAGGTACTAGATTGTAACTAGCACGAGCCCAAACAGTTCAATGGTAATATCTTTGATTTCAGAACTGGTAACAATGGTTCGAATCTCAGAGAGGGGACATGAGTACGTTCAATGTCTCAAATACGCCTTGCTGACTGGTGAGTGCCAACAAACACGAAACCATGGTCGGAGGCTACCTGCTGACTGCGTCGAACCATCTAATAACAACAATTCAGAGTTCATCGTGATGGCGAGCTACCTAGCATACTGGCCAGATCGCAAACTTGATTGAGAGAATTCAGTCTGGATCAACCAAAGGACTGTACGCATGACACTGTTCACCTACTTCCTAGCGTTAAATCAAAGTACTACAGCAGATACTCCAGCTGTTGACAAAACACCTTTGAAACAGTCAAACATAACTGTATAACTGAATTTTAGATTTTCCCGTCGATTGATTGGACCGAAATGCTCGGTCTCAGGTTGACATGTCGGCTCCTTGTGCAGATGCTTCGATGGTGTCTGGGAGTGTAATTAGAAGTTAAGTGGTGGATGGTGACTGACTAGCATTGGAATCCAGGATGGACATTTCGTCCTATGTGGGACTCATCATCTGGATGTAACTGCATGCCCCAGTGAGTGATGTTGTTCCCACCGAGGCTCGAACCCAGTGCCTATAGTTTCAAACGCCAAAGTGTTATCCACTAGACCATTTGGACCACGAGAGCCACCTCTTGTACAACAGGTCATGATAACTATTTAACTGAATTTCAGATTCTTCCCGTCGATTGACTGGACCAAAGTGCTCGATACATCCGGATGGAGAGTCCCAGATAGGACGAAATGAGCATGCTGGATTCCACTGCTAGTCACCATCCACCAATTAAATTCAAACATAACATCTAATATGACGATATCATTCCTCTAAGCACGTTATGAAAAGTTACTTCCGATAAATTGCTCGCGGTACTTCAAACCATCATTGACCACCTCCGTTCTACCTGTTCAAGTCTATTGAAACGAAAGCACATCAAGTTTATTTCGCTATAACTTATGTTTTCACTCATTCAAAGTACCTTCCTCAATGAAGTGAGAACAATGAGAAGAACCTCTGAAAAAAGGAATAGCTATTTCGTTCATTGATCTTGTGACCTTTGACCAATCAGTTATTTGTAGAAAGCAACTGATGTTAATTAATTAGTATCTTGCAATAATTTATTTATCAGTCGGCATCCATATAATTTACACAAACTTTTTATATTGATTGTTGTTCGAAAGTTGTACTTTTGTGGCAATTCTTACTATTCTCATTAGTGGTGACAGTGCTGTATACTAGGAATTGATCGAAGCTATAATCTTTGAGCCATAAGACCCAAACCAAGTAGGTAAGGGATAGGGTGTTCACTCAGTAAGATGAAAGCTATTGATTTGATCTCTTACAGAGTCATGGTTTTGAGCATCTGAGTAGTTCAATAATTAGCGTGAAATAGCTGACTAACGCCAGCCGGATTCCTATATTTCTTTAGCTGATGCCAATTTCTGATGAAATGTACATTCGCAGCATTTCTATTTGTCTCTATAATGGTTAGGTGAAAATAAAACCTTTCAAATAATGGTATAAGTATACTGTGAGTTATTAACGATCATGCGACAGACTGTGAGGGTACAAGAAGACACGATTAAATTTTACCGATAAGAAGACTCTAGAAAATCTTAACTTCGTAGGTAACTTATGTCTATTGTTACAGAAACTCGAAGATCCATAGGCTGAAACCAAAAAAGCTGTCAGCTAAGGCACAACTGCAAGTGAACACGGAGAAGAAAAAGCTGGTGAAAATACCCAGCAGCCGGAAACAACAAGCGTCAGTCACCATCAATAGGAGGAATCTAAAAAAAGTTGGCACTACTTTTACTTACGTAGACAGCCAGCATCGTTTCAACTGCAGGGGACACAGATGAAGATGTCAAAATCAGCCGGAATCGGAAAAGCAAGACAGACCTTCGTCACTTTGACATCAGGGTGGAAATCCGTTATTCTCAGCATGAACAAAAAATTCAGATTTTCAACATCAATATCAAGTCACTTCTTCTATATGAACCAGGAGATCATTTCTAACAGCCTATTGCTGACTTTTATCAACAGATGCCTTCGCTGGCTCCATACTGAAGATCGGTCAGTCAGAAGGGACAAGCAGCAAGCAACTCTGGGGACCAACCAACCAAGAACATTTTTGCTGGAAAAATGTGTGAAAGAGAATGGATACTGAATGAACAAACGCTCAATAAACCAGTGAATGAGCAGGTGAGCAAGTGCAACATAAACCCTGGGGTGGAAAGTGAAATGGAAGCTTGTTCTAGAGCTAAATGGGAGGAGGAATCGTGCGAGATTGGAATGAAAGCTTAAAAGCAATCATGGAGACAGAAACAAAGGAACGCAAAAAACAGAATAAGATGGAGATGCTCTGTGTTCCACTCGGAAAGCGAGGAAACAATAATAGTAACACTGAGTCATCTACAATGAATAATGGCGTGTATATCAGATGTATGTAAACTGCACAACTCGAGAAGAAATGTACGTGATCTGATTAAGTCATGCTGAGTAAAAATGCCCGGTAAATGTTGTTCTTATTCACAGAAATTGTATACCAGTGAACATTGTAAACCAATTGCAACCAATATGCTGTATCCTCCTTTGTGGCTACAAGATATAGACATTGAAACTAAAGGATTTGAAGTGGCAGACTGATTTTGACTACAGATGTGTTTGCATTCTGTTTCCTGTTTTAACTGGCATTATATGTTGAATAATGTTGTGGTTAGAAGTGGAGTGCTAAGTAAGGAAGACAAGTCAATTGATGAGGTGGTGGTACAGCGGTTAGGACTCTCGCCGACCAGGCACATGATCCGGAATTCGATCCCCTGCCGACGCACACCTGATGTCTATGGTCGGCCTGCATAATTTGGGCTACCGACATCACATACTGAAAATTCCATACATGTACCGAAAATACGGTGTGGAATCAAGCTGTAATCCAAAAAAAATTAAAACGACTGAGATGGCTATGATACGTGTTGCGTAGGCATAGCCACCGCCCTCCTCGATGAGCAATTTTACATGACATCAGATTAGATTGGAAAAGAATTAGGTATAGTCAAAGCAAAACATGCGGTCAATTCATGAAGCTGTTTCGAGCCAGCAAAGTAGGAAGGTGTAGGCCACTTGACTGTATTCCTCAGGATTCTAAGAGTCATTGGCTTGGGACCCAAAATCGTTCCCAATGGCTAGAATGAATACACTCTTTGTGATTACCAAAGTCTATTAAATCGCTTGGTTTTTATCATGTTACATGTGTGCTGATTATATTTCTTTTGAATTCCTTTAATCTACCTTTGTGTGCTCTATGGAATGAGGCCACTCAAAATGATCCACTTCTGTACAAAGTTCACAATGGGAAACCCTTCGAAGTGAGGACAGGAGTAAGACAAGGCTGCCTACTATCACCAATGATTTTCTTGATTGCAGTAGACTGGATAATGCGACAGACAGTGGGCGAAGAGGAAACAGGCATAAAATGG
Source organism: Trichobilharzia szidati (assembly GCA_944472155.2). Classification (NCBI taxonomy): domain Eukaryota; kingdom Metazoa; phylum Platyhelminthes; class Trematoda; order Strigeidida; family Schistosomatidae; genus Trichobilharzia; species Trichobilharzia szidati. The sequence goes on from OX235274.1 coordinate 52,027,895, forward strand.
ACCCACACAAAAACTTGGAGGATCTGGACTTCGCAGATGATATATGTCTGATTTACGACGAACTGGAAGATATGCAAGTGAAAAGCAACAAGTTGGAGATAGAAGAAGCATCAAAGATAGGACTCCAAGTAAACGTTGAGACAACAGAAGTGATGAAAATTCCTGGGCAACACCATCAACAGCAACAACAACAACTGACAACAATCAGCATAAATGGGAGGAACCTGAAAGAAACAACCTCATTTACCTACCGACATGGAAAGCATCGTTTCAACTGCAGGCGAACGGAACTGACGAGGATATCAGAACAAGGATCGGGAAAGCAAGACAAGCTTTCACTACTCTCAAGTCAGTGTGGAGGTCAACAGCACTCAGCATCAAAAATAAGATCCGGATTTTCAACTCCAATGTGAAGTCAGTGCTACTATACGGATGGATCAGAGACTTGCACTGCGCGTCATAAAGAGCATCTCAAACAAACTACAGACCTTCATTAACAGTTGTCTTCGCTCAATACTCAAGATCAGATGGCCAGCCAGAAAAGATCAGCAACAGGGAGGGATCTCTGGGAGCGAACCAACCAGGAACCGATTGTGCAACAAGTAATATGTAGGAAGAAATGGAGATGGATTGGCCATACTCTTAGGAAACCATCAAGTGACATCACTAGACAAGCCATTGCTCGAGTGGAACCCGAAGGGAAGCGGCGAGTTGGTCGTCAGTGCAAGGGTGACTTGGAGGAGGTCATGTGGAGAGGAGATGAAAACGTGTGGGCAAACTTGGAGCCAGGTGAAGACTCTAGCAGAGAACCGAACGCAATGGAGACGCACGGCTGAAGCCCTATGTTCCTCTAGGAATTAAAGGATACAATAATAAATAAATAATAAATCTGTACAAAGTTATATGTTGATACTCAACCATAACAACTGACATCCACGGCAGAAGAGGTAATTCTTATCATCCAGTAGACTAGTAGATAATATGTTAGCAGTTGAAACGATAACTGTTAAGTTCAGGTCTCATCTGGAACATTGTCATTCACTATGTTTCAGGTACATCAGTCCAGTTGACGTGTCTGGAGTAGGACGAAGTGTGTAGTTAAGTTTCAATTCTCAACTACCGGTGTGGTGAGAGCTGGCTACTAGCCAAAATTATTAGACAGTATTTTACGTCAATGTTTATGTCCCCAATATTGGTCATAAGAAAAATATGAACAAAGACTGATTCAACAGGCAACCACAGCAGATTTTGCTTAGGCGGATACAGTTAGCATATAGGTGATCTGACATTCAAGAAACAGCCACAAAGAGATGAAAGATTAACTATCAGTGAGAAACAATCAATCAGAAGACTGTGTTTTTCTGCTAACAAAAATCTATAATAATGTACATGAAAATCTACAAATATCTTCAAGTATTGGTTTGTAGGGATTTAGTTGATTGGTTACAGGATTTTATCATGAGCTGACATTGGTTAGAGAACCATTGGAAAACCAGCTGTGAGTACTGGACAGCTGTTTCGTCAGCCTACTTTGGGACTCTTTATCAGTGCGCACCCACCGCCAGGGTTCGAAACCAGAACCTTCTGGTTACAAGGCGAGCGAGCCCGTAGACAATTAAGCCACTGGGACCCGATCCAATGGCCTGTCCATGAATTCTAACTTCTGCCAATTCACGACATAGCGCAGCCGCTAGCCAATGTCTTCTACGAGTATTTGTCCTCAGTAGGGTGCAGCTGGTCGAGTGTGAGGACAAATACACTAATCTATAATAATGTACATGAAAACCTATAAATACATGTTGATTTCCTAAATAAGCGATCTGTTGCCTGGCCCTTGTCTTCTGTTGTTACACCAGTACTTCTTAAAAGGAGATAGGATTAAAGTGTAAAACTTAGTCATTTGCTCTAGTGGTTGATGGTTGATGTGAATATGAGTGCCACCAAATTTAAACACATTCCTCTGAATACGATACATGTGAAGAAAGCAAGATTCAAGGACTTCATACATTTCAACAGAAATCTTCAGCCGAAAACTTTATTCGCTTAATTATCATAAAGTGAGTAGTAGACATCACAAACTACCAATGCATGAAAATATAAAACGAAATCACGGTGCCTCAGGACTTATGTTCTTCAGTACTACAGAACGATAAAAATAGCACATTGATTCTTAGTAGTTTAACGCGCTTAAACCAGCTTGACTATGTATTTGACATAGCAAATAAGTACATAGGTCATGTCGGAAGTTGGCTGTATGTTCAGATGGTACGCACTCACACACACACACACGCACAAAAGCAAAATCACTGCACACAGTTTACTGATACTGTCCAAATACGTACTGCATTTAATAGCCAAAACATTGCAGAATCGTATACAGTTAATCTTCTAAAAACTATTTTCTCTTCTTTATATAAATATATATAATAATCTGATAGCAGTTAGTCTAAATTACCATGGTAACATCTCTGGCTGGTCATTTTGTTTTTTTTTTGTGAAAAAACAAAACAAACAAAAGACAACGGTTTTCATTATCATCAAAATGTCTTGAGTATGTGCTTTGTTTGTGTATGTGTATGTGTGGCTTTGTTTATTTTTTTTAATTTTTACTTAATCTATTTATTATTGCACACGTTTAATGTTAGTGCTCACTTCTTAAATGAGAGCAGAAATTTTAACTGATTGACTCAATTGATTTGATTTAACTGTCTGAGCTGAATTAAACTGGGTACAGGGCTGATGAGTTCGCTTTGAAACAAGTGAAACAGCCGTAGTGTTTTTAGATTACTTCAATATGGACAGAAAGCACTACTGATTGATGTGAGTAGTGTTCAAATACTCATGTTAGTCAATTAGTAGCATATAGCATCGTTTACTGTGACCTTGAATGATTTTGATTTCCAAAGGAAACTGTGGTGAAATTTCACGTCTTTGAACTGTGTAAACTACTAATCGTGAATTCGACTTCACTAAATGACGGACTCATTTCTTCGTCTTCTTCTTCTTCTTGCATTCCTTTGCGTTCAGAGTGGAACATGCAGCTTCAAGATTGAGCCTTGAAATCTCATTAACAGTGACGTTTTTGAACAAAGCAAGAACAACAGCTTTAGCAGGAAAAAATGGTACCATATTTTATTTCGTCGCCTTCTCATCAGCTGCTTACAGGCCAAAGTCATTATTAGGTACATCTACAGAAACAATTTTAACATACTTGCACTGAGTTCATTTTAAACAGAAATCAATCGATCAGTATATGCATACAGTAATAATATATATATATGCCACATTAAAACTATTCCGAACAATAATAATCATACACAATGAAAAATTTTCAGCATCTCACATTCGGATGAAAAATATCCAGTTACCAGGGCAAAGAAAGACTGATAACTGCTTCTTTCTGAACGCACAAATCAGGTTTCTGGCGCTTGATGGAAATGGCTTCAGCAAACTTAAGGAGAATTGAGCTCTTTTGCTTATTGATAATTTTGAACGACTTTTCGACGTCCACCTCATGACCCGTATCGAGGAGACGCCTGGCGACGGCACTGTTTAAGGCATTTGTTCCCTTTAGACGTAAGCTTTTTGGTACATGTTCAGAAAATCGTAGATATGCTCTTCTTTCTGTTCTTCCAATGTAACTGCTCACGCAGACATATGTAAATTTGTATATACAATTGGAGTTAACATGAGAAGGATACCTATCGATGTTTGATTGCATCAAAGAGCAAGTTGTTCGATAGACGGGAACGAGCTTAGCTGCAAGATAGGCTATGGCTAGTGATGTACTCAGCCTTCTGTTGATCATTGCTGTAATGTTTTCACCTTTATAATCAAGCTGAAAGTAGATTGGCTTTTTTCCCACTGTGATTTGTTTTACATTTGTGACTTCAGATCTTCCATACTTGTTGATGAACCTTTGAGGGTACCCATTTCTCTTCAATGTCTTTTCAAGAAACTCCAATTCTTCCTCTAATTTCTCTATAGAGCTTATTCTCCTCGCTCTATAGTAAAAAGTCTTGACTAGACCACGTTTAAAGCTATTTGGACAAAAGCTATTAAAATGTAAGTATTGTCTTTTCCATGTGAGCTTTCGATAAATTGACTTTTGAAGACTACCGTCTTCTAGGCGTTCCATGGCGCTTTTTCCGTATTGTCTGATTTCTAGACTCACAGCCAACCTTGACTCTTTTTCTGGATTACTTATACCCAGTGAATTAGTCAAGATTTAGGAGTGCGTTGGCGGAGAACTGAATTCCGGACCAAATGCGTGGTTGACGAGTTATGATGAAGATCACTTTATATACGGCTACAGTTTGTCAGACAAAAACATTTCTAGCTTGCGTTATCTGAACAAATTTTTTGAATTTACTCCTTTTTATTCAACTATTGGTTTGTAGGGATTTGGTTCATTGGTTACAGGATTTCATCATGAGCTGACATTGGAAAACTTGGGAGTACTGGACAGCTGTTTCGTCCTAGTTTGGGACTCTTCAGCAGTACGCACACACCGGGGTTCGAATTGGCAGAAGTTAGAATTCATGGACAGGCCATTGGATCAGTTCCCAGTGGCTTAGTGGTATACGAGCTCGCCTTGTAACCAGAAGGTCCTGGGTTCGAACCGTGGCGGTGGGTGCGTACTGATGAAGAGTCCCAAACTAGACTGACGAAACAGCTGTCCAGTACTCCTAACTGGTTTTCCAATGGTTCTCTAGCCAATGTCAGCTCATGATGGAGTCCTGTTACTCCTTTTTAATTATCTGATCCAAAGTTATATAAGATTTTAATAGGTAGCTGTAAAACTGCCATGTGTTGCGTTCAAAGGGTGATTCACACTAGTGTAAGGTTTTTACGAATACCTCTTACAAGTGGGTGTATAATACACACTGTCATTTTACTTGGCTACACTTGAATACACACATACGCACTGATTTGATCTGATGCATTAATCTGGAAAACGGAAAAGATGACTTAAATACCTTCCCACTAAAAATCACAATTACTGTCACATTTTTTAAAAAGGTTTATGTACTGTCACGAACTGTCACATCTAAAAAAAAGTTCATGTAAGTTATAGAGTTGCATCAAATTCGCAATTTGTAAATTAATTCGGGGTTGAAAATTCACACAGTATCACATTTGAAAGTCGAAATTATTCGCATCTCAATATGTCTGATCTCTGCCTGATTCCATAAACAATAACGAAGAAAGCGAGTATAATTCTAAGATACTCTATACTACTGACTTGATTGAAATAAGTAGCTGGATATCATTCACTTCAACCAGTAATGCTTTCTAGCCACTTTGATCTGATGTAAACTTGGGATGGCCGTTTCGCTCGTTTGGAGCTGAGTTCATCAGCAGTGTACCCGGTTCGCCTCAGCTCAGGGAGACGAATCAGTTCAAACAACCTGAAGTCAGCCTAGCTACATGGGTGGACTGTGAATATATTAGATTGATTTTTAAATGGACACTAGTCAGTAACTAGTGTAATGCATGTGTTTGTCTAGTCCAATCTTTGATGCAGACTGAATTCTATCAGTCAAGTTTGCAATGTGGCCACCATGCTAGATGGCTCACTATCACAAGGTGCTGTGAATATTTGTTATTAGATAGCTGGAGGCAGTCGGCAGGAAGCCTTGGACCTAGGTTTCGTACAAGTTGGCTCTCGTCAGCACTCGTCAGTGTCCAATCAAAAATATCCAGTATAGTCCTCTAGGAGGTTAATTGCGAGACCGAATAGCTCAGTAGTAACATCTCTGACTGCAGAACTGGGTGATGCGACATTAGTTTCTTTAAGTTTACGGATACGCCCTGCTGACTGGTGAGTGTCAGCTAGCACTAAACCTAAGTCGAAGGCTTCCTGCCGATTGCCTCCAACCATCTAATACCGACAATTTAGATTGATTTCTCAATCTTCAGATTAATTCACTATTTGCAGTTCATAGAGTTGAAGGTGAAGTTTCCTTAATAAACAGAGACGACACTCCGGTGTTCAGATCACTTCAACAATCCGGCTAGAAAGCACTACTGACTGATACAACTACTCATATCAAACTATCAGTATCATGTAGTATCTTGCATTTACACCTGGTTTCTTGATTGCCATTTATTGCGTCAAGCAGATCACATACATTGTGATCTGAATGATTTCAGTTCTCGTACTGCAAATGGTGAATTAATCTACAAACTGCCAATTTCATCTTATGTATTCTATTACCAGCTGGCCGGATTAGCTAGCCAGATATCGATTTCCATTTGGAAAACTCACCTGTTATGAAGCTTTGATTTCGTCAGAGTAGGAATTTACTGAAAACAGTTGTAACAAATGGAAAATGTGAAAATCACTGCTTAGAAGTTAAAGAATACTCTACAAGAAGAATAAAGGATAGACACAGAAATCAGTGGAAGTTTAAGGCATTCAAGTAATTGGTTGTCACCTGACGAATTTTTCTGATTTAGGTGCACAGTTTCAAGCAAGCAATGTGGAGTGGAATTTCTGCTGTACTCTAATAATAATAATATTATTATTATAAATAATATTATAAAATAAAAGACAAATGATTTTTGGCGTCAGGATACAGTTAGTTCTCCTTCACATGCTCAGAATGCGTTAGGACCTATTTAGGTTAATGTCAGTAACAATAGCTATGTAATCTTGGAATAAGATTTACGCCACTTATTTGTGACCTTACAACAGATAATAAGGGATGATGAGATTATCTGAAATGGTCATGATTTGACAGACTGCTACTACTACTACTGATAAAGTTGATACTGAATGAAGGTAGAAAGAAATCGATTAGAGCTAGTGAACCGGTGAAGCACAGGTAACTATTGTTTGGAATCCTGCAGCTATCCAGGCTTCCATTTCACCTTCAGTATTCAATTATTTCGAAAATAAAAGCTTTGAGTCAAGAATCCTAAATGTGTAAGTGGTTCAGAGTTCGATTCCTGACTGACTCACTCTTAAACCCCATTCAAACAGGTAGTAACTCAGGTAAAGAGGAAAAGTTGGGTGTGGGGCCCACCCTGTAGAAAAAAATAACGATACTGCTACTGAAACTTCATAGTGAAAGCCTAAAGCCCTATGTTGCACTCAGAAGGCGAAAGAGTGTAAAAAGGAGCTCAAACTAGTATGGAAAAAGCTGCCTAGTATGCCTAAGTTTTCAGTAACTGTCTACCTGACATTGACTCGTGGTGGATTCCACATCGGAAATGACCAGATCTCCGACAACCTGAAACCAAATAGTTCAGGTAGTTTCTTACAAAAAAGTTAGCACTATTTTAGTTATAGAGCATAAATTATCAAAGCTTTTCATATGCTGTACGAAAATGAATTTCACAATACTATTATCAATATGTTTTATGTTGTGATATGTACCACTGACAAAACTTCCTATGTAATATACTGTGTGTGATGTCTTTTGAAAGAATCTTGAATAATCGAGTGACGGATTACGTTTCGAAAGTTCCATGTAAAACAATTTAGGAGGCATGGAATGAATACAAAGGAAGCAAAATAAGAATAAATTCTGTGAATTGAAATTTCAATGTAAGGTTTCTGCATTCCGCCATCAGTACACTTCATTTTAACAAATAATGCCGTGTTCTACCGTCACAAGTCCTGAGTTGTTTACTAAAATTCTAAACCAAAGGATTAAACAGTCATCCTGACTGACACCATTTATGAAGTTTTGGCGAATGCAAATCATGGAATCCGAGATATGTATTCTATCCCATTCGATCTCGTAACATTGAGGTTTTTAAATATCAAAGTTGAATAGTTTCCGGTTATCATTCTAAAACTTAACATAAAATTTCAGTTTAGATTACTTCCTGATTTCAAGTGTTGGTTCGTAGGTATTTTCGTTCGATTGATTACACAATTTCATCATGAGCTGACATCGGTTAGAGAACCACTGGAAAACATGGGAGTATTGAACAGCTGACTGATTGGTTACGAATCAGTCAAATCCCTACAAACCAACAATTGAATATCAATGAGATGCTCACTAACGACTGGCCCTATTCAGGTGGGTAGTTACCTGAGGTTCCAGTGGGAAGTCGCGATCAGTAGGGTACAGCAGGTCGGGTGTGAGGACAACTACTCACCGAAGACATTGGCTAGCGGTCGCGCTACGCATTGAATTGGCAGAATTAGGAATTCATGGGCTGGTCATTGGATCGGTTCCCAGTGGCTTAATGGTATACGAGCTCGCCATGTAACCAGAAGGTCCCGGGATTTAACCCCGGTGAGTGCGTACTGCTGGAGAGTCTCAAACTAGGAGGAAACAGCTGTCTAGTACTCCCAGGTTTTCCAATGGTTTTACTAACCATTGTCACCTCACGATGAAATCCTGTAATCAATCAGTCAAATCCCTACAAACCAATAATTGAATATCAAAATCATTCATAAGACAGATTATATGCATTAATATAACACTAAACTGACTGAATATCACAGAAATTAAGGGAAGTAATACAGAATTTATGAATTTATAGGTTGGAGAGCTGGTCAGCAATACTGTATTGACCCGTTCCTTTTGCAAAAAGAACTCCAGTTGATTTAAGCGAATTGCAATGGCTTCTCTTATTTGAAAAGTATACGGTATCTAGAGGTCTTTGATCATCTTTTAAGCACCCGACAGATAACATAAAAGAAATTCATCAATGCTGGCTTTGTATCCCATGTTAGACCAGGGGATCTGAAGTCAGTCTTTTATTGGTTTTTAATATACCTTTATTAAACCAAAATGCTAAATGTTTCCGAGCACAAATATTCGTTGTGTACCGGTCAATCTTTTTAACTATATGCAAAACAACTGTAATAAATCGGAAAGTTTCTCCAGATCACTTTTAAAAAATTGACAATACGATCTGAAATAAGAAAAATTTCAGCAGAGACTTGAGTCTTTATTAGAAAGTATTGATTTCTGGTATCTGTTGTATTTAGTACTATGTGACTAACAGTACTAATTTATATTAGTAGTAATTCACCGTTACTATTCCTGATTGTGGCGGACTGGATGACCCAAATACAGCGAGGAGTGAGAAGACAGTCAAAGACTGGATCGACAAGAAAACTCTGGAAGATCTAGACTTTGCAGACAATTTATGTCTCATGCTACACAAATTTGAAGATCTACAAGCGAAAGCCAATAAGTCACCGAAGAATGCATCAAAGATATGACTTAAAGTGAATATAGACAAGATATAGGTGATGAAGATAACTAACCAGCAGCAACAACAACGATGACCAATAACCATTAGTGAGAGAAATTTGAAGGAAGTCACTTCTTTCACTTATCTATTAAGGCAGCAAGCATCCTTTCAACTACAGGCGGAAGGAACGAAGATATGAAAACCAGGATCAGAAGGACAAGACAGACTTACATCAATCTGAAATCAATACGTAAATACGCTCTACATAAATAACAAGATCTGCATTTTCAACACTAATGTCAAGTCAGTTCTCCTATATAGTTCAGAGATTTGGCATGTCACGAAAAGCATTTTCAATAGCCTGGTGCAGACTTTTACCAACAGTTGTCTCTGCCTTATACTGAAGGTTAGATGACTAATCAGAAATAATAAACAACAAGGAACCGTGGGAACGAACCAACCAAGAATCAGTCACCCAACAAATATGCAGAAAGAAATGGAGATGAACTGAACACATGCAGATGAGATCGTTGAGTGACGTGGTGAGCCATGCAATGCCTCGAGTGGAACCCGAATGGGAAACAGCAACCTGTGAGTGTGTCTCAGGCTGATATGTAGAAGATCTTATGAGGATGAGATCAAGGCCTATGGGTCGTCGTGAAGACGAAAGACTTGGTGAAGGAATGTTTTACCTTAAACCTGCCTTAGTAATCCAATTTAGAACCAAGGACCAATTTGCTTCATAATATTTTCAACCCCTTCTTTACTTTGTCTTCTTCACTTTGAGTCATCTCTCTACCCATTATTTGTGACATTGGCCTGTGCACAGTCTGACCTGTGGTGTAATGATTCATGCCTTCTTCCCCTATATAAAAGTGTGTGTGACAAGTATGTGTGTGATGAGAATGTCCGAAATGTGTTGCGCAAATACATTACACGTTTCACATGCACTACGCCTTCTTATTGCGTTGTCAAAATCTTCATTTGTTTCAAAATAGTAAACAAACAATTCTACTCAAGTCTTCTGAAGTTCGTAAAGGTCCTGCCTATCAAACGATTAAAACCTCACCTACGTTATTAAAAAGAAGTTGTAGTAAGTCTTTCTCTACCTTGGGGGTAACTAATCTTTTAACCATATAAAAGACCAAATCCCTAAAGATTCTCTATCTAACTGTGTCTATAAAACAAAATGGTTCGAATTTGATGCCAACAAACGTTGCAAGAAATCAAAATCAGAAGAAATGAACGCCGTAGAGCATCTGCTTTCGACCACCGAGAAATCCAGATGAACTAGAAAAGCTTGAAAAATCATCAGCCATAGGTCTACATGCTATAGAATCAGGCCACAAGATTGATTTTGACAATATTGAAATAATTCAGAAAAATTCCAGAAATCACAAAGAACGTCTAATATCGTCAGAAGCACTTTATATCAAATGAAATCCAAATTGTCTGAACAGGAATGATGGACTAAAGCAGAATTTGACCTGGTTACAACACCCCCGCGTTACCCCATGAAATGACAAAAACCAACACGGATGTGATAAGCAATTTCATTATTTAAATGCATGCTGCTTTTATAATTTTATACATAACAACAATCTACACATGGTGGTTTTGTTATCCTTAACAATTGGCCAACTTGACAACGCAAAAATTACCCCCTGCTGATGAACGATGATTGAGTTGTTATACCTAAGCTGAGATTTTGTAAATTCTGGTTTAATAATACTTTGATAAGGCTATTAGCAACATTAAATAGCGAAACGTCAGTAAACACAATATCTTTTTTTCATTCATTGGGAAATACAAACAAACGTTCATTGTTATAAATATTAATTTCTCTTCACACTTAATGAGTTACAACGACGTTTAATAAGCGTCATGTATGCTTAATGTGTGTCTGATATCTAACTAAATGAGGTTAACCCACATTTTTTTATATTTGATTTATGTATTAACAATTTTCGAACGACTTATGTAATCTCTTAATTTATGTAACCCAATATCTTCTTCTTGGTCTTGCTTCTCATTTTTCACCTTTTTTTCGAGAAATGTCAACCACATCAGGCACTTAAGCACAGCAATATTTTATATTACACAGCGGTAGAATGCTCACTGACGCACTCCTTTACCTCGCTAAGCCAGTAAAAAGACTGGTAAAGAGGGAAGGTTGGACATGAGGCTAGCAACCCTATCTAGTAAAAATAAATACCACTGCTACCGAAACTTCAAGGCTGTAGCTTCTAGCCCCCTATGTTCCACTGGGGATATAAAGGAATAGAAAAAAATTTACGTTTTGATTCACATCCCTATACGTATTGTGATCACTGTTAGCTACTGTTCCACATTTTATATCTAATGTACTCAAATAAGTAGTAAAAATTGTAATTATAAAGGGGTTATCAACCCTCTCATATGAGGAGACGTTAAGTCGACTGGGTTTATTTCCACTGTCATACAGATGACTTAGGGGTGACCTAATACTAGCATACCGCATCCTAAGAAACGATTTTGGAGCTAATTTATCTAATTTATTTCTTCTTTCTAGCACCAACCAATTGCGAGGACATCACCTGAAGGTTCAAAAACCACGGTCGAATCGTCTGCGTTTGGAGATCCGTTTTTCGCATCGGATTGTGAACCATTGGAACTCCCTACCGGAACACGTCGTATCAGCGCCATCCGTTGATTCATTCAAGGCGAGATGGGACCTCCTGTGTGCAACAAATCGAAAGGATTAACACAGGCATATAGCCTACTATCCTAAATAAATTGTAAACTGTACTAAATTCCGCTATTCACACTGTGTTCAGTTGATAAGATACCGACAAAATAAACAATAGAAATCCGTTTTTATCCTGCATCATGTGTTGTTATTGTTATTGGTTCAGAAATCAGTTAAACACAAACAGCCATAGTGTATAATGTTATCAGTAATAAGTGAAATCCATGCCAAATAAAATTGTTTAACAATTAATCAGTATTTTAGAAGTTAATTGGTGGATAGTGACTGACTAGCAGTGGAATCTAGACAGAATGCGCATTTCGTCCTATTTGGGGCTCGTCTGCCAGCTGGATGTACCTGCATTCCGCAGTGAGTGATGATGTTCCCACGGAGGCTCGAACCCAGTGCCCATAGTTTCAAACGTCAAAGCTTTATCCACTAGACCACTTGAACCACGAGAGCCACTTCTTGTACAACGGATCATATTAATCAATAGACAGGAAAACCTACAGTGGGCAGTGGGTTCGAGCCTCGGTGGGAACACCACCACTCACTGGGGAATGCAGTTGCATGCAGATGACGAGTCCAAAGTTGGACGAAGTGCGCATCCTGGATTCCACTGCTAGTCAGTGACCATTCAACCAATTAACTTCTAATTACACTCCCAGATATCATCGAAACATCTGCACAAGAAGTCGCTGGCATGTCAACCTGAGACCGAGCATTTCGGGCCAATCAATCGACGGGAAAATCGAAAATCTAAATAAATAATTAATCAATATTTTAATCAATTGAAGATGATCATTAAAAATGTAAAAGTCTGATTGATGAACAAAGAATATTCTTTTTCATAAACCCGTCGTCAAGTTCTATATTTAATATGACAGTAATAATTAATGACATCTTATTATTAGAAATACCAGTGGTTAAAATTACAATAAATCAATAGTATCGACGGTTTACTTTTCAAAAGCATCAGTAAGAGAGAGAGAGATAATTTGCATTAATATAACACCGAAATGACTGAATATCACAGGAATTAAGGGAAGTAATACAGAATTCATGAATTTATAGGCTGGACAGCAAGTTAGGTTAGCAATAGTGCCTGGACCTGTTTCTTTTGCACAGAGAACTCCGGTTGATTTAGACGAATTGTAACAGTCTCCTCTGTTTGGAGTTTTCAGTATCTACAGGCCTTTGGTAATCAATTTGATACCAGACAAGGGAAGGTTTCTTCGACGGCCTGTTTCGATGTGGTGACGTAATATCGAACTGTTAATTGTGTTTTAACTGCACCTTTATTTTACTACTGTGGTAGTTATTCCCGAGTACGAAAGCATGCTGTTCGCTGGATAACAGGATATACCAATATTAGAGAGCAGCTATGAACACCGTGTACAAAAAAGGTGCATATTTTATCCCAGTATCGTTTTTAAATACTGTTTCGATAATGGATGGTTGGCTCTTTAAGGTTATTGATACCATTAGGATAACGGTTATGTTTGCCGATAGGATTAGAGTTAGGGTCAAGATAAGGATTAGGATTAAGGTTAGGGTTAGTGTTTTTCTTTTTATTATCTGTATTTTTCTAGGAAATAGTTTTAGGGTGTTCAGAATTGTTATCTGCCGTATTTCTCCAGTGAATAAACGTCATTTTATTGCAAAGTGGACTGGCTATTCTGACTGGCTGTCTCAAGATCAGTGGTGCGGTTGCATTGTATTGGATGGCTATTCATTAACTTTGCTTTCCTGTCGATGGCAGGTCTCCTTGATTAGCGACCAAATATCAAAATTGACTTATTTAATCCTTTTTAACGAGTTTGACCACGGGTTGATATCAGTTAGAGAACCATGAAAAAACTAGCAGGGAGTACTGGACAGCTGTTTCATCCTAGTTTGGGAATCATCGACAGTACGCACCCACCGCCAGGGTTCAAACCCAGGACATTTCGGTTACAAGATAAGCTAGCTGGTATACCATTCAGTCACTGGGACCCAATTCAATGACCAGCCCATAAATTCTAACTCCTACCAGTCCGTGATTTAGCACGACCACAAACCAATGTCATCAGTGGGAAATCCATCCTCACACTTGACTAGTTGGACCTCAACAATAATAATATAAGGGACTTGACCTATGGCATTCGTTACTTACTACACAATGACCAATTCATATCGGTCGGTCGGTTTTCGGCATAGAACTTTGCACATATGTGCAGCAGTTCAAATCGCCACACTCCATGTAGCACACAAAGCAAGAAAAGAAAGTAGGAGAAATGCATAATATAGCCAGTAAACAGAGGTGTGAGACAAAGGAATAGTAATAACGAAGAACGAAACAGTTTAATTGGAAATCATAAGTCACAAGGAGTGGATGCATCTGCGCTGTCATTGAGAACGACTTTGAGCCATGTCACCAATTGTTTCCAACCATTGGTTATTACCATCCCGAGGACCCCAACCAGGAAGTCTACACCTTCCTACGTGGCTTAGACTAACTGTTGTGGATTTCATTGACTGGTGCCATGTTTTCGTCTGATCGCCGCCAGCTCTTTTCCAGCCTGGCCTTATATAAGCAAGCTAACATTGCCCGTCGAGGAAGGCGATGACTAGGCATACGTAGCACATGTCCTAACCATCTCAGTCGACGTAATTTCACAGTCTCGTCTGTTGAGTTCCCCGCCTTACCTAGCACTCGACGCCTAATCTCAATATTGCTCACCTTATTATGCCACTTCACGCGGGAGATAGAAAGTAGGCACCTATGATCAAGGACAGCTAATCTTTTCATGTCTTCCGCTCTCAATGGCCAGGTCCCACACCCATAAAGGAGGACGGAGCGGACTGTTGAGCAGCACACGCGCCCTTTGGTTGATAGTCGGATAACACGTCTACGCCAGAGACGGCGTAAACTGGCGAATGCGAACCTAGCCCTCTATATTCGTGCTGAAATTTCGTCGGAGATCAACCCGTTGGGGTTGGCTGATGGTACTTCCCAAGTAAGTGAAGTGGTCAACGTGCTATGCCACTTCCCTTCCTATTTCTAATCTAGGGGTCGGTGAAGTCCAATCCTGCAGCATCATCGTACATTTTATAGGGGCGAATCACATGCCAAACATACGAAGATTGTTGCTCAAGGTGTTCAGTAGACTCTGCATTTTGCCAACGTCCTCGCCTAGAAGGACTATATCGTCTGCATATTCTAAGTCAACGAGATTCTTCCCTGGTATCAAGTCAATCGCTGAGTCGCTGAAGTGTGTTAGGGCTAAGTCCATTAGTACGTCTATGATGAAGTTGAATAGAAATGGGGATAATGGACATCCTTGACGGACGCCACTAGTCGTCACCACTTCAGATGACAACTCGCCATAAGCCCTCACCTGGCTGCATGAGTACGAGAAGAATTCATATAGATAATGTTTACATTCCATCCACATTTGAGGTAAACAGCCCTCGGTTTTCGACTGCTTTTTTCAGTTGAATTTAGTATTCTCACCATATATAACCCTTACTTTACGGATTAAATATAAATAAACTCTTACTGACATTCCAGTGAATATGACACAATATACTACTCATGTCTACTGATTTAAGTAGCACAAACACACACCCAGACAAACACTGTATGTACCTCATAAAACTCAAGGTAGACATAAACATTAAAATTCCTAGAGTGATTCCTATTCTCGTATAGTATACATCAGTTATCAGGTAATATGTGCGTGTGTGCATGTGTGTGTGTGTGTAAGTTTCTGTCACAGCAATAAACATTTCAACTTAACCTCAGCATGAAATAAATATTCTTAAATTTATCTTTAAAAAAAAGAGAAGAAATCAATATCATCAGTATTCTTTCTATTTTATTTGTTGTTATTTAAAATTATCGATCAAAGTTGTTGTTAGTAAGATACATCTCATTGACTAGATAAGAGAAGCAGCTTACTTATTTCTGGTATGCACTTAGCGTTTATTAAAAAGACAGAACAGATAAAGATTTAAATGTGATGAGACCTATCTGTTATGTTAGATTGACGTTTTTGTTTATTCAGAGTCGGGTCTCAGTGACTGAATAGTTTGCGAGCCAGCTTGCCTTGTAACCGGAAGATTCTGGGTTCGAAACCCAGTGGATGCGTACTGCCGATGAGTCCCAAACTGGGACGAAATAGCTGTCCAGTACTCCTTGTGGCTGGTTTTCAATGGTTCTCTAACTGATTTCAATCCTTAGTCGAACTTGAAAAAAAACAAATCAGATCCTCCTACAAATCAATTCTTCGAAAGATTATTACTTCAATTTTCTCTCACTTCCTGTTTAGTGTTTGCATTTTATGTATAACAAATTTATCTTGCAGGTGTGAAATATTTCATACAGTTTTAACAATCGTTTTATCCAAATTTATGAAGTGTTTATGTCTTCTTCGGAGAAGATTGAAGTCAGTCAAAGCTGACTACTGTCACCGATGTTTCTCCTGATTGTGATAGACTACATCATACGAAAAATGTCAGGAGTGACAATACGGACATATGCCGAAATGACATAAGAAATTCACGAATGATGCACTATTGACATAAGGATAAAACTTGGGCAGTGTGGTAGAGTATAACTCTATTATGGATAAAAAATTTTAGTTTGATAAATCCTCCATGCAATCAAACAAAATCCCTACAAAACCAATACTTGAAAATTTTGATAAACTACACATTGTTATACAGTAATATTTACGGATGACGACAGTTCGAGCACAATTTACTGCTCACAATCATACCAAGGTACTCACACAACTTTAGAGTCATAATAAGTAACTTGTTAGAATGTTGTGATGTGCTTGAATTGAAATAGAATTTTAAGATTATTTATTATCCTCTTCTGATATGACTGGCGGTAATAATATCTTCCATAATTCTGGTATTTGCATTGAGTCATTTCTGTTACATATGTTGGGTGTAGACTCGACGAACCAGGCAGGATTCAGTAATCAATCTCTGTCTATCTCCACCTACCTATATTACTTTTTATAATTTCGACTCTGTCGCACCCTACTGTGTGGTTATGTGTTAATGCATGCAGTGCAATTGCTGAGCTTTTTTCTAAACTAATTATCTTCGCTATTGGGGTCAACCATTCTAACCTAAACTAAATGTTCCGACAATCTGACTACCCCCGATCTACTAGTTTGACCTATGTAGTTGACCTCACTCACAGTCATTGCTGGGTATTTTGTAAATTATATTATTTTGTTCAACTGGGTCCACCGGGTCTTTTAGCCTACAGAGCTTGTCTCTGAGTGAGTTTGTAGGTTTGAATGCCACAACCCTAATTCCTGCTTTATTAAGAATCCTACGTAGGGTTTCAGATGTTCCCTCCTTTAATGGTATAACAGTAGATGCCTCCCTATATTCTCTCTTATTTATGTCATCATTATTAGTTTCTCATTCTGTTTATTTTACTTTTGACCTTTTTTACATTCCTAATGAATTTTATCGGATAGTTATTTAACACCGAGCAGTTATCCTTGTTTTTGTTTCATTTCATTGCTTAGGTGTTTTGTTGAAATGTATTGAATTCACGTACATTGTAACATTCTAACAAGTTACTTATTTTGACTATCAAAACATCTTATTTCCCTTCTTATTGTATTTGATTGATAACACTAACACTAATACTGTGGTGAGAGCTGGCTGTTAGCCAAAGTTGGTAGACAGTAATTGACGTCAATGTTTATGTCCCCAATATTGGTGGTGAGAAAGTGATGAGAACAAAGGCTTTGCGTAGGCGGATACAGTTAGCATATGGATGATCTGACACAGCCACAAAGAGATGCAAGGTTAACTTTCTGTGAGAAACAACCAATCAAAAGACTGTATTTTCTACTTACAATAATCTACAATAATGTACATTAAAATCTATAAATATGTGTTGATTTTCCTTAATAAACGATCTGTCGCCTGGCCCTTGTCTTCTGTTGTTACAATACTATTTCCTAATGTACTTTATCTTATATTCATTTTATTCAAATGTCTAATCATCGGTTTTTACTCATGTATATGGACGAAGCAAGAAAGTTGTATGAGTACCTTGATATGATTATGAGTGGCAATAAATTGTACTCAAACTGTTGTCATCAGTAAATATTACTGTATAACAAACACTGATTTTGTCAAAAAATAAAATTTCATGCATAATTGAGTTATACTCTACCGTAGTGCCGAAGTTTCATCCTTATGTCAATAGTGCATCATTCATGAATTTCTTATGTCGGTTCGGCGTATGCCCGTATTGTCACTCCTGACATTTTTCGTACGATGTAGTCTACCACAACCATGAAGAACATCGGTGATGACTTTAATTAATAGTATCACGAAGGGGGTGAACAGATAGTTGTCTCCTGACGAGTTCGAGGATTTCAGCTAACCACACAATTATTGGATGTTCTGCATCGGTGTCACAGCGGTTAGGACTCTGGCCGACCATGCATACGGTGTGGGGTTCGATCCCCGGCGGACGCACACCTGATATCAATGTTCGGCCTGCTAAATTTGGGCTACCGATATCACATGCTGAAAATTTCATACCTGTACCAAAAATACTGTGTGGAATCAAGCTATAATAAAAAAAAACATATCTAAGATAGAGAGGAATGGTAGGTTAGCTTTGTGTAGCCATGGTAGATCATACAGCCTTGGTATTAGAGATCCTGTCGGTCTAAACTTTTCGTAAACTTTTTCACGAATAAGATGATTTTTCTTCATTCTTTTTAAAACTTCGGTCAGTTGCTTTTCGATTAATTCTTTTAGTTGTAGTCATCTACGAGGCGAAAATTAATTTGCCCAAATCACTACATATCCGACTCGTTCTTTCTGATGAAGCTTTGGCCATCGAAATAGAAAAGTCAGATCTCTGTATATAGAAAAAGTTAGTTCAACCCATCCAATTTTCATGGTCTTTTTCGCTCAATGCTGAAGTATGATAATCCTGAATCATATTTTTGCTTTACCTATTTTTTCATTTATTTTATTCCATTTGTATACTCTTCCTTTATTACGTCAACTGACGTCTCACTTTGAATTGTCTTCGGTATCATTCCACTTGTTCTACTTGTCATTCTAGATCAATTTTGCTTTGCAACGTTAAATCCTATTTTTCATACAATGTTACGTAACGTTTTTATTTTTATTCTATTTACCTACCAATCCTATAATTGCACACCCCTTCCAAGTTCTATATATGCTATGAATTGTTCTGTAGATGACATTAATTGTTTTGTTTTTTTTAATTTATGGAAAATTCCCATTTTAACATAGAAAATCAAAATAGGTGATTCGGCGAAGAGACTCTTCTCAACGAATTTATTATCAAGCTGTACAATCGTATATATGTGGTTTTTAAGAAGTTATATCCGGTGAGGGAATTGAATAATAGGTGTGAATGCATAAAATAATATTAATAATAGTATGAAATGCAATTAAAATGTTTGTCAAGTATTGATATTGTAGGGATTTTGTTTAATTGCAAGGAGGATTTCATCATAAGCTGACATTAGTTAAAGAACCACTGGAAAACCAGCAGGGAGTACTGGAAAAGTGTTTCGTCCTAGTTTGGGACTCTTCATCAGTACGCACTCACCGAGGCTCGAACCTAGGACCTTCCGGTTTTAAGCCAAGCTCATGGATAATTTAGCCACTGAGACCCGATCCAGTAACTCATCGAAGAATACATTGCGAAATGGTCGCATTATGTCGGGAATTGGCAGAAGTTAGAATTCAAGAACCGTTGGATCGGGTCCAAGTGGCTCAATGGTCTACGAGCTCGCCTTGTAACTAGAAGGTCCTGGTTTTGAACCCCGGTGGGGGCGTATTGATGAAGAGTCCCAAACTATTTTTTTTATTTTTTTATTTTAATTTACAGCTTGATTCCACACCGTATTTTCAGTACAAGTGTGGAATTTTCAGCATGGATATCGGTAGCCCAAATTCAGGCCGACCATAGATATCGGGTGTGCGCCGGGGGCGTACTGATGAAGAGTCCCAAACTAGGACGAAACAGATGTCCAATACTCCCATGTTTTCCAGTGGTTCTCTAACTGATGTCAGCTCATGATGAAATCCTCCTTGCAATGAAAATGTTTGTGATTATAATCATAGTTCAATGTGAAGTGTCAAAACAATTCATGTCATGTACAGAATAATTCACAGGATGTATAGAACTTGGAAGGGGTGTGCAAATAGAAAAAAATACAAACGTTACATAATATTGTGTGAAACTTCACAACATAGAATTTAACGTTGCAAAATAGAATTGATTTAGAATGACAAGTGGAACAAGTGAAATAATACCGAGGACTTCACATTCAACTATGATTGTAATCACAAACATTTTAATTGCATTTCATACTACTACTATTATTATTTCATGTATTCACACCTTTGATTCAATTCCCTTACCACATATATATTCTTAAATACTATATATGTACATATACGATTGTAGAGCTTGATAATAAATTCGTTCAAAAATGTCTATTGAGTCGGTGGCCTAGCGGTTAGGATGCTCGCCGACCATGCACATGGTCCGGGGTTTGATCCCCGGCCGACCCATTCCTTTACCTCGCTGAGCCAAAAATAATGCTGGTGAAAAGGAAAGGTTGGACATGAGGCTAGCGACCCCATCCCGTAAAAATAAACACTGCTACAGCAACTTCAAGCCACCAGCTTGAAGCCCTATGTTCCACTGGGAACGTGAAGGAAAAAAAACAAAAAATATTCACAGTGGAAAATCGTTCAAAAATGTCTCTTCGCTGAATCAGGGGGAAGATCTAATTCATTCAACAAATCGAATAAGATCTGAATTTTTAACACTAGTCATTGTAAAGTCAGTGCTTCTGCATGGTTCAGAGACTCTGTGTGTACGCTTCCACCAAAAGCATTTCAGACAGGGTTCTGAAGACCTTTATGCATATGGCTACCTCTGCTGTCTGCACACTGAAGGTCAGATGACCAACCGGATGGGGTAAGCAACATGGAACTGTGACAGGCAGCTAACAACTTATCGCTCAACAAATACACTGGCAGGAGATCTAAGTGAAATCACACATCAGGGACTGGAATGGGGCCCGATTGGGAAATGACAATTTTGACGTCTAAGGCTGATACGCAGAGATCATGTAGAGATGAAATGAAATCTTATGAGCAGTCGTACAGCCTGTTGAAGCTGGTGGCGAAGAAGCGACTGCAATGTAAATGTGACGATGAGGCCCCACGTTCCTCTCACAAAGCCAGGTAGGATAATTTGTAATAATAATTTCTATTTCATTTACTCCCAGATCTCAGGTACTGGATTCCATTTCATACCTCACTGGGAAATGCAGGTGCATCCAGCTAACTGACGAGTCCCAAATAGGACGAAATGCGCATCCTGGATTCCACTGTTAGTCACCACCCACCAGTTAACTTCTAATTATATGCCCAGATATCGTCGAAGCATCTGCACAAGAAGCCGATATGTCGACCTGAGACCGAGCACTTCGGTCCAATCAATCGACAGGAAAATCTCAAATTCTATTTAAAAAAGAAAGAAAGCATTAACTTTGCCTCATATCTGGCAATAACATTTATTGCGATAAAATGAGCTGACTATGAACTAATAAGTGAAAATTTACCAATCTTTCCAGTTAACTTGACTTCATCTGCATAACATCAAGTGAATGGTAACTGATATACTGGTTACCAAGCATATTTATTGTTATATTATTTTTATCCCCTTGGTTCCGAGTGGAACCTACGGCTTCAGCAGAAAATATTCCATTTTCATTCCCCTCCCAATAATCTTTTTAGGCTTTCGTTTCCACTCCACACAGTCTTCTCCATGTCACTCTCAGAAACACTCACTACTCATCCTTTCCGGTTCGGAGTTCCACTCGAGTGTCTAATTGTCTCGTGATATCACTCAGCTGTCTCTTCAGAGTTTGACTAATCCATCTCATTTTCCTTCACAAATTGTTTAGGCGTTAGATCCTTGATTGACTCCATTGTTGCTTATCCCTTCTGTTTGTCTGTCCACTGTTTAATATGGACCTAGCGAAGGCAGCTGTTGGTAAAAGTCTGAAGCACGCTGTTGGGAATAGTTCTGCCGACGCACTCACCAAATCTCTGAACCAGTATAGAAGCACTAAATAACTTGACATTGATGCTAAAAATCCGAATCTTGTTTCCTTTTTTGTTTGCTGAGTTCAGCAGATTTTTACACAGATTTCAGAATAATGAAGGTCTGTGTGTGTGTGTGGCCTTTCCGCCCCTTCTTTTGACATCTTCACCACTGCCGGCTAAGTAACTGAAGTGGGTTAACTTCCTCTGCTGTCAATGATAACTGTTGCT
The DNA here is from genome assembly GCA_944472155.2 of Trichobilharzia szidati. Classification (NCBI taxonomy): domain Eukaryota; kingdom Metazoa; phylum Platyhelminthes; class Trematoda; order Strigeidida; family Schistosomatidae; genus Trichobilharzia; species Trichobilharzia szidati. The sequence goes on from OX235274.1 coordinate 52,050,156, forward strand.
TGTTGTTGTTGGTTATGGAGTAGTCTTCATCACCCCTCTTGTCCCCTATGTTCACTTGAAGTCCTACCTTCACTGCCTAGCTCTTCTGTGCGTCGGTGGCACAGCGGTTATCACTCTCGGCAACCATGCACATGGTCTGGAGTTCGGTCGCCTGCCGACGCACACCGGATATCTATGGTCAACCTGCAAAATTTGTGCTACCGATATCACATACTGAAAATTCCATACAGGTACCAAAAAATGCGGCGTGGAGTCAAGCTGTAATCAAAAATAAAAAAAGTAAAATAAATAAAATAATGCCAATATCATTAATCACCAGAAATTCTATAACTTAACAACCAACACTTTACCCTTTGTTTGCTTGTTCAGTTTTTGTTTCTTCTAAAAAAAGAATTAGGATCATAACAAAACTGAAAACTAGTCATTTGACTGATCAGTAGTAGAATAAGAACCAGAGAGAGAGAGAGAAAAGCGGAAAAGAATAAAGGAAAAAAAATGATTTTTCTTATCTAGAATACAACGAAAGTACAACACACACGCAGTCTCTCTCTCTCTTCTTTTTATAAACTACTTTTTCTATCGTATACATAATCTACCCCAAACAGAAATATCCTTATCAGTTAGTTCTATTACAGAATTGTTTGCTAATTTATATAACATTTATGCAATTATCAGTAACTTTAATGTAGTCATATGACCTTTAAGATATTAGTGAAGTCATACTGTTACATTATTTCCAATGTTATTTATATAAAGTACTTCCCTATTATAAATTGATATCTAGTGAGGAAGTTACTGAAAGCCTAAGAGTACAAGGCTACAACCGTCACGTATGTAAGCAAGCATTATTATTATATTCTATTATCATCGTTTCCTTTAGTTCCTAGAGGAACATACGGCTGCAGCCGCACGTCTGCATTGTGTTCGGTTCTCCGCCAATGTTTTCACCTGGCTCCACATCTGCCCACATGCTTTCATCTCCTCTTTACATGACCTCCTCCATGTCGCCATCGCACTGACGACCAGCTCGCCGATTCCCATTCGGGTTCCACTCGAGCAATGGCCTGGCGTGTGATGTCAATTGGTGGTTTTCTCAGAAGATGGCCAATCCACCTCCGTTTCTCCTTGCCTTGCTCTCTCGATCCTCGCTTTGATATCCTCATCAGTTCCGCCTGTAGTTGAAACGATGCTTCCCTGGTAGGTAGGTAGGTAAGTAGGTAAAGGAGGTTGCTTCTTTCAGATTTCTCCCATTTATGCTGATTGTTGTCTGTTGTTGGTGGTGTGGCCATTGCTGTTGGCCAGGAATCTTCATCACCTCTGTTTTCTCTATGTTAACCTGAAGGCCTGTCTTCTCTGGATGCTTCTTCTGTCAACTTGTTGCTTTTCACTTGCATATCTTCCAGTTTGTGGGAAATCAGACATATATCATTGGCGAAGTGCAGACCCTCCAAGATTTTTTCGTGGGTCCATTTTATGCCCGCTTCCTCTTCGCCTACTGTCTGTCACATTATCCAGTCTACCGCAATCAGGAAAATCATTGGAGATAGTAGGCATTTAGGATTTAATGAAAACTACTGAAGATTATTTATGTAGCGTGACTATCATCCATATTCTTACTGGTTAATAGGTTCGAAACAGTCGTCCACTGTTTCTTGACCTTTCGTGGTTTTCTACTGCATGAAACCGACTCGTCAAGTGAACTTCATTGATACGTTGATGTTATTTGGTGGATGATGACTAGCAGTGGAATCCAGGATGCCAGTTTCATCCTACGTGGGACTCGCCATCTGGATGTACCTTCACCTCTCAGTGAGTTAGTGATGGTGTTAACACTGAGACTCGAACCCATTAACCTTCGTTTAAGACACCACAGAGTTATCCACTAGGCCACTTCACTGATGCATGTTAATTTGCCAGCAACACCTCTTTTAGGCGTAACAGGATATTATTATTACTACTATTTATTCCAGGTCGAACATAAGACCTCAGCGGTACTGTTGAGAGGCGGGTTCTTAGTTGGTTAGCAGCCTGCCTTCCAGGATTCCATGTCTCTTATCCTTTCTGACTGGCTATCTTATCTTCATTTTTGAGATACCGAAGGCGGCTGTTGATGAAAGTCATCAGTAGCCGTTTAGAAATCCTTTTTGTGACACACTCGCTCCACGTCTCTGAACTATGTAGAAGCACAAACTTGAAATCACTGTTGAAAATTCTGATCTTCTTCCTTGTGTTGAGTGAGTGCAGTAGATCCCCACAGTGATATCAGAATAATGAAGGCGTGTCTTGCATTCCCAGAAATCTCGGCTGTGCCTCCTGTAGTTGAAATGGCACAGTTCAGTCAAGTGAAACAGATGGCTTTCTTTAGATTCCTTATTTCGATGTTGATTGGTGCCTGTTTTGTTTTTGTGCAAACACCGGGATGTCAGTCACACTTTTTGTGTGAGAACTGATGAAGTACCCAGTTATCCAGACTGAATTAAGTGGGGATGTGCTTTACACCCAACCCTACAGGTTGGAAATCAAGTAATTTTGTTAATAAGTTAATTGGTTTGATCACCATTTGATATCATTTAGACAGCCATTAGGAAACCTAGGAGTACCAGCTACTGTTTCGTCCTAGCTGGAGACTATTCATCAATACAAACTCACTAAGATTTGAACCCAAGACCTTCCCCTTACAAGGTAAGAACTTGCACCATTCGACCATTGAAGTTCTAGTGAGAATTCGCAACAAGCCAGGCCCACCATGTTAGCTAAGAGATTACTTACTCGCCATTGACATTGGCAGATGGTTGCACTATATACATCGCGAAGTGGAAGAATCTGGAATTCATGTGCTAGCCATTGGATCAGGTCCCAGTAGTTGAATGGTCTGCGATCTCGCCATGTAAGCGGAAGGTCATTGGTTCGAACACCACTGGATGTGTGTTACTGAAGAGTCCCAGACTACGACCGTAGAAACAGCTGTCCAGTATTTCCAGGCTTTCTAATGGTTCTCTAAGTGATGTCAACTCCTGACTAAGCCCGTAACCAATCAGATCCCTGAAAACCTAAGCTTGGTAGGTAATAAGTTAAATCGCTATTTTCGATGAAAACGTTAACTGATTCCATAATCTAAACTTTATTGACGAGACCGGAATAGAGTGAACATATAACTTTGAATTAAAATGTGTAGTTTGTCCTTACTAAATAACTTGTAGTTCGACGTTTTGGTTAGCAGGCGCTTCACTATCATACTGGACATTCTCATCAATGCACAAAAGTAAGTGAGGTAATTACAGTGCCTATGGATATTTATCACACGATACGACACTACACTACCTAAGCTTAAAGTGCACACTAACTGAATAATCTATTAGGTAACATACTTGTAATAAATACACTCACGAATCACCATCAAGACATTTAACTAGTGTGTATTTTACAATGAAGCATCCCTTATAAATAAGACGGGTGAAAAGTTCCCTAAATCATTCCATTATGGACAAATCATGCTAAAAAGAGAAATAATTCCTTTAACTCTGCTTATTTTTGCACTTAATTTCCAATAAAACTAGTTAAGAATGACTCGAATTCGTTAAAATTCCCTCGTTTACTGTCCCCTAAGCATTAGGTTCCTATAAACAACCTAGTACATTCGAGGGTGGGAAGACTTGGATATTCCTCATGAAATGGTCTCTTGTAGCTACGCGTCCTTAACACCTACCAAGTAAAACCTATTCACCGCCCGCTTCACACAACCGAGGTATTCGTCATATAAGCAAACAGGCAGACGTGGACGCCTAGTGCTTACAACCGGACTGGTGGACATGAAAGTCTACCTAGAGGAACAGGCAAAAGCTGATTCCAAACCCGTAGTGCACATGAGATGGATAATCCGAAAGGACTAAATGGTGTATGAACCTAATTTGGTCACTGGAAACCAATGGGAACACAGCTGCTGATGTTGCCCCACTGACTTGTGGATCAGAATTCAAGTCAAAGGCTGGAGCAGGGGTGGTCCTCCAAGATAACCACCTGTTTCCGCCTGGACACCCGGGAAGTATCTCAGCCCTCGAACAAACTATAAGATACTGTGTGGCGTATTTCTTGGTGTCCAGGAGTCAGACAAGGGTGCTTATTATCACCAATGATATTCCTAATTGTGGTGGACTGGATTATGCGTCAGACAGTGGGAAACGAGAAGACAGGGATATCCTGGACCGACGTGAAGAACCTAGAAGACCTGGATTTCGCGCGTGGATGATTTATGTTTGATGTCACACAAAATCGAAGACTTACAAGTGAAAACCGACAAACTAGTCGAAGAAGCAGCCGGAGAAGACAGGACTCCAGGTGAACATAGACAAGATGGAGGTTATGAAAATAACCAACCAACAACAACAACAGCAACAACATCCAGCACCAATCACCATCAACGGAAAGGATCTGAAAGAGGTTACTTCATTCACTTATCTAGGGAGCATTGTCTCAACCACAGGAGGAACGGACGAGGATGTCAAATCGAGAATCGAGAAGGCGAGAAACACATTCATCAACCTGAAACCAATCTGGAAATCTTCGTCACTCACCATCAACAACAAAATTCGGATTTTCAATACAAAAGTCAAGTCAGTTTTGCTATACGGATCAGAAACTTAGAGGGTCACAAAGAATATTTCCAACAGATTGCAGATCCTTATCAACAACTGCCTTCGCTCTATACTCAAGATAAGATGGCCGCCGGAAAGAATCACCAACAAGTAACTATGGGAAGAAACAAAACAAGAACCAATCGACCAACAAATATGCAGGAGAAAGTGGAGATGGATTGGACACTCGCTGATGAGGCCGTTGGGTGACATCGCGCGTCAGGCCAGTGGTCGAGTGGAACCCGAAAGGGAAGCGACGAGTGGGACATCCAAGGGTGACATGGAGGAGATCGTGCGAAGAGGAGTTGAAACAGTATGGACTAACATGGATGCAGGTGAAAAGTACAGCAGAAGACAGAAGCAAGTGGAGACGTGTAGTTGAAGCCCTGTATCCAATTAGGAACCCAAGGGAACAATAATAATAATAAAATGTATCAACTTTGTGTTTTTAATAACAAACTTAAAGCACAGGTAGTTGGAGACGGTTTCGAAACTACGCCTCATATTTTAAAATTAAAACAACGCAACAGAATGTTCTTGGTCGTAGTAATACAATTAATTGTCAGCAAAATATGAAAAGTATAAACGATACACTGCACGAATTAACCAACTGTCAGGGTGCATTTTATCTCTTTCCATATGACATTTCCATGTAGTAAACATTAAGTAATATGACTGAAAAAAATAAAAATACAGAAGTATATTTTTTCGTTCACGGCTGAAATTATACAGAATCATATGACTGTATAAATCTATTTCACATTGGTACATTATAGTCCACTTTAGATACATGTAAATCCTAGTTTCAGACATGAGTGTAAGAGATAGTGATGAAAATATAAAAAAAAGTATTATTGATGCCAAGAACACTGATTTGTGTGAATGTGTTTTTCTGAGACCATTTTTTGGGCTTTATGGTATATTATTGCACCTAACCTCCCATGCAAGGAAGTTAAGACAGTCTGGTATCACTCAATGTCTGCTTTTACAGTTTTTGTTAATCCTTGTATTCTACTTATTTCTTTTAGTTGTCCCTCCCACCTCAAACTTTCCTAGGGTACTTAAGAAAAATGTCATTACATTGAGTCAGTAGCGCAGACTAACTCGTCAGTACTGTTGTAGACAGACACTTGAATTCATGTAAGGAGTTGGAGAATAACATCTTATCGGACTTTTGGTACCCTGCTTATAAACAACTATCCCCATTGCATCTCATCAGATAGGACTAGGAGCAATTATAAGAGACTTTATGCTCGGCTGACTAAGCATAAAAGCCCTAGGATACCTTATTTAGTATGCATTCTATATGATGAGAAAAGAATTAGGCATGAAACTTTTAACGTACCATGAAACACTAAGTAAACGGCCGTTTTTATTCCTTCTTTCATAGACATAGTGCAGACATTATCTCTACTTAATTTTAACTTTAAATTCATATTCTTATATACATTATTATCATTGTGAATGCCCTGTTAATTATTTCCCTCTTAATATGTAATGTAAAGGGAAAAATAGATGCAGTATTGTATTAAACTATTATTATCCCTTTGGGTTACAAGTGGAACATAGGGCTTCAACAACACATCTCCACTCTGTTCTATTTTCTGCCATCCTCTTCAGCTGGCTACCTCTACGACTGACTATAACCTCTCATATCCTCCTCACCACCAAACTATCTCCTCCCACATGTCACTCTCGCACCAACGATCCACTCATCGCTTCCTATTTGGATTCCACTAGACTGAAAAGACCTGCATTGTGAGCGATGTTATTCGACGTCCTCTTCAACGTATAACCAATCCATCTCCATTTTCTTCTGCATATTTGTTGAACGATAGGTTCTTCTTTAGTTAGTTCTCATGGTTTCTTGTTGCTAGTTCTTTCTGGTCATTTGATCTTTAATATAGAGCGAAGGCAGCTGCTGACAAAAGTTTGCTGTGGCCTGTTGGAAATCCTTTCCGTGATGCGAGCGCAGTGCAACTATTGACTGACTTAACGTTTGTGCTGAGTGTATGTCATATTGAGTGCAGGAGATTTCCAAACTGGTTTCAGTTTGATGACGGCGTATCTTGCGTTTCCGATTCTGGTTGGCTTTGACATCTCTAACCATTCCGAGTGCCTGTGGTTGAAACGATGCTTCCCAGCTAGGTAAGTGAAGGAAGTAACCACTGTCAAATCGCCCCCGTTGACGCTGATTGTTGTTGTTCGTTGGTTGTCTTACATGCTGAAAATTCCACATTAAATCAAACGTACTGTTTGAAATGAAGCTATTATTATCATCATTTTCTGTATATGCCTAGAACCAGTCAGTCAGAATAACAAAACTTAGTATCTTAGCAAATAATCAATTGATATTTCTGTGAAGCCAAGAAACCATAGGCAATCATCATTAGGATACATACCACCTAACTCCCCTTTATCCTCTTTTCAGCTAGCCAAACTTACAAATAACATTTCATACAGGAATCAGATAAGATCATGTACATACAACATATAGGGATGACATTTCACTCATTCATGTGAAGTGTACTCAAAGCCTACTATAGAAGAATTCGAACTTACAGACTGAATCACAAGAGATAAACTGTATGTTTCACTGTTAAAGACCAATAAAACATTTCACAAAGCTAAAAGAATCTCTTTATTTTTTTTAATCCAGTTTCCACTTCCCGTTGATTGATTGGACTGAAATGTTCAGCCTCTATTGATTTCCGTTCAGTCAATCAATGGGAAAGTGAAAATTGAATTAAAAATCAATAATAACTAACACCCATTGCAAAAGAGGTGATGGCTCTCGTAGCTCAAGTGGTCTAGTGGATAACGATTTGCAGTTTGAAACGATGAGTACTGGGTTCCAGCCTCAGTGGGAACACCATCACTCACTGGAGAATCCAGGTACACCCAGATGATGAGACACAAATAGGACGAAATCAGTATCATGGATTCCATTGCCAGTAACTATCCATCAAATTACCAAAGGAATCTAATTCCATGATTTCAATGTAGATTCGTCACAAAAAGGGCTTTATGACAGAATCATTAAAAACTAACGTATATCGATAGTTATTTTTTGATAATACGATAGGAGTTTTCGATGGAAGAATCGGAGTAAGTTAAGAATGTTTGCAGGATAATTTTATATGTCTACCAAAAATAGACTGAATCTTGTAGTTGTTCATTATGTCAGCATTATGATAAACGGGAGTAGACAATTTTGGTTATACTTGATGATAAATGCCGAAATGATGACATCCTGCTATTTCAACGCAGGCATTTCCAGACAATGAATAATGCAGCATAGTAACCCCATCTTCCTGACGTAAATTATCTGGAATTGTGGAGATCTGACGACATTAACGAGGACGAAGATCTTCATTGATAAGAATTGCTTTCTATCTTACGTCTTCAAAAGCAGCGTGACAAACGCCAACAGAAGAAGAGATGGAAGCTTGTGGACAATCTTAGAGATGGCCAAAGACCAATTCAGAGAACGGGATACAATGGAGATGTGCTGCTGAAGCTGTATGGTTCACTTGGAACCCAAAGGGAATAATTTTTTTATTCCTTTACGTTCCTCATGGAACACAAGGCTTCAAGCTAGAGCTTTGGTAGCAGTGGTGCTTATTTTTACGAGGTGCAGTTGCTAGTCTTATGCCCAACCTTCCCTCCTTACCGGTGTTATTACTGGATTATCGAGGTAAAGGAGTGCTTCGGTGGCCGGGGATCGAACCCCGGACCACATGCTCGGGAATAATAATAATAATTACGGACTACAAGTTGCTTAATCTACTGTGATAAAACCTTGAAAACATTTTCGACAGATGATGAAATTAAAATATTTAATCAGATTATGCTATCACACACACATTACTTCAGCATACGTTCGTTAACCCATAAAATCTCTTCCATTATCAATATCAGTAGTAAGTAACTGAATAATCAATAAAAAAATTGACAGAAATGAATAAAAGACGTCAATATAAGAAAAGACCTACTTCATGTTTAATTGACCTAATGTAGTTGATCGATCACTGGTGAATTTCTTATGACAAGGCGCATATATACATACACATGTCAAGTGGTAGGTGAATGGTTGTTTGCTAGCGATATTATGACTACACTTTAGGCAGGTAAGGTAACACTACTTCACAATGTGAATTTCATCACGAACCAACATCATTTAGAGAGATCATTGAAAACCAGATAGCAGTGAACAGCTGCTTCGTCTTAGTTTGGGACTCCTCAGTAGTGCGCGAACGCTACATCATCAGGGATAGAATCCGGGACCTTCCAGTCACTAGACCGAATTCGTTGACTATTCGGGCTCTTAGCCAGGGATTCAATGACCCATGAATTTTAACTTTGTCAATGTGTGATATACCGCTACCCTCAGTCAAACGTCTTCGATTAGCGTCCACTTCATCTTGACATGGTGGACGCTACTGGTCATGACTTCTCACAGTACAGCTTCAGGACATCCATCCAGTGGCCGTCAATGATCTGGAGACTGATGTTTAGTTTACTCGACTTTGTAGGGATTTTTGATTAATTTCAATGATCTCCGTAATTGATGTTGGTTCACGACGAAAACTTTATTGAAATTAATGCCAATCGCCACCAGAAAAACCTATAACCCAGATAACACTATGTAGCTGTGAATACTCCAAATATGCTTCTTTTCGAATCAGAAGCAAAACAGTTTATGATTTATGTTCATCATCGTGAAAGAATCTGTTTGACTGTAAAACACGGCTGTTTTTTTTCTGTCATTCTTCGTCCAATACAATCCTCAACCAAACAATCCATAAAACTGCACAATGTTCAGTAGGCATTATTATACATTATTATTCCCTTGGGTTTCGAGTGGGACATAGGGATCCAACAATACATCTCCACTCTGTTCCATTTTCTGCTGTCCTCCCTTCAGCTGGGTTCACAATTGCCTATAATCTCTCATTTCCTCCTCCAACTCACACAATCTCCTCCATGCCACCCTCGCACCGACGACCCACTCGTTGCTTCCCACCGGGATTCCACTCGAGCGATGGCCTGGTGCGCCATGTTATTTGACAACCTCCTCAACATATGACCGGTCCATCTCCATTTTCTCCGACATATTTATTGAGCAATCGGCTCCTGGTTGGTTTGTTCCCATTCAGAGTCCCGCGTTGCTAATTCCTTATTGCCGTCCATTTGATTTTCAGTATGGAGCGAAGGCAGCTGTTGATAAAAGTCTGCAACCTTTTCATGACACGCCAAGTTTCTGATCACCACATAAGAACACTTCGCTTACAATATATGTATATCTGCGCTCTATCTCCCATTGTAGGTGGCATAAAAGGGTGAGCAATATTGGGGTTAGATTGGAAATGAAAGTCAATTAAGGAGGTTGTGAAGCTACATCGATTGAGATGGCAAGGATATGTATGACGCGTGGTTAGCCACCGCCTTCTTCGACGAGCAATGTTAACCAACACAGGATACTATTTGAAAACAGCTAGTGATGGTCAGACCAGAACTTGGAATCAATTCATTAACTCTTTAACAGTCAGCCACGTAGGAAGGTGTAAACTGCCTGGTTAGGGTCATCAGGATGGTAAGAACCAATGACTGGAGACAGTCGGTAATACAGCTCAGAATCGTTCTGAATGGCCCGTCCTCGGGATGCTAAGAATCTAAAGCTGGAGACATTCAGCAATATTCTTAAAAATCATTCCCAATGGTGCAGATGCATTCACTCTGTATGATCTACCATGTCGAAAATAACCCCCATGTTTTTCCATGTTACGATTCTTTCTCCTGAACATTTCTGCTCATTATCGTCCTTTTGAATCACTTATTTCTCTTTTTTGTGTTCCTCTGTGTGGTATATGAAGTGTGGTAACTCGAACTGCTGCACTTCAGTGCAAAGTTCTATACTGAAACCAGTCAGTCAGTCAATCCTTGACACCTTATAGTCTGTCTACTCAGAAAGCAAAGGAATGCATATTGTATATATATATATATATATATATATATATATATATATATATATATGCATTATGAGTTTGTTACTCAACTATACCCTCAACCAAAGTGAAATATATATATAAAATGCGGCCGTTAGCGAATTGAAAAGCCTTAAAGAATCTACAACAATCGGGAGCCAAAATTCAACTGATTATGCCTAAAATAAGTAATCAATAAGTTTTGTCATAGCAACACACATAAAAAAGAAGGACGAAACAGACTGGCAGCATGATATTTTTTGCAACTGCCTCTTTGCATTTTTCTGGTTTATATTTAGCTAGACTACTTGTAATCTACACAACTGGATCAATTTCAGTTTAAGAGAATTAGGAAGTGAGTGAGTGAGGTGTGCTACTGACAAGAACTTCTTGGTAGTAGTACACTGTGTAATGACTAAAACCGACTCGTCATGGTCTGACTGCAGGAAACCGATCTTTGCGTCCAACTTATTGTATAGTTGAGAGAGATACACAGTAACGAAACGCTACAAACACGGTAAAAATGTAACAACAGAAGACAAGGGGCCAGGCAACAGATCGTTTATTGAGGAAATCAACACACATTTATAGGTTTTCATGTACATTATTATAGATTATTGTTAGCAGGAAAAACCAGTCTTCTGATCGGTTGTTTCTCACAGAAAGTTAACCTTTCATCTCTTCGTGGCTGTTTCTTGAATGTCAGATCCTCTATCTGCTAATTGTATCCGCCTCCGCAAGGTCTGCTATGACTGGTTGTTGAATCAGTCTTTGTTCATATTTTTCTCACGACCAACATTGAGGACGTAAACATTGACGTAAATTACTGTCTGCCAATTCGGCTAGCAGCCACGTCTCACCACAAAAAGACGGTTACTCATCGTTATATCTATGGTTCTCAACAGTGCTGTTAGGCAGTCATATAGGCAGGAGAAATTTCTAGTTCAAAACAAATACTTAGAATCAAGTAGAATATCCGCAACAAAGTGGGATCAGAACTCTGTTCACAAGAATCACATATCAAACAATTCCCACAGACAGTTCAAGATCAGAATAACCTTGACTCACTCAAACGAAATCACAGTCGTAATACAACACATTACCAATATCATCACACAACCACAACCAAAGAGAAGCATTAAAATAAGAGATTAAACAGAAAAAGCAACGACAACAGATGACCTTACAAAGGTCAGAAAAGTGATATACAGTCTAGAAGAAAATCGGATAATAACATGCACAAAAGTATCAATATTGTAATTAGACCATTCAGGGGGGGGTCTCCAAACAATCACCCCGCTACACATGGTGTAATATCTTTTGCACGAATCGTTAGTAACAGATAGACAGATTGAGTTGTAAAGAGGAGAAATGAAAGATCCTTATGAAACAAGATAGAAAGCTTCAAAAGAGGTCAGACGGAAGCAGAATGGGAAGAACTTTTACAAAAGTGGAAATTTTAATGTAAGGCTTCTACAGATAACCATAAGTGTATGATCACCTTGCCAAATAATTTTACTGACAGCCGTGGTCTGGACCGAATTCGCGATGTGCAATCTAGACATTTCAAAATGAAGCTCCACCACAGTTCCCTTTAGAAATCGAAATTATTCAGATCACAGTGTGTGTGTGTGATCTGCCCGATTCCATATGTAGCAATCAAGAAAGGAAGTGAAAGTGCACGATGCTATATACTACTGATTACTTTTATATGAGTAGCTGGATACCACTTACATCATCAACCAGTGGTGCTTTCTAGTCAGACTGAAATGATTTAAACACCGGTCGTTCGTATCGTTTGTTTGTGGCCGAGTTCATCAGCTGTGTTTTTGACTCAGCCAGGAGACCCACTACAAAAGTGGACATCCTCTTCGACTTCGAATCCGAGTATATAAGGTAGACTTCGGAAGACCCGACATTTATTCCTTCATATCAATACGCATAAACAACTGTCGGGAAAATTGTGAAAATTTAAGACAAAGAAAATACTAAATATGCCGGATAATCACTTTACGCCTGGTACTTAGATCGACCTTCACGCAAAAGACACATTGACGACAGAGAACAAGTTACACGCAAAAAGGTTGGATTCCTGGTTAACGACACAATCAATAGCTACACAAATTAACACAAGGATGAAGAAACTTCTATGGACAACATACCACAGTCAAGTTTGTCAAGGAAGGTAATTATTGATTGAAAATTCAAAGAAAGCCTCACTTGGCACTGAAACTGTTGTCTGGGAAGACAATGAAATGTCGAAATTAAATTACCCAGCTCAGAGAACACAACCACATCGAAATAGCGTCTATTTGAGCGATAAATTTTCTCGATTATTTCAAAGACTGCAATTCCATACATATTATTATTCCCCTGGGTACCGAGTGAAACACAGGGCTTCAGAAACACATCACCACTTCACTCTTTTTTCTGCAGTTGTTTTTAACTGGCTCCACAATTGCCCACGAACTTTTATTTCCTCTTCACACCATCTGCTCCATGTCACCCTCAAAACTCGTCGCTTCCCATTCGAATTCCAATCTATAGCTTGGTACGTGATGTCATTCAACGGTCTCCTCAGCGTATGTCCACACCATCTCCACTTTCTTCTGCATATTTGCTAGACGATAGATTCATTTCCAGGGTTCCTTGTTGCTAATCCTTTCTAGGCAGACGTCTTATCTATAGTGTCAACGCATAGCAGATTTAATAATGATAATCTGCATTCGCCTGTTGGAAATGGTTCACGTGACGCGCTCGATAAGTCCTTAGACCATATAGAAGCACTGACTGACTTCAGATTAGTTCCTTATGCTGAGTGCAGCATATTTCCCAACTAACTTTGGATTTATGAAGGCGTATCCACATCGAATGCCTTTATTTAGTAAAGTACACAGAAACACAGTATGGTTATTATTTATTATTATTGTTCCCTTGGTTTCCGAGTGGGACATATGGCTTAAACAGAACATCTTTACTTTGTCCCATTCTCTGGGGTTCACTTCTTTTGGCCCCACAACCACCCATAGTCTGTCATCTGCTTCTATTACGATCTCCTACATGCTACCCTCAGACGCCAAACTGGATGTTTCCAATTCAGGTTACACTCAGGGACCTGGAGAATGATGTAACCCAACGGTCTCTCCAGCGTATTTCCGATCCATCTTCATTTTCTTTAGTATATTTGTCGACCAATAGTTTCATAATTGGTTCGCTTTCAGAGCTTCTTGTTGCTGACTATTTCTGGCCATCTGATCTCCAGTATGGAGCCAGAGAAGGCAGCCGTTGATAAAAGTCTACAGCTGGCTGTTGGAAATGCTTTTCTTGATGTGTCAAGTTTCTGACCCATATAGAAGAACTGACTGACTTAGCATTGGTATTCAATGTTTGAATTTTGTTCTTTATGATGACTGAGCGTAGAAGATTTCCACGCTAATTTCAGAGTGATGAATTTTTATCTTGCCTTTCCGATCCTGGCTGGCTAGCTGTGACATCTTCATCCGTGGCGTTTCCTAAAGTTGAAACCATGCTAGCTAGATAAGTGAATCAAGTAACCTCTGTCGAGTCTCTTCCGTTGATAGCGATTGTTGCTGGTTGTTGTTGCTACTGCTGTCGGGTGGTTATCTTCATCACCTCTGTCTTCTCCATGTTCAGCTAAAGTCCTGTCTTCACTACCTATTTCCTCTACCAGTTTATCGGTTTTCGTCTACAATTCTTCGAATCTGTGTGACATTAAACATAACTCATCCACGCGCGAAATCCAGATCTCCTGTAGTTTTCTTATCGGTCCATCAACATATTCCTATCTTCTCGCTCCCATACATAGTCTTCCTCATGATCCAGTCCACTACAATTAAGAATTTCATCGGTGATAATAGACAGCCAGCTTGTCTTACTCCTGTCTTCACTGAGTTTCCCATTGTGGATCACTTAACATGTACCATTGTCATAAAGCTGTTGAATGAAATTGACAAAAAATTTGGAGTACCACGATGCATAGTGTTGAAGTAGTTTCCAAATTACTTCGCGATCAAAGATCTTTTCAAAGTCGATGAAGTTCAGATAGTTCAGATACAGTCCAGTGGCTGCCTATATTCCAAGCACAATTTATTGTTTATAAATGTATTAGCAATAATCTATAAAACCATTCGAATTTTATCTCATCGAATAGATGTCTGACACGTACAATGAGACAAAATGACTCTAAATCCATCTCTCTATCTCTCACTATAATATCATACACATTCAGTGAGGTCAAATCATGATCATTTATATTCATGTATGACTTTAAAATTATCCAAAATGTAATATATTTATGTATTACTACATAGCTTGCTCAATTTCGCTTCACAAATAAACGAAAGTATAAAAGAAACTACAGATTTAAGAAACATAATCTACGGCGGAATTTATACTTTTGATAAATAATTGTGAATATATAATTTTATTGATTTTTATAGCGTTACAATACATACACACACACGCATATACGGATACACATACAAGCTATTTTTAATTTTTATGAAAAAGAAGCAAGCACAACGGTCTACCTACTTCATTTAAAATTCAAATAACGATGATAATGATGATGATAAAGTCACATGATTACATATATTTGTAATATTAACTATTAATAATTATTATTCGAAGAAGTTTAAAAGCCAAATAAAATATAGATAAATAATAAAATAACAGACAATAGGCCAAACGCGCTTTAAATATAACTATTTACTATCTTAATAATTTAAAAATGTAATCAATCCAAAAATCAATCGTTTATCGATTTAAACACACACCTGAAAATTCGCATGATATTTATATATATTTATAATATAATAAATGGTGAGATTATAATAATAGCGAATGAAACAGACAAATGATGATAATAATAATATTTTAGGATATTCAGTTTTACGAATACAGCTTTCAAAAATAGGTTAATCTCAGATTACACTGAAGCAAGCTTAACAGAATACCACAGGAACCTATTAAGTTCCTTCATCGTCATTAGGTATTTGCCTTTTTGCAATAATTCGCATTGTAACATTAAGAACACAATATTCAGGGAAGAAGAGACTCTTTTCAATGAATTTATTATCAAGCTGTACAATCGTATATATATGTACATGGTTTCTTTAAAGAAATTATATACGGTGGGGGAATTGCATCAAAGGTCTGAATACATAAAATAATATTAATAGTAGTATGAAATCCAACTGAAATGTTTGTGATTATAATTATAGTTAAATGTCAAGTCGCAAACACAATTAGTGTCATATATGGAATAATTCATAAGGTGTATAGAGTTGTTGGAAAGTGGTGCATAATTATAGGGTTGGTAGGCTAATATAAAACGTTACATAACGTGGTGTGGTGTCGTCAACGTATCTTTTATAAATGGCAAAGTGACCGATGGTTTGACTAAGTTGACAGTTTTCAAGCTTAACCATAAAACAATCAGCCAGCAATGGACACAGCAGCGATCCCAACGCAATGTCTGGAAATCTCATTATTGAAAGTGAACTGAACGTTGAACGTGCATTTCAATAAGAGTTCTTTGGGGTAGGTTGTCGGCAATCTTATATCTAAACTAAGTGCATCTAAATAATCGCTTACATATCAGTCAGTTTCCGTGAGGGGCACAATAGTCACGCCTCATGAGAACATGAGACATTAAAATCTCTAATACTCTCAATATATTTTAATGTATCATCAATGGTAGACTTAGATACTTGCCTTCCACTATTTTCGTGATAAAGATGACCCGCCATATCGAGAATTGGACGGAGGGGTAATCCTGTCTTGCGAATTTTCGGTAGCCCATATAAACGTGGTATTATGGAGCCTACTGTTCGGATGCGTTCATATAGATCTGACAAGATTACGGCTTTATTCATCGTGTTCTTTAAAACATCTGTCAACTGGTTTTCGATTAGAAGTGTTTTGTTTATTTCACCATCAGGTTTAACAAATTTCATTGAATCAAAAAGAATCATTGGGATTTTACCGTTATGATCTTGGCGATTTCTATACGGATCAGAAACTTGGCGGGTCACCAAGAATATTTCCAACAGCCTATTGCAGACCTTTATCAACAACTGTCTTCGCCCTATATTCGAGATCAGATGGCCGGAAAGAATCACCAACAAGAAACTATGGGAAGAAACAAAACAAGAACCAATCGCCCAACAAATATGCAGGAGAAAGTGGAGATGGATTGGACACTCGCTGAGGAGGCCGTTGGGTGACATCGCGCGTCAGGCCAACGCTCGAGTGGAACCCGAAAGGGAAGCGGCGAGTGGGGCATCCAAGGGTGACATGGAGGAGATCGTGTGAAGAGGAGTTGAAACAGTATGGAGTGACATGGATGCAGGTGAAAAGTACAGCAGAAGATAGAAGCAAGTGGAGACGTGTAGTTGAAGCCCTATATTCTACTAGGAACCCAAGGGAGCAAGAATAATAATAAATAATCTTGGCGTTTGATCACTACAACACATCCACCTTTGTCTGGGGTTTATATGATAATATCATCCATCATTCCTCTCTAATTTGGTCTATATGTTCTTTGATCAGCAGATAAGTCGAGCTTAGTTTCGAATTAGTAATTTGATGTCAGCAATCAAGAACTGTGAATTCGAAGTGTTGGAATTCCTTAGGTGATGCGGATATGAGATTGTTGGTCTGGCTGCACTTGAGTGTTCAATCTGTTTGTTGACTTTGGACATACTGTTACAGAACTTAGGACCCAGTGATACCGGAGAATAGATGAATAAGTATTTATTGGCGTCAGTTGGAAATCTTCTTTCTGTTATCACCTGCTTGAGTCTGTCAAGGTGTTTCAAATTAGTAAAATGGGATTGTTTTACAATAACAAGAGAAATTTATTCCTCAAATTGTTGGTGTTCGTAAGTTTAATTCACGTATTCACACCTTTGACTCAATTTCCTCACCAGATATAGTTTCATTAAAAAACTATGTATATTCGATTGTATAGTTTCATAATAAATTCGTTGAAAAGTCTCTTCTTCTCTGAATATTGTGTTCTTAATGTTACAATGGGAATTATTGAAATGATAATATGTGAAGAGCATGCGATGCTGACCAAATAGTGCTAGGTTTGACCACGAGTCGACATCAGTTAAGCAAATATTGGAAAATATGGGAGAACTGGACAGCAGTTTCCCCTTAATCCGGGACTCTTCAACGGCTCTCACTCACCGGGGTTCGGACCCACGACATTCCATTAATAAAGCGAGCTCGTAGACAATTCAACAATTGGGAGCTGATCCATTGATAGTGCATCAGCCAGCCAATGTCAAAAGCGAGTAATTGATCTCTTCCCCGACTTGGTGGATCCCGCTGGTCACGACATCTCATTAGGATTCCACGAAACTTCCTGTTTAGAGTCAGTCTCTAGTGAGCATTAGATTAATTATTAATTGTCAGTTTGCAGGGATTTGATTGATTACAGGCTTGACATCAGTTAGAGAACTACTGCAAACTATGCAGTACTGAACAGCTGTATGATTCAAGTTTGAGAATTTCCAATAGTATGCACCCACTTGGGTTCGAACCCACAACCTTATGGTAACAAGACGAGTTCGTAGACTATTCAGGTACTGGTTTCTAATGGTTCTCTAACTGATTTCAACTTGTGATCAACCCAGTAACCAATCAAATTCCTGGAGACCAATAACTAGTAGTGAAATAGTACCAGTCGAATATTTAGACGCATTAGGGAAACTGGATGTAAATTCCTTTATTGATGAGATAGCATTCCATAAACCTGGGTCTCAAGATACTGTTGAGTCGTCAGTCAATCGACACCTGTTCCTTCTAACCCTCCCTATAACATTAGTGTTTTAAAAGTTACTTTCATTGGATACTAGTTAGTAACTAGTGCGATGTATCTAGTCCTTTCTTTGGTGTAGACTGACTTCTATCAGTCAGGTTTGCAATGTGGCCACCATTCTAGGTAGCTGGCCATCGCGCTTTTTAAGTTACTTCGACAAGGTTATTCTGAACTTTAGAAGAAAGACTCTGTTAAATTTCCTGAAGGGAGGTGAATAGAAGACCAGATGCTAAAATTTCACCGGCTGAAATGCTGTGCATACCGAACCATCATCTTCAACAACTCGCCGTGTTAAATGGAATAGATTTCAGACCAGAATATAGCCCTAATTTGACGACGGTTGGTTTCCTTATCACGAAAACGGTTGGAAACTGTCTGACTGGGATCTTCGAAATGCTAAGCATTGGAAGTGTGCAATCCTTGAGAAAGACTATTATTGGCATTTGCTGAACCACACCTGAGAGAAGACTAGAGAATAAGATAGCTTAACTGTATTCTCCAGCCACCTGTCAAGCAGTACTGGGTTGAAACACTGTGTGACATAACTGTGGATTGTTTATCACATGTAAATATAACGAATTTCTGTTGTTGTTTTTTTTCAGATTCTGAAAAAGCATATTTCATTATTCTGCCTGTCGTACTTTATCGTCCAATGAACTTTCACAAAACTTCTTTTCTTTACGTCAAATTTCGACAATTTGAACTCCCGTAATTTTATTGATAAATCAGTCAGATGTATCTGAAAGGAGTCAATTTGCACCCGTAGCTTTCTTGTAAAATAAAAATAATGTCAAGCATCGTTAAGGCCATATTCGTTTGTATGACTCACTAGAAATCAAGAATACCAACCACGAAGTAATTGGGTCGGGATCACCATATGAATAAGAACACATGAATTAAATAAGCACGTGTGTTGTACTAATTTTCAACCTGAAGCGATTAGGACAGTGTCTGACATTGACAATAGTACTAAATTACTAAATCATATTACTCAATGATCTTCGTACTCACTATAGAAGCTTATCTATTATCTGCAATCACATATATAACTTATGAATGGCTAATTTATGTAGAATAAATAAGTCTACAGTGGAATAACTGCCCTGATATATGTAAACTCTTATTAACTAATGCATAAACACTAAATTGGGGAAAAAAGAACTATGAAATTTTGGCACAGGCAATAGAACGCACTTATTGAACAATACGATGAAAAAGGTAATACTACTATGTTATCCAGTCAATGAAATCCACAACAGTTAGTTTAAGCCAGCCATATAGGGAGGTGTGAACTGTCTAGGGTCCTTGGAATGGTAAAAACCAATAGAGGCTGTAGAAAATCAGTGATATCGCTCAAAATCGTTTTCAATGGCTGGTGCAGATGTATTCACTCTTTGTGACTTGTCATATCCAATAAAACTATATTGTTCTTCGATATTACTATTCTTTTTGCCTCATATCTCTGTTCACTGCCACTGTTTTGCACTTCTTATTACTTTCTTCACTTGCTTTGTGTGCTAAGCGAAGTGTGGCAACTCGAACTGCTGCACATCGGTGTAAAGTTCCACGTTGAAACCAGTCAGTCAGCCAGAAGATGATTAGTATTGGAAACGTTAATGTGATAGTTTTTTGACACCTGAGGTTTCAAGATTTGAAGTCCCTGTAGCTGTGGTGTCTTCAGTCTCGCTTCCAGCCTTCTCTATCTTGACAGGTGTAGTACCAACTAGTATACTAAGCGATGTTAATGAGCGCGTCAGTCTGGAATCCACAACTGACCACCCGCATGGTTGCCAAGCATCCCATTAATGAGGAGTCATCAACGAGCTATTAGAATCTTAAATTAAGTGTTTACAAGTTGTGTCAATTAATCAAGGCTTAAAATTTTATATTTCTTTTATCCTGTAACCAAATCTAACGGCAACGGATTTAAATCCCTTCTCGTATTGCCATATACCCCTCATTTCGTTAATATCTCTAAAATAATTGCATCTTATAGTCATCAGACACTCAAACACCCTTCCGTATATCCCACTGTCTCGTGAAAACCGGCCACTCATTGGTTCCTGACTCTTTAAACTTAAGAATGAATTTAACGCTTGCCAGGGTTATTTGCTACTCACATATATTTAGCATTGCTGTCAAGTATTTAAGACAGTTGGAACTCTTTTGTTTACGATTCATCTTCCGCATAGTGATGCGGTTGACATTATGACTTAGCGCGATGACAGAATGTAATATAACTGGCAGTTTAATAGGCTGCATTACCGATCATATCAATATATACAAAACTGTAATGAATCCTTTACACTGAAATACTGATTCATTCAAGAATGTTGTTCATTGGCTCTGGAATCTAAATTTCGGTCAGTAAGCCAATGGATTTGAGTCTCGCTCCATCCACTCCAACCTGAGTAGTGTCATTAGCTCTCACACAATAAGTGTATGCATATAGCATAGTACTGAGCTATAAATCGTTACAATGTTAACATAAGTGCTTGTCACATTTATGCCGAATGGATTTTGTCTTATAACCAACCACTTTTACGAATAATAAACTATGACGTCATCCACCATTCAGAATGTGAACAAATTACACGGAGAACGGATGTCAAGTGGTTATTTTTTCTACTAGATATATCTTGTCTTCCATTCCTATGCGTTCCCAGTGGAATCTAAGGCTTTCAACCTTGAACTTTGAACTTCCAGGAGCAGTGGTGTTACTCCTTTTTATGGAGTGAGGTTTCTATAGCCTCACACCCAACCTTCCCTTTTTATTGTGCATACAACAACTGGTTAAGGGAGATAAAGGTGTGCGCTCAAGACGGGAATTGAACCACGCACTCCAATTGAGGCGTCGTTGGCTAGCACATTCTACCGCTGAACCACCGATGCACATATTAGACATGTACAGTGTGTGTAAACTGACCACATGCATTTGGTGTTCACCTTAAAATTAACAATAGGCTTGATCTATTGCAAGTATTGGTTTTGTTGGGATTTTTCGATTGTTTGGAGGATTTCATCATGAGCTGACATCAGTTAGGGAATCATTAAAAAAGTTGGGAGGATTGGGCAGCTGTTTCGAGCTAGTTTGGGACTCTTCAACAGTACGCACCCACCGGGGCTCGAACCCAGGTCATTAACCTTACAAGGCAAGCTGGCTTGTAGACCATTAAGCCTCTGGGACCCGATCCAATAGCTCTGCCAATTCATGACACTGGTTCGAGCCTACGTAGGTGCGCACTGATGAAGAGTCCCAACCTAAGACGAAACAGCTCTCTGGTACTCCCAGGTTTTCCAATGGTTCTCTAACTGCAGTCAGCTTATGATGAAATCCCTCAACTGATTTACGTCAATCATCAAAGTGGACCTCGAAAGAAACATTTGTACATCCACTGATCAATCAATAAGAAACCAAAATTGAAAAACAGGAGAAAAAGTCAAACCAGCGTAAACTGAAAGTCATTTATTTCATGAAAACACTGTTAGTAAAATGGTGGAGCTGGGAGGGGAGGTGAGGGGATTTGCATGCCGAGCACAACCCATATCTCACATTTCACACTCACAGTTCATTTTCATTACAAAAGTAAGTACACTGTAATTATTATTCTCACCCATACATACATACATACACCTGAATTCATTATTTGAATTGACAATAAAATGCCTTTATGACCCAGCAATCAATCAATTAACGCAAAATAAAATCAATAGTTTAGTTAGTTGGAGTAATCCTCACTTTACAAATGAAAGAAGAGAAACAAAAAGGAAAGTGTTTCATCAGTATATCTGTGCATGTGCATGTCTGTGATAAGGCTGTTTGGAATACACACATATCTCCTATCCTATCATCTAGTAAACAAATGACCTGATAACGATAATGAGCAGTGCACTCTCCACTTCAGAAGAAGGACTAATTTCACACGAAAATAAAATAGACAGCAGCAAGAAAGACGAGAAGTGAAAAAAAAATAATACACACAGATAGCTGAAGAGAGAGAGATTTTCACGTGATTCAGTTAAGCACAGCACATACAAGTGTGATTAGAACTGACTGACGACGGTACCACACGCTAGTACGCACGCACGCACACACATACACACATGGGGGTGGTCGTAAAATCTAAGAAGGAATTCGATAAGTTTTATTATTTTTGCGATAACTACACTACACTATATGTCTATATACACACATATTCAGAGATCAAACGCAGCACATCCCACCCCTCCAAAAAAACCAAACAGTTAATTTAGTTTTACAAAAAGAAAGAGATTGAATGTATTGTAAAGGGTAAAAAATAAAACAATAAAAATGGCTCCAGTTCACACAGTCAACGAGGAACGAAAGTGATGAGTGATGAATGAACAAGTGTCTGAGCGTGTGTAGGTGTATGTGTGTGCATGCAATGTACAGATAGAGAGATTGTGCAGCACCCTATGATACACACAAACTTCTACACAGGATTTTACTTACTTACTTGTTGTTATTGTTATTATTGCTGGTGTTGTTTATCTAATCTGGATAATTAACTCAACTATAGGTGTGTGACTAAGCACAGTAACATACATACATAGTATAACTCTCACCTATCTACCCCACACAGACTATAAACTCTGCTTTCAATGTTTACGAAAGTATGAAAATGAGGAACGCCGCAAAAGTTGAAAAAAAAGCGAGAAAAGCAGACGAAAAGAAAAATCAAACGAAAATAAATGGCGAGACTCACAATCATTGATGATTAGTAAGTACTCACAGTCAATAATACTAGTGATTATTGTCGCTAATCAGGGATTATCAATCACCTATACACATACATCGTCGAAATATTTGCATTTGTTATCCATTCAATTTCAGACTAAACACATACACACATACACACACCAAACAAGCGACATTTGCAATGGACATACTACTACCAAACCTACAGGTATGTACAATAAAAAGCAGGAATCGATTTTTTATTTATTTGTTTTTTGGGGGGGGGGGCGGGGTGGCTATCTTATGCTCTGAAACTGACGGGAGGATCGATAGAGAGAGGATGGAGATAGGGTACGACAGTCGAATCTATACAAATGAAGAGACACAAAAGACACTGCAATTGTATATTTATGTAGGTATATATATATTCATAAGTGCGTGCCTAAAACGATAAGCCATACAGCACTGCACTGCCCTGGACTGCAGACCGGACCGCAGTACCACTCTCTTCACACACTATACTACTAGCGGTAATGATTGATAAGAAAGGAAAAAAATCTCTAAAAATAACAAAAACTTTTTTAAACTATTTCAAAGGAATAATAATAATAATATCGAATAATGCTAATTGGACACATTGGACAGCTATATGCAGTGTGAGTTGTAATCCAGAAAAAAAAAGGGGGGATTACAATTTTCGCCATGCACAAATAAAAACGAGGTCGGCAGGGCGGGGGAGCAGGATGGAGTACAGAACTCATCTCTAATTTTTTCTTAAAAAAACAACTAAAAGTTGAGAAAAGTGGAGGAAAAAGACTGGCAGGGGAGGTGACAGTGAAAGGGTATATATATATTTTCCTGCAGCACTTATAATAATGTGAATGGAAAGCCCGTTTCGATGATGAAAAAGAAATAACAATGACATGAAGAGACAGAGAGATAGAAGGCATGCATTGTGTGTCGGTAAAACAAAATCAATTAACAGAGAGATCAACAGGGTGGCCGTGGTGGGAGCAGGGGGTAATCATCAGGTACATAAATACAAGTCTCTACTACACACACCACACATAGAGAGTATTTACAGGAGTTCACATTTAGAAAAAACAGGCATAAAAACGAAAATCATGGTACACATACATACACACTTCTTGAGAAGTAAAATTATTTTGAAGTGTGGTAATGATGATAATAATAATAATATTAATAAACTGTTACAATCGGAATAGCAATTTTATCAATTTTTTTTCTCTTTAGAAAAACAGCATGTTGTGACAATTTGAATGAAAGATTCAAAGACTTTCTTTTTTGATTTGATAATAGTAGTAATAGTAATAATAATAGTCATTATTACTATTGTCATAAATAGTAATTTTGTAAAAGCCATTAGTAGTGATGATGATGATGATAACGATAACAATAACAGTAATAAACCTCTAAATTAGCTAAGAGTAAAAACTGAAACTGAGTAGCCAGGAGAACAGCCATTTTGGTTTCAAATGTACAATAATGTGAATATTTATGCTGACACCACCACCACATTACATCATAACACAGAGAAGAGATTTTCGCTGATCAAAAACAAACGAAAAAATTCATCAGTATACATGTGAAGGGTGTGTTTGTGTGTGATACAAAAACAAAAGCTGGTTGTGTTGTTGGCTGGTGGTAGATGTTCGTGGATTATAATACTGTGGGACAGGCAGAAAAATTGTAAATCAAGACGAACAATCCCCGAGACTGTGACTCAATAAGCACACGTGTGCACGCACACCTACAGATCACGAAAGGTTTTGTTCTGCTATTTTGAAATGGACGAAGTTGAACAAGAAAATAGTAATAATAACGATAATAGAAGCACAAAAAAAACCAATTTGTAATACCAAATCCAACTATACAAAGTTCAAAATTATCCACAGAGAAAGAAATATGTATCATATTGTTACCGGAATAAGAGATTATCCAAATTTGTAGACCACGGCGTGTATGCGTAGACGCGCGCGCGCGCATGTGTGCGTGTGTGTGATAAGGACTGAATTTCATTCTAGTTGGTTATTGTGTATGGTCAGTCAGGTCATCGAACAAACTGCAGAAAAATATACACCATGAACGCACAAATCAGCACCATCATGGGAATAACAGCGAATAGGGAAAACTGAAATAAATAATAATAAAGAAAAAACGGAATGTTACAACACTACAAGAATATACTTTTACACTCTGATAAATGCAACAATTTTTTTATTCCTTTACGTTCCCAGTGGAACACAGGGCTTCAAGCTACAGGCTTAAAGTTTCTGTAACAGTGGTGGGGTCGCTAACCTCACGCCCAACCTTCCCTCTTTGTCAGTCCTATTACTGGCTTAGCGAGGTAAATGAGTGCGTCGGTGGCCGGGGATCGAACCCTGAACCACCTGCATGGCTGGCGAGCATTCTACCGGTGTGCCACCGACGCACACAAATGCAACAATGGTTGTCTAACACACATCGATACAGTAGGAACTCCTCGAGCTTTAATAGATCGACACCGCAAAAGCAAGTCTCTGAAGCTTAAACTGGTTGAAGTTTAAAAATTAGAGCTTAATTTCCAACCAGTTGTGTGTATATATATATATATATATACTCTTTAAAACTAATGTACTTAAAGTTTCATCTGAAACCCAGTAACTGTTTGAAGTCAATTACACAACTTATGTGTTATAACCAATGCTTGTTTTAAGCATACTACTATCAGCGTTTTTAAAGGAACAGTTATTGATTCTTAGTCTTAAAGAGACGGAGTGAAATGGTTGGACATTCTGATCACTTCATTTATTTGGGAAGTCGTATCAAGCCTGACGTACTAATTGCTGGCGAAATCTCAGAAAGGATACAAAACGTTTGTGTCGCATTTGCTGTCTCTAGGTTAAACATGATATCTGGCTATCGATCACAAGGGGTGTGTACACGGATAGTGCAGTAGTTCACCACGTCTTTCTTTATGTCTGTGAGAAATGACCGTCTAAAATGTACGACATAAAGAGGCTAGCTATCTTTAATGACAGGTGTTTGAGTCCCATCTCTTGGGATAATTGGTATAATATCGTGAGTAATACTGAGGTTGTGAAGCAGCACCGATTGAAATAGTTAGGACACAAGCTACACTTGCTGAAAACCCGCCTTTCTCGTCAACCAATGTTACTCAATCGAGGATTCGGTTGGAAGAGTTGGGAATGGTCAAATCGAAACCCTCAATGAATCCACAAATTCTTTGACAGCTGGCTAGAGCCAATCATGTAGACAAGTGAAGATTCCCTGTTTCAGATCCTCGAGATGCTAAGGAGCTATTGGCTGGAGATAATTGGTGATACGACTCAAAAGGGTTTTCAATGAGGCACATGCATTCTCACTCTTTGTAATCTCCCAGAGCGAATAAACCCCAATGTTTTTCCATGTTACTACTCTATGGAGTGTAGAAACTGGAACTGCTTCACTTCTACTCAAAGTTCCACGCTGGAATTCAGTCAGTAGGACAAGGAGGAGAAGTTACATATTAGATATTTGCATCTTTAAAACGGTTACAAAACCGTAAACATATAACTAATATATAAGCATATTTATCTACTATTGTACTACTGTTTGTTTGTAATGTGCCTTTTTACATTTATTTTCATCAAAGATAGGACTCCAAGTAAACACAGAGAAAACAAAGGTGATGAAGATTCCTAGGCAACACCAACAGCAACAGACAACAATCAGCATTATTGGGAAGAACCTGGAAGAAACAACCTCCTTTACCTACCTACCTGGGAAGCATTGTTTCAACTACAGGCGAACGGAACTGACGAGGATATCAGAACAAGGACAAGACAAGCTTTCACTACTCTCAAGTCTGTGTGGAGGTCAACAGCAATCAGAATTAAAAATAAGATCCGAATTTTCAACTCCAATGTGAAGTCAGTACTATTTACTATACGGATCAGAGACTTGGCGCCGCGTCATTAAGAGCACTTCGAACAAACCACAGACCTTCATTAACAGCTGCCTTCGCTCAATACCACTCAAGATCAGATGGCCGGCCAGAAAAGATCAGCAACAGGGATCTCTGGCAATGAGCGAACCAACCCAACAGGAACCAATTGTGCAACAAATAATCAGGAAGAAAGGGAGGTGCATTGGCCATACTCTGAGGAAACCATCAAGTGACATCACTAGACAAGACACTGCTCGAGTGGAACCCGAAAGGGAAGTGGCGAGTTGATCGTCCAAGGGCAACTTGGAGCAGGTCATGTGAAGAAGAGATGAAAGCATGTGGGCAGACGTGGAGCCAGGTGAAAACGTTGGCAGAGAACCGAACGCAATGGAGACGTGCAGCTGAAGCCTTATGTTCCTCTAGGAATTAAAGGAAATAATAATAGTATAATAATAATAATACATTTATTTCATCCTATAGCTCATCATTTCATCCTACTAATATGCTTTTCATTCAAGGGATAACAACAGCATACCACAGTTCTATCTGCCGCTTTTAACGCTTTATTTTTGCTCGATGAAAAATGAAAAGTTTGGCAACGATAGAGGAAAACCAAACAGTTGACGAGTATTTTATATCTCCAGGACTAACTGACTGACTGAGTCTCAACATAGAACTTAGCACAAAAATGCAACAGCCCAAATTGTCGCATTTCATATAGCACATAAAGACAAAGGGGAGTTTAAAAGGACTATAAAAAGCGGCAAATTGAGAGATGAGACGAGAGGGCACGAGAGATATGGATTTTTCCAGCATTTTCCGTTACGGTAAAATTAATTTTACCATACACAAATTATGAAATGGTAAAATCAACTGACCATTAATGACCTTCTCAAATGCTACCACCTGTGCATCGATGGTTCAACGGTGGGATGATCACCAACCCATACAGGTGACCCGGAGTACAACTCCCGGTTGGTGCACACCTTTACCTCATTTAACCGGTCGCAAGTCCGACAAAGCGGGGAGGTCAGGTGTGAAGCTAACAAACCCACCTCGTAAAAAACGCCACAGCTACTGTAAATTCAAAGTTCTACCTTGAAGCCCTATTTTCCACTCGGAACGTAAGTGTTACCTACATGTTCAAAACACACACATTGAAAAAAGAAAACAAGAAGTCTACACTTACACAGCACTCGTATAATTGGATATGATTAGTTCTCGGACTGGAAGATGTAGGACACTGGTTAACTGCATAAATATTTTGGGAAGTTGAATTTGAACTAGGCGTCTCATTGGGGGTTGCAGCCTTTGTATTATCAGAATCCACAGAACTCTTAGGTTCACCTAAGAGTGTAGTGGCAAGAAGTCCCTGCAAATGCTCCACTTGACGATTCGAAGCATTTAGCTAAAAATATAAAAAACAAATAAAAATTAGAGGCCTAAACAGTTTACAATATTCAAACAAATATTTACATCATGCATGTGCTAACACTGCTGCCCTCATCAATGTGTATCTATCAATTTACCTCATCCAATGGAGCTAGGTATATCGACAGTACTCAGCGTTTGCTCTCCAAACGTATCATAGAACACTTACCTTCATGGTTTTATAAAAAGAAAAACGATCCCTCTTGCAACTCTATCCTGGAAAACCTGATCGAATCTGGATACCTAGCTAACCCACACACCAACATTAAAGTCATCTACAGAATACGTTGGAATCCCGCTAAATGGGTACGAATCAGACTTCTTCAAACCGCAGAGGCAATGGCAATTCACATGTTAAATCCTGAACTCGGCACACATCTGCAAAAGAAGTTTGTTCAATCACTAAATCTACAATGAATCTGATCTGTCTTAACACAGGATACGTAATTTTTGGGTTTTTTAATTGTATATTTCCTTCCATCACCTGCCCTACTGCTTGACAGCATTGTTGTTAACTTGACTCCCCTTCAGTTTTAGTTGAATTCTACTCAATCCCATAAGTCATATAACGTCATTTGCTATCTAAAATTTACTATTCTAATGACATCTTTGGAAAAATACGTTTTATTGCTAATTAGAAATTTTCAAGGATTGGTTTTGTAGGGATTTTGTTTGATTGCATGGAGGATTTCATCATGAGCTGACATCAGTTAGAGAACCACTGGTTAATTCTCTTCGCTAAACATCTTTTTCTTTTGATGAAATGCCAACATAATGTATGACAATTTAAAGTATAATGACTGATTATTGCATCATTTCGTATAGTATTCATCCGTCCTAGAATTACCATAAGAAATTCACCAAACAAGGGATTTTGAAAAGGTCTCCCACGAATGAGTATACACGAAACCACTACTATTGTATGGCACTGAGCAGGAAGAAAGGTGCAGGATAAATTATTATTATTGTTCCCTTGAATTCCTAGTGGAACATAGGGCTTCAACTACACGTCTCTACTTGCTTCTGTCTTTTGCTGTACTTTTCACCTGCATCCATGTTAGTCCATACTGTTTCAACTCTTCTTCACACGATCTCCTCCATGTCAATCTTGCACTGACGTCCCACTCGCCGCTTCCTTTTCGGGTTCCACTCGAGCACTGGCCTGACGCGCGATGTCACCCAGTGGCCTCCCCAGAGAGTGTCCAATCCATCTCCACTTCTTTCTCCTGCATATTTGTTGAGCGATTGTTTTGTTCTTGTATTGTTTGTTCCCATAGTTTCTTGTTGGTGATTCTTTCCGGCCATCTGATCTTCAGTATAGAACGAAGACAGCTGTTGATAAAGGTCTGCAACAGGCTGTTGGAAATATTCTTTGTGACCCGCCACGTTTTTGATCCGTATAGAAGAACTAACTTGACGTTTGTATTGAAAATCCGAATTTTGTTGTTGATGCTGAGTGACAGCGGAAGATTTCCAGATTGGTTTCAGGTTGATGAATGTGTTTCTCGCCTTCCCGATTCTCGATTTGACATCCTCGTCCGTTCTGACTGCCTGTAGTTGAGACAATGCTCCCTAGATAAGTGAATGAAGTAACATCTTTCAAATCCCGCCCAGTTTACTAGCCCAGGCAAGAGATCCAATCTCTACAGAAACTTCAATCAATGCCAGATAAATGACAAAACAACATAATGAAGGAAAAGTAAACAAACAAATAACCAGGGGAACAGCAACATAACTGAACACAACTAACAAGCAATAGAAAGTGAAAAAAAAATAGAAAACAATACTTACTTGATCGGATAGTTTATCACGTTCACGTAATAATTCATCAATTTCTGCCTGTGCTCTCCTCGCTTCAGAAATAAGCCGATGATGATCAGAACGACTGGTTGCAACATCACTTTCAATTACAGATATTCTAGATCGTAGAGCATCACATTCTTCACGGACTAGTGATAGCAATTCTGCTTTAGCAGCATCTGGATGAAGGGAAGGGGTGAAAAAAGACAGTTAAGTTGAAAAATTGTTAGACAGAGATATCATAAAGACGAGATGGCTTGCTTGAATAGACAAAAAAGTACAAACAAAAACAAGCCAGCTAACTCAACTACACATGTGGTTGATATAAGTTAAATAGTTAGCCTACGCGATTTATTTTATTGTTCTACATTCAAAACACACAAGTCACATACGAAAATGGTATAAGTGATCAACTTCGATTTGTAATTTAAAAACCTCCATGAACGACCTACTACGTCCGAGGTTGGGTAAACTTAAACTTCGGTGTTCCTCAAGAAATACTCTCATGCAACCACATCTTCATAACCTCTGCCAGGTAAGTGCTATTCACCGCCTTCACGCCACAGCGGAGGTGTTCCTAAAAGAAAGACGAAGGGCGAATTCGAACGTGTGGAGATTACAACTGGACTCGCAGACATGCACATCTGCCTAAGTGAGCTGGAAAACCCCAATTCCAAACCTATGGTGTACACGGGTTACATAATCCGAAAGGATCGATTGGCGTATGGAGCCGGTTCGGTCACAGGAAACTACTGAAGCGCAGCTTCTGATGCTAATCCACTGAGTTGCAGATCAATGGCTTCAAATCAAAGACTCCAGAGTGGCCTCTTGAGACAACCACTTGCTTCGGTCTGGGTATCCGGGTAATAGCATCTTAGTTGTCACACAAACTATGAGATTTTGTGTGGTTCGTACTTCGGTGCCCATAGTTTACCAAGTGTGTGTTTTAATAAATAATAATTAATTCTAGTAAGTACGAACAATACGTAATGTATTGATCCTCGAACACGATAAAGAAAGCATATAGGTGATGGAACAGTTTTATTATTTTAAAAAACACCCAAGAAATAAACAGTCGAGAAGAAGAGCTTACCTTGACTGCGTAAATCATCGGTTAGTTGTTTATACTCTTCAATCTCCTTTGAAGACTCCATCAAAGCAGCTAGGTGACAAATAATAAAACAACACAGAGAGAGTAGGTTATCATGGAGCAGAACATTTAAGCATATGGAAAGGCAATCAATCAATCGTTTAACAATTCTTCCTTAACCTCTACTTTGATGTGATTGTCCTAGTTGCACATTGCAACTTCTAACTGTAGTCATCTTGAAACGTCAGGTTCGGTGGCTTAGATATGTGCTAAGAATGTCATCCCAGAGGCTTCCGTACCGGCCGCTGTTCGCCAGCCCTGGCGCCGAATGGAAAAAGCGGAGAGTTGGTCAGTCTATGACGTGGCGCCATGGGAGTGAAGGATGGCTTGTGTCAAGTTAGCACCAGTTGGTAAATCACAACTGCCTGGTTGGGATCCAAGAGCTAGTTCGCATCGGTGGCTGGCTCGAAACGTTATCAGATACGGTCAAAAGTCACAAACAATGGCGGACATGCCGTAACTTCCATTTTTTTTCTCTTCCTTTTCTGAAGGTAAGATGAACGCTAACTGATCTTAACACAAACATACTTGCTTTCTGGATGACATCCCTTACTCATTCTATCCCTACTTTCCATGCATACTGTTGTTTTATTATTGTTCTGTGGAGCATCTCTTGGTATCCACAATGTACCAAGTTGTTGTTTTCATTAAAATGATTAATACAAACTGCAAATTCAAATATTTGAAAATTGTCATCTAATACTCGACACTTTAAACTGTGTATATCAATTTGAGTGTGTTTGTGGAAGCAAATACATAGGTCGTACAGAAAGGCCAAAGTGGTTGAAAACAGCTGAATGCAAAATGCCAAAAACCTCAATAACAAAACATCTTGTGGACTACGGACATGATATCGACGCTGTCAAGTCATTCACTGTTGTCAGCAGGCAGACAAAGAAACAAGAAGATGCTTGCAAGTGCGGAGGCTTGTGCAATTAGAGTTTATAAACCAGGCCTCTGTGTACAAAAGTAATGTAATTGGAGCGTAATGCATTTTATCTTAATTTTAATCTCTAATACTAATGTAGTACACCTTGAATGTTTGAACTTTTGTTTTAACACATTCATGTACTATGGCGCCACGTCATCTTTTGTTTTTCGGCGTGACTGCTCGCACATTGCATCAGGAAACACAACAGTGCATAGGCCTTGTACTTTGACTTCACTCATCAGTACATTCCCGATAGGTAGTGTACATATCAGGATTAACCAAGGAAAGCAAGTTTAGTAGGTGCTAACGTTAAGGCCTACCTAGACGTCAGTCTCCTGCACTTACACTCCTTACCCCTTATCTATTTAAACATGACCTGGAAAACATTCACACGTGTCATTTCGTATGATTAATTCAATGTAGTTTATTTGCGCTTATCAATCTTATATCTCCCAATGTATTTACAATAGTATATATATCTCTGAATATCAAGTATTCAGCTGGAGAGTTCTACCGGAATTTCTTCCTCGTTTTAAATTCCTATCAGGAAATAAATGTTTCTAATACACAAACACCTGCAACTCGAATTATGATGAAATAAAAAGTATTACGTGACATTACTCCATACATTATCAATAGTTAAAATACTCTAAATACAAGCACACAAGGTATCCCGAGCGATTCTGGGGACATCACTCATACCAAATTCCCATGAAACTTCATGAACTCTTCGTGGTTGCTACAACATCAACCAAATTCCAGTACTGGTCCAACAACGTCGCATTCGGTGGTTTGGCCATGTTCTGCGCCGACCAGATGACGATCTGGTCAAATCAGTTCTAAATCCCTCGCTATTACCATCTTGGCGATGTCGCAGAGGTGGACAGCTGAAAACATGGCTTGGTACAGTCAAGGCTGATATGAAGTGCCTGGGGCTACAAACCGTCTACGGACTCCGTCTGTGGAACAAGAATTGGATAACCCTGTCGCAAAACCTTGCAACAGATCGCCGCACCTGGGCAGCGATGATTCGAGATGTTCATGAAGCCGGCTCATCCTAACGTAGGAGATAGCCGAATTAAAGTAAAGTAAGTATCCAGACTGTATTATACAGCGTAAAATAATATTTACTTACAACTATTAGTCGTCAGGTGCATAGAAAAAATTGTGTTATACTCACCACGAAGTTTTGAAACTTCTGCTCCTTCTTCTGGTTTTCCTTCGCCAGCATCTGAATGTTTACTTAATAAAGACGTCTCCAAGTGATTCAATTCAACTTTTGAGCAAATCGGTCCATCAAAATATGTTTCTGTTTCGATACTGGCGTCTTTTTTGATTATATTGCCAGTTACTAGAGCACTTGTAGGAGCATAGGTATCAGCTAGATTGTTAAAAGAAAATAATTAATAAAACCACCAGAGTGTGAAAATTGTACAAAACAGTTATGATTTATTGTATTGTATGTCTTGTACATGCAAACGACACTAATTGCCCTTAAATATATATATCCAAATAGTCATATTTTCTCCGAAATTTCCAGGTAAAACATACTTTGTTGCCAGCCGGGTCTGAGAATAGCATTTTCTTCCCAGAAAAAATATTTGGGCAGAGAGCAAGTGAAAGACAAGCTGTTGCAACAATAAGCGGATTACCAGTTCACTTGATCATGTGGAACTGAGTAGACTGACCGTAGTAGGTGTCCACCTGTAAAAACTCAGGATATTGTACTCCGATTGAGAAACCCTTCAAAATTGTATACACGATCAGATCAAACCTCTCACAGGGAATCAATTCAAGCCATCTGGACGCATTCAAAAGAAGTACGTCCAACTTCTGTCTTTACGATGGCTGGCTATCATAAATAGTTTGTTTTCTCAAGAAAATCATCAATAATGTTTTCTTATCCGGATGCCATATTTATTTTTTTCCTCATCATTTTTCAAATCCTTGTTTTTACTGCATAACCTCATCTTGTTATTCTGACCTCTTATCGGAAATAGTTCTGTAACTTTCTCGCGAATGTAAAGCCTTTTTGATAACTTCGATAAAAAAAGAGGAGATATTTTCCTCGTTTTATTTATTTTTTTCTATAATCGATATCCTATAAATTGAACATCGGAATAACAAGCACGGTTGTGATAACAACAGGAAGAGAAACGAATGGTAACTGTTTGTATGCATGTATGTACCTAATATAGTTGACATCAAAGGGATCAATCGACAGGTGAAGCAGATTACAAAAGCTGCATTATGTAACCATCCTTTCTATAAAATTTGTTTTTTCTACTATTAGCAGTAGTAATATCACAAAGCAGGTGCATGTATATGGTCAAAAAAAATAGTTACATTAGAACAAATTAGATAAAATGAAGTGGATAAGAGAGGAGAAAAGAGAAACCCTCGCCTACACTAATTATCCTTTGTTTTGTACTATACACTTATGATAACAACAGTCCGTAACACGATTACTATTTATTATTCCCTTGGGTTCCGAGTAGAACACAGAGCTTCAAAAGCACATCTCCACTTCATCCGGTCCTCTGCACTCCTCTTCAGCTGGCCTCACAACTGCCTGCAAACCTTTTATCTCCTTTTCGCACGACCTCCTTCGTGTTCCCCTCGGACGCGCAACTCACCATTTTTCACTCGTATTCCTCTTAAGGGACTCAAGCGCGATGTCACCTAACGGTCTCCTCAGCGTGTGTATAATCCATCTCCATTTTTTAATTGAATTTTAGATTTCCCCGTCGATTGATTGGACCGAAGTGCTCGGTCTCAGGTTGACATGTCGGCGGCTTTTTGTGTAGATGCTTCGACGAAGTCTGGGCGACTAATAAGAAGTTAATTGGTGGATGGTGAACAGCAGAGGAATCCAGGACGCGCATTTCGTCCTATTCTGGACTCGTCATCTGGATGCACCTGCACTGCACAGTGAGTTCGAGTCTCGGTAGGAACATCATCACTCACTGAAGAACGCAGATACATCCAGTTGACGAGTCTCAAATAGGACAGGTGAAATGTTCATTCTGGATTCCACTGCTAGTTACCATCCACCAACTAAACATCTCCATTTTCTTCGAATATTTCTTCAACAACAGGTTCTTGATTGGTTCATTTCCAGAGTTGCTTGTTGCTAATTCTTTCTGGTTGTTGATATGTCTGCATTCTGTTTATAAATGCTCTTCATGATGCGCGCGTCAATTTTCGGAACCGTATAGAAGTCTACTTAGCACTGCTGTTGAAAATCTGAATCTTGTTCTTTATGATGACTGAGTGCACAAGATTCCCAAACTGATTTCCGAGTGATGAAGGTCGGTCTTGCCTTCGCGATTCTGGTTTTCACATCCTCATCCATGCTGTCACCTGTAGTTGGAAACAGGCTTCCTAGATAAGTGAAGGAAGTAACCTCTTTCAATTTTCTTTCCATTGACAACATTACACGTTCCCACGCCGACTGACTGGCTTCCCAAAGGCATTCTCACCAGTCCGCATTATTCTGTCTCTACGATTCCTGAGAAAAACAAGCTTGTTTTTGATATTTTTGTCATGCTTTGAAGTTTTTATAGCGACTGGATTGATTTTCTGAGGTAGGGTCATTAGCCCCACACCCAACCTTACTTCTTTAACGAGCTAATAAACTAGACGACGTATAGGAGCGCATCTTTGGGGAATCGAACCCTGACCCCCCACCACTGAACTACTGACGCGAACAATTTCATGTAAACACTACTTTTACTCGGGATAGTCTACGCAAAGAATAAACTAACCACCTGGTGAAAATAGAATGAAAATTAAAATAATAATCGTGATGAAGACAACATTTTTTTTAAAAACAGACACTTACTAGTGCTGTTGACAGTATCCGTATTATTAGTATCAGGTTGATTATGTGAAGTAGATAAAGAGCTCAAGTAAACATTAACACGATCTTGAAATTTTCCAATTAATGCTGCATACTTTGTAGCACGTTGTAGTGCTGTTTCAAAACTTTGATCTTTACAACAATTGACTAAATCGTATTTAGGATTTTCTGTATTTCTATCTGTACTAACAACAGTATCAATTAGTGAATCTAAAGAATCAGGTTTATTTTTCAATGACTCCATTTTCACCGGTAATGACGGAGTTGATAAATCTGATCTGCGTAATTTGTTTAAAATATTCAGTTCATCTAATTATTCAATAGGTAAAGAAAAAATTAAAAAACGTGAATTGAAAACTATATGTGAATTTGCCAATTACCAGACAAATAAATTTGGAAACGCAACTTCGAATTATTTCTCTAATGTAATAATGCAGCAGGAGGAACCATAAAATTATAAGACAGAGAATCATTAAGTACAATAACTGATCGCAAACAGAGCTTCTTTACGACAAGGATATGAGAGCCACACAAGCTTTGTGAGTGCCTAGTTGACAAGACTAAAGTAAGTGGAAAGGGGAAATCTAAACCCGAATCTATTGACTGTAACTTTCAAGTACTTAGACCGATAAGCCATATATCATCACTTAGCTTGAACTATAAACAATGCAAACACATCATATTTAATAATGTGACGTTTGTACATAGAAAATCAATATTTTTCATACGGTATGTCATATTTATAAAGTGCAATATTAACTAGATGGTTTTATATTAGCCAGGTGACTAACTGAATGGTTTCTACGTAGAACTTTGCAAAGATGTGGAGAAGTTCGAGTTGCCACACTTCACTCAGCACACAAGGAGAGAGAAGATAATAAATCGAAATATGAGAGATAAAAAATAATAACATAGAAGAACAATAGAATTTTATTCGATATTAAAAATCACAAGAAGTGGACGCATTTGCGACTTTGAGCCATATCACCAATTGTATCCAGCCACTGGTTTTTACCATCCCAAAGACCACAACCAGTCAGGAAGTCTACACCTTCCTGCTTGGCTTAAACTAAGTGTAGTGGACTTCATTGACTGATGACATGTTTTAGTTTGATCAGCACTAGCTAACTCTTTTCCAACCTGATCCTATATCAGCTAACATTGCACGTCGAGTAAGGTGATGCCAAGACATACGTAACACATGTCCTAACCATCTCAATCGGTGTAACTTCACAACCTCCTCGATTGATTTCCCCTGCTTACCTAGCACTTGACCGAAGCGTAACCTGAGTATTACTCCCCTTATTATATAACCTGAAAGGGGAGATAGAACGCATACACCTATGATCAAAGACAGCTAGCCAACCTTCTGTCTTCCAATTCCAATGGCCATGTTTCACAGCCACAAAGGAGGACAGAGTGGACTGCTGAGCAGTACACACGCTGTTTGGTCGATAGCCAGATATCACGTCTACGCCAGAGATAAGCCAGGTGCCAAGCTATGGCGCTGATACAGGACACCAATTCAACATAGTCGAATCTTTTAGAGTGTTGAACAGACAAAGTACTTCAAGACTACTTCGAATTGCTGAAGGTGTGACCATTCGGAGAATGAAACTTCAATTGTGAGTGCAGAAAGACACTGTTACTAACTTATTACTACCCTAGCAAGCACTGACTCCTTTACACTTCAACTTGTTGAAACTTTATTTTATATTATGAGATAATCTGTAACTACCTACTTTTGGGTGTTATATTCTACTGTGGTATATTTCCAGATATTTCAAGTGCACAATTTGGCTTCTGTCGGGTAAAAACGTTTGAAATAACTATTATAGGATGGATAGAACTTGAAAAGGGTGTGCAATTATAGGATTAGTAGACAAATCAAATAAAAAAGGAGGACCAATGGAACTCTGAAGAGATCGATTTATCGAAAGCTGTCATGGAATGGTCAACTGAC
Organism: Trichobilharzia szidati; assembly: GCA_944472155.2. Taxonomy (NCBI): domain Eukaryota; kingdom Metazoa; phylum Platyhelminthes; class Trematoda; order Strigeidida; family Schistosomatidae; genus Trichobilharzia; species Trichobilharzia szidati. Next base: position 52,088,411 of record OX235274.1, read on the forward strand.
AAATTTCTACAGCTAGGTACCCATTGGTCGAAAACGAAACCTGGTCCGATCGCTTGCCACTCGCATTCGGCGCATATGTAGCCCTGATACTGTGGAAGATGAGTTATATCTTTCGAGGAAAATTCTAATAGAAAATGGATTTCCACCACATTTTATGGATTAGAATATACATTCAAATCCTATAAAACGTGACTTATCATCCATACCCAAGAAAATACTTTACATGAGCTTGGAATTCAAAGGGGACTTAGCTTCCGATATCATGAAACGAAGGATATCACAGTCCCTGAAAAGAACATTCCCTGCTGCATCTCTGCGAATAGCCTTTACTAGTCGACCATTACTGTTCGATAATCTGAAGGACAAGATCCCGCTGTTGACCAACTCTATGTGTGTTTATCATTTCACCTGCTCTTGTGGAGCTAGGTATATCGGTCGTTCGACTCGAGTTTTGTCCAAGAGGGTGCAAGAACACTATCCGGAATGGTTACGAAGAGATGGTGGAGCAATAAGAAGCGCGATCATTGAACATCTGGTCGATAATGATCACCCTATCTCTATAGCCTCCGCCTTTAAAGTCATCTAAAAGGCAAAGAGTAATTTACCCAAATCCCTACGTACCCGACTTATCTGTATTGCTGAAGCTTTGGCTATCGAAACAGAAAAGCCAGAACTCTGTGTACAGAAAAAGTTCGTTCAACCCCTCCAACTTTCATGGTCTTAATACCTCTACTTTAAATTATGGTAATCCCCAATCATATTTTGGCGCTATCAATTTTTCATTTTTTTCATTTCAATTTTGTATACTCTTCCTTATTACGTCAATTGTTACTATTACTACTCTCACTTTTAATTGTCCCCGGTATTATTTCACTTGTTCCACTTGTCATTCTGAATCAATTCTTTTTTTACAACGTTAAATTCTTTACTATCAAATTTCACACAATATTACATAACTATTATACTCAGATTTATGTGCAACCAGTCAAACCCTATGAGTATACTAGATGTCTCTCGACTATTTGACAGAAATAAAGGCACTAAAATGTAAAAACGGAGTCCTAATGATGTTTCCTGTTGGTTTTATCGGTAATGTGCGTGAATGTTGATGAGGTATTTTCCTCAAAACGCAAAAATGTATTGATCAGTTGTGAAGATTTTCTGGCTTCTTACAAAAGGATCGCCCCAGTTATACTGCACACTAACTGCATACTTGACTGATAGAATTCAGTCTGCATCAAACAAAATGACGTAAATAAGTTACCTAGTGTTCAATCAAAAACGGATTGATATCAGTTAGAGAACCATTGAAAACCAGGGAGTACTGAACAGCTGCTGTTTCATCCTAGTTTGGGAATCATCGGCAGTACGCACCCACTGAGATTCGAACCCAGGACCCTCCGGTTACAAGGCAAGCTGGCTCGTATACCATTCAGCTACCGGGAACCGATTTAAGGGCTCATGAATACTAACTTCTACTAATTCGTGACTTAGCGCTGAATAATATACGAGCTTGCCTTGTAACCGGAAGGTCCTGGGTTCGAACCCTGGCAGTGGGTGCGTACTGCCGATGATTCCCAAACTAGGATGAAACAGCAGCTGTCCAGTACTCTAATGCTGGTTTTCAATGGTTCTCTAACTGATATCAATCCGTAATCAACTCGTAAAAACAAAACTAAGCCTTACAAACCAAACTATAAATACGTGTATTGTAAATTAAAACAAATAGGAAAAATTTACAAAAATACACAGCATACACCTACCTTGTAACGATTTAATGATTTGGGCAGAATGACTGAAAAGTCGGATACTTTCATGTATTTCATCATCGGAAATCGGTCCATTGTGTGAACCTTCAACAACTGTGGAAATAAATCAATATGAAAATTAGTAAACAACAGGCTGTTTTCGAAAGAAAGTTATAAAAAGAAATCTGGCTTTTAACCAAGACGGTATTCTTGATTGTTTGCGTGTGTGTGTGCGAGTGAATTTATCACTATTCCCTGTGCTAACTTCTGATAGCAAACAGGCAAATGATCAAGTTAAAGAATAACGATCTAGAAGTGCGGACGCATCAATGACCTTGGACGCAAACCGTTTACTGGGTAACGGGACCCGCCATTATTATACAGCCACTATGACCGCTACGCACGAACCGCCACTGAGGTGCGAATTTCATCCCAAAACCTCATTTTAAGAACTGTGTGGGTAACGGGTTGATAACTCTCATTCGAGTCACAATCACGGTTAGCGATTAGGAGTACTAAGGTTTGCATGGAGATTACAACCACTGTCAGGGTTAAGGTGTTTTATTTGTATTATCCGTATTTTTCTAGTAAATAGATTTCGACTGCCCATAATTGCTATCTGCACTGATCTAGTAAATAAACTGTATTTTTATGTAAAAAGAAAAGAAAAACAACACCGGTTATCGTGATTGGTCGCCGCCTCAAGGTCAATCGTGCGCGTTTGCATGACTTGGATAGATAGCTATTGTGTTCAGCTCTGCCAAAAAACCACACACACAGAAAAACAAACTACTATCCAGTGACAAAATTAACTAACGAAGTAAGCGAACAACACATAACACATAACTTTAAAAAAGTCTATAACTGGTTAAGCTAACAAAACATCACGAGTTGATTAGTGTTTTCAATAATGGGATTTACAAAATGCTTGTACAAACACTTTTTTTTTATTCATTTCTCTCACGGAACACATCACACGTTCGTTCAGATGAAGTGACACTCATTGGACAATTGTAAGTAAACTTTAAAAGCAAGTCAACAAGAGGAGGAAGAGTTTCAACTAAGGTTGTTGTTGTTGTAGGTGAAGTTAGTCTAGACATCATATTTCTGCCTACATGTCACCAACTGATAACATTTGCTAAGTGATGATAATACAAAATAAGTGTGAACAACAAGAATTATGGTGTAAAATATATCAATAGCCCATGAACTACACAGACTTTAATTTGACAAGTTCATCACGTCCCATTTAGACATTTAGAAAGCAGAAAGATTGAGCGAAGAAATATTTACTTTTCAATTAGATCCTTATCTCTGGCTCTACTCTAATATACATAGCATTTTCATTACAATACACAACAGTTTACCAATCAGGTGGCGATATTAACGAAGATAATTAATGAAGAAAATCCAACAGGTCAGTACACTCATTTTCCGAGTTTTGTACCTTTGAAATATAAACGTGACCTGGTATAGTGTCTGGTTCATAGAGCTAGGTTAATCCGTTCAGACGACTGCCTCAATGAGGAGCTTAAGATTATTAGAGAATTACTTAGAAAAATGGTTATCCAGATAAATTCATTGAGAAAAATATGAATTCAGCACCTAGGAGAGTCAGCATGGCAATAGTTTCCAAAAAAACAATGTTCATGAAATTGCAGTTCCTCGGTGACTTCTTTCTTTCTTTACTTCGGCTATCTCCTACGAGAGGATGAGCCGGCTTCATGAACATCTCGAATCATCGCTGCCCAGGCGCGGCGATCTGACGCAAGGTTTTGCAACAGGGTTATCCAATTCTTGTTCCACAAACGGAGTCCGTAGACGGTTTGTAGCCCCAGGCACTCCATATCAGCCTTGACTGTACCAAGCCATGTTTTCAGCTGTCCACCCCTGCGACATCGCCAAGACCACTGGTAAACTTGAAATCACGATTCGCTTTTTCGCCCCATGAACCGTGTGAATTTCGCTTTGCATCGAACGAATTATCCCTCAAGTTAGGATGCACAAACACTTCATCTTCAACAACACGACGAAAAGGTGTACTACCTGCTCTAAATTTTCTAGCACTGTCAGGAGTAACAGATGTTAAAGATGTATCACTGGGATTAAAAGATGTATCACTAGCAATATTCGCCGAACCATTCAATTTATCAGAATCCTTCACATAGGAATAAGCACGCTTACGACCATTCACACCACCACTGCAAAACGAAACAGAGGCCACAGAAGAATTCATAGCACCAGGAGACACAAACGACACCCGACGACCAGACGCAGCCAAATTCACACTAGAATCACACACACCAGAAATATACCAGAAATATCCTCGGTGACAACATCAACGAAATGATAACACAGCGCCTGAAGAATGCAGTTAGAAGAGCTTATTATGCAGCAGAGGTACATTATCTCTTCACAACCACCCCTATTTTACGTTCAAGAAATAAGGATAAACCACCTAAATTTGCCTCTTCTATGTGCATCTACCAGTTTGACTGCAGCTGCGGAGCCAGCTACATTGGGAGTACAATTAGGCAGGCTCATCATCCTATTTTCGAACATCATCCTGCAGCATGGTTAAGCAAGGGACAAGATCTATTCGCAGCTGTATTTTAGCACACCTTGTTTATACTGAGCATAAGGTTGATGTTAATACTGCATTTAAAATTATTTATTGCATTCCGACTAATCTTAATTTTGCTTTACGAGTTCGTCTTCTACAGACAGCTGAAGCAATAGGAATCCACCTGAAGAACAAGCCAAACCTGTGTGTTCAGAAGAAATTTGTACAGCCACTTTCCTTACTTTGGCCATCGTTACATGAATGTATAAACAGGACTACGTCGCCCCCCTCCCCCCTAAACCTTTAAAAACTATAAAAATTATAATTGTTAAAATTATTTTATTTTACTTTTATTTATTTTGACCACTTCATCTTTAATTACGTGTTATCCTTGTAAAATTAATTTATTCTAACCATTTCTACCTTTTAAATGTGTATTGATTTTCTTCGTTAATTATCAACCCATTGACATTTTGACACTGACTAATTATTGTTAACAAACATATTGTTACTTGATTGGTAAATGGTTGTGTATTGTAATCAACATGCTATATATATTAGAATAGAGCCAGAGAAGAGGATCTAATTGAAGAGTAAATATTCCTTCGCTCAATCTTTCTGTTTCCTTAATATATATATATAAATGAACACATTAGTTACCTTCACTTTCGCAGAAGCTATCAGCTTCCAATACTTCTGGTTGATCAATGTTATCCACAGCACCAAGTCGTTGGTTAGCATCATTATTTAATTTGTCTGAAAATAAAAAAGGGTTAAATGCGTGAATTAGAAAACTAAGCTAAATGGAGTCTGAAATTACGGACACTAGAGGTTGGGTATTTCCAGATAAATGGTGTATACCGTGTAATATATGATAAATGACAACCGACATGATACCAGGTAATCATAATTCTATGCAAAGAGTAGTTCGGCTAGAAGTCGATCAATACGGAAGGGACTTTTCTCAAAGACAATACGCCACACTTTCCTCCAAGTGATGACTGATTTGTTATAAAATACACACGTGTCCTAGAGAATCGACAAGAAAGTGTATTTATTTAGGACAGCTGGCTTGAAAATGTTGAAAAGTGTGTACCACGATCAGGTAGTAAACTATAATTGTCTAACAATATGAGTCGTTCTAAGTGTATTATGTCAATTTTCGACAAAGCTTCAGACAGAGGAGGTAGTCTACTTCCTCTCCTTTAAGCCCTCTGCTGAATCGGTATCCCAGTCGAGTAAACAACATCTTAGAATGCGTATGCCATGAAAACCGACATCCCACACCAGGAATCCTGTTAACGCCCCCGTAGTGGCTGGTGTTATTTCTGGTCCATCTCAGTATATCATAACAACTCTCACGAAAAGGCCTATAAATGCACAGTTATCTTGCCGGTCATATACACAGCCATTACCCTCGGGGATGGGACAATTCCTGCAACAGGGCGGATATAAGATTTTGAATGCCGAGAATACTCTGCGGTGACTCCCTCACCGCAGTCCCACTTGATGGTCCTTGAACACTGGTCCATATCCGAGCCACCTGTAACCCGAATGCTCTCAGCTATAAAGGCAACGGCCATATACTTCCTCTTGAAATGAAGACACAAAAGTGGTTAGGTGGTATTCAGAGGTTGGATACTCGGACCGCGGGCAGTTACACATACGGCTGTGTGGCTTCCACTAAGTCGTGGATGACATCCTGACACTTGTGTGCCAGAGCAAATGGAGGTCGCGTCACCAACCTGAGCTACATGACCTCACTGGACAGTGTTTAAAAGATCACGACCAAATTACAAGCCACACTCTATTCGCTCGTAGTTAATAAGAAATGCAACCTATAACTGACCGCAATCCGACGAAACCTTAAAGGCTATTGTCGACAGTAATACACCCACAGGTCAACCAGGAGATTCGAATCGAGCTCCCGTACAGTTTTTAACAAAGGGATGCGAAACTCCACTCAGCAGATTTCTTCCTTGGTTTTTACGGTCGGGCTACCAATCACACCAAAACCCTGATTAGGCCCCCAAGGTGCCGAAACACCTCAATCAAAGTAGCGGCGCGGATGGTATTCCCCGACAATGAGAAACAGCTTACTCTAACCCTAACAGAAATACACCAAGGGCTCTTTACTATAGATCCTCCCCAGAGGGAGCCACGTGGTATCTGTCGACGTAACTAGACTAGGGTCAGACACTCGGCGGTTACTCAGAGATGCAACGAGGCATTCGGCCACCTTTGAGAGTCATAGCTACTCTGTAACTTAACTACTTGAGACCAATATGATCATTATCTTATACAATCAAATCCATTAGTGGGATCAAAAGTAATAAGCGATAACTGAAATCTGTTGGTCCTCTAAACAAAGCCCAGACGTCATTACTCATCAATAATCGAAAAACCGACAGCCTTTTGAGAGGGATGATATTCACGATGTGAAATAGGCAAGCAAACAACAGGGGAATGATTTTTTTAAACAAAAATAATTGCCCGAAGGCTACTTAAAAATAACTTAAACATTAATACTTACCATCATGATTATCAATAACCTTTGAAATGCCATTATCCAAGCCATTAACGAGGACATTCTCATCTGAAACATAATATAAATAATCAGGTAAAGCTATAGGACGGTGGCTAAGTAGATACTAGCATTATTATTATTATTGTTTCATTGCATTCCAAGTGGAGCATAGAGCTTCAACAGCACAATTCCAGTTTTTCCCTGTTCCCTGCAGTCCTCTTCAGTTGTCCCCATGATTGCCTACGGGCTCTCGTCTCCTCGCAAGATCTCATCCATAACCCCCTACGGACGCCCAACTCGTCGTTTCCCGTCCAGGTGCAGCATAGCTTCTTCACTAAGAGTGCTAAATTTTTAGCGCCGACACCATTAACTTCCTTACTTCATCGAAAGCTAACAGCGCTAATAAATAGATACACACCAATGACGAATAAAAACCTATTACTGCCATTGTTAGAAGTCACTTACAGATGTAAGGATAAGAAGGACTGCTATGCAGTCAAAACCTGCTTTTCGACTAAATTTCTACCTATATATAACAAACAGAGCTATTGTTGCATTTGTAATCAGATGTGAAATTATTCCCTCGGTAACATGAACAAATCTAGACTTTTTAAAACTGGGGAAGTGGCACATGGTAAACAAAATTTTGATGTGAAAAAACCAAATTCATCATTCTACATTTTAAAAAGCGCAAATGATAAATCAGATTAGGTGTGAAAAAGAAATAAAAACAATTTTATGGTCGGGCTTACATATTGCAAGGATTCAACGAACTCAACTGGTTGAGACGAATCTTCCTGAAGGCTCTACACTACGCCAGAAAAGTTGTCCGGATAGCAGTCAGTCTAAAAGCAGTTGTCATCATAATGTAATTCACTCACACTATGTTGCGAGTCTGAGGACGAAATCGTACTACTGGAAAATAGAGATGTAACTAACACCACGAAACAGTTTCCAACAGACGGCCAGCAAGCAAGCTAAGCTTACTCTTCGTTAATGCGGAGGGAGGAGTTAGAGAGGATTAATGTCGGAAATTGTACGGGCACACATTGAGTGCGTGTGTGTAACCTGCCTTAAAACTCTTGTCCTCGAGGCTCTGAGCTCACATAGCACTAATCCTCCTTCTCTTTCCGATATTTCCACAAGAAATCAAATTCCACAGTGTAGATGACAGGTAGCTAATAACCATACACACACACATACATACACTGCAATAAGCACACACGGCTTTTCCTGATCATCACCCACCTTCATTTACCTCCATAATAACTTATGAACAGATATTTTACATCTAAAATATTTTTACGAGTTGATCACGGATTGACATCAGTTAGAGAACCATTGAAAACCAGGAAGTACTGGACAGCTGCTGTTTCATCCTAGTTTGGGAATCATCGACAGTACGCACCCACTGAGATTCGAACCCACGACCTTCCGGTTACAAGGCAAGCTAGCTCGTATACTATTCAGGCACTGGGACCCGATTCAATGGCTCATGAATTCTAACTTCTACCAATTCGTGAGAGAAGTCATGACCAGTGAGGTCCAATTAGATGTCACGTATGTGGATGGATATCCCACCAACGACAATAGTTGGAGTCGCGCTAAATCACGAATTGGTAGAAGTTAGAATGCATGAGCCATTGAATCGGGTCCCAGTATCGGCTGAATGGTATACGAGCTAGCTTGCCTTGTAAACGGAAGGTCCTCGGTTTGAATCCCAGTGGGTGCGTACTGTCGATGATTCCCAAACTAGGATGAAACAGTAGCTGTCCAGTACTCCCTGGTTTTCAATGGTTCTCTAACTGATATCAGTCCGTGATCAACTCGTGAAAACATAACTAACCCTTACAAACCAAACTATAGAAAATCTAAAATATTCCTATTTAGCATAATACTCAAATGTGTGTCTAAATTTACAATTTAGGCGAAAATAATAATAATAATAATGACGATAACTGAACAGTGCAAGTACGTAAACAGGTTCAACCACATTGATTAAATGTTTGAGAACAAATAGAAAATGGTTAAAATATAACTGAAAACCCTTACCATCATCATTATTAGTATCCTTCAAAGCATCACCATCATAATTTCTCCGTATGTCGTTACATACTTTTTGCATATTATCCTTTGATTCTGATTTCTCTACTTTGTCCTCCTGTATATTGATTGAAAACCAAAAGAATAAATAAGTTGTAATACAAATAAACTTGATGAGTAAGAGCAAACGAAGAATTTTTTTATTAATTGGAAGTTAGTAATCGGTGTTTGGCATTCCACTTGTCGCAACCAGTGGGGGTCTCACCTACATGTTAGTGAGTCCTACTCATGCAGATGTTTGGTTTAAGATATGTATCACTCACACACACGCACACAGACAAAAAGTTATCAAAACACCTACAAACATACATCAGGTATTTAAAAGGGAAAATACCTGAAGAGATAAGTTTGCGCTGGCATATTACACACACATAGCATGAAAAATCTCAAGAAACATTTTCAGGCAATATTCTTTTTATTTTTAATGCTACAGTAAATTTTGTTTGAACAATCGTAATTCAAACTCAGGTTTGAAGTTCCAGTAGTAGTATATCACGGCATAGACGTGACATCCAGCTATCGATCAAAGGTGTGTACTGCTCGACAGTTCGCTGCATCCTCCTTTATCGCTGTGAAACATGGTCATTGAAAGTAGAAGACACGAAATGGCTAGCTGTCTGTGATCATAAGTGTCTGTGTCCTATATCTCTCATGTTAAGTGGTGTAACACGATGAGTAATATTGAGGTTAGGTGTAGAGAGTTAGGTAAGGAGGGGACGTCAATCGATAAGGTTGTAAAGCAACGTAGATTGGAATGCCTGGGACATATGTTACCTATGCCGAGCCACTGCCATCATTGAAGAGTAATATTAACTGTCATAGGTTAGACAGGTTAGAAAAAAGGTTACGGGTAGTCGAATGAATTCCCGACATCAGCCATAAATAAACTTTAAACATAGAAAAACCATTAATACATGATAACTGTCTTACACACACACATACACATCCTATTCAAATTTAAGACTTGGTTATGTCATCATACTTCAATCAACTATAACTGGATAGTAAAAATGTGAAAACATGACGACTAAGTGGATCTGAAAGATTACAATGAGTGAATACATTTGTTTAATTTTTAAGAATGACTTTGAGCTATATCACACTAACCTGATAATCAGTCTACACCTCCCCCCTCTACGTGACTCAAAATCAACGATCACAGATTTTAAACAGCATGACTCGTTTTTTTTCAGAGGGATTAAAGCAATATTATTTTTAACTGATTACAAAAATAGAGATGAGTCATGAAATGCAGCTTATTTATTTGTGGGGTCGTTTTTTTTTATTAAAAATTAACGTGACTAGTTTGCTATTATATATATATATATATATATATATATATATATATATATATATATATATATATATAGACGCTAATGGAAGTATCCTTAACTGAAATTAACGGTTTAGGAATCGACTTGTTACCAGGGTATAGTCTTATGGACTTGGAATATGCAGCTGACATAGTCCTGTTAGGGGAGGATGCTGACAAAATGCAGAGTCTTCTGAACACCTTGAGCAGCAATCTTCGTATGTTTGGCATGCCATTCGCCCTTGTAAAATTTAAGATGCTGCTACAGGACTGGACAATGTTTACCCCTAGCTTAGTGATAGGGAGTGAAGTGATAGAACCTGTTGACCACTTCACCTATTTGGAAAATTGTATCAGCACCAACGGATTGAATGGTGACGAAATCTCAGCACGGATCCAAAAAGCTCGGGCTGCTTTCGCTAACTTACACCATCTCTGGCGTAGGCGTGACATCCGGCTATCAACCAAGGGACGTGTATACTGCTCATCAGTTCGCTCCGTCCTCCTCTATGTCTCTGAAACATAGCCAATACGAGTTGAAGACATGAAAAGGTTGACTGTTTTTGATCATAGATGTCTACGATCTCTTTCTCACGTTAGGTGGTATAATTAGGTAAGTAATGTTGACGTTAGGCATAGAGTGTTGGGCAAAGACGGAAAATCAATCGAAGAGGCTATAAAGTTACATAGATTGAGATGGCTAGGTCACGTGCTGCGCATGCCTAACCATCGTCTCCCCCGACGGGCATTACTAGCTGATATAGGTGCAGGTTGGAAAAGAGTAAGTGGTGGCCAAACAAAAGCATGGCTTCATCAATCCATGAAATCCTTGACAGTTAAACTGAGTCAGGTAGGGAGATGCAGACTTCCGGGTTGGGGCTCGCCCTCGGGACTCTAAGAATCAATGGCTTGAGACAATAGGTGACATGGCTAAAAGTCGTTGTCAATAGCTTATGCAGATGTATTCAGTCTCTTTAACCTTTCATATTCCTTTCTACCAATACTCTTTCTGTTTCACTCTTATACCTGTCAAAACTCTATTGATTCTCTTGACTCATTTTCTTGTCTACCTTTGTGTGCTATTTGGAACGTGGCAACTCGAACTGTTGCACTTCGTGCCAAGTTCTATGTTGAATCCAGACAGATATAGATAGACAATAGTATGACCTGTAGTCAGTCACTTTGAAAGATATGCGCTTTTTTTCATTCCAAATGTTACAAAACACAATGCCAAAAAAAAGGTAGTTAGCGAAGATAAATCTGTTTTAGCTACATGACGTCAATGTAACTGGATATTACTAGTCCGCTCATTTTTTTTCTAATTTCAGACTATAAAGCACAAATTCTTGTGTGCATGTGTGTGTGAAGGTTGATGATACCGTCTAATCACCCAGACTAAAGTAAGTGTGGCAGGATTTAAATCCACGACGCACATTGGGCAACAGAAAAAAGTGATAAACTTGAACTCATACCTTTTGGTAAGAATGAACCTGTATGTTAAATAGTGTCAGAGTTAGTATCAAATGATCAAATTAAGAATGGTTGGGGGAGAATATTACTCCTGCGATCTGATGGATTGAATTAGTAAATAACAGAAAAATATAGCGCAATTCAGTTTACTGGTTTATAGTTGCTTTCTATGCAAAAGCTATCCATCAGTTAGGCTTTGAGAATGAGAACGTACAGTACAGTCCCCTGAGTGAAAGAGAGGCGTGGGGTATTAGAAACCAGAATCAATTAGCATTTGTTCTAATAACTTACACACACACACACACAATTAATTAACTAAAGCTCACCGTTAATTGTTTCTCTGATCCTTGTTTTGTCAGTAACAAGCTTTGTCTTTCATTCGCTAAACTTTGATAGGCCTCTTGAATACTTTCATAGTTTTGACGAAGACGGATACACTCTTTTTGAGAGTCAATTAAAGAATGCTAAACAAAAATAAAGATATGAAGACAATTTTAATGAATAATTTGTGAATCGATAAAGAAATAATTCATTCACATTCAACAAATTATGACTATTTTTACTGTTTTGTAATAACGGCCAATGATGAATGAATACACACTTTCGAATGTAAAACAAGATGTGCACCTATTGGTTGAATCACGAGTTGATATGCAGTTAGAGGACTGGGGAGTACTGGACAGCTGTTTCATCATATTTTGAGATTATTCAAAGCGGTACGCACCTACCAAACTTCGAAACCAAGACCCTCCTCCGGTTACAAGGAAAGCTCGTCGACTATTCGGTCAATGGAACCCGATCCAATTTTTCTTTTCCTTCACGTTCCCCAGTGGAACATAGGGCTTCAAACTAGTGGCTTGAAGTTTCTGTAGCAGTGCTTATTTTACAGGATGGGGTTGCTAACCTCATGCCTAACCTTTCCTCTTTATCAGAATTATTTCTGGCTTAGCGAGGTAAAGGAGTTCGTCGGCCAGGGATCGAACCCCGGACCATGTGCATGGTCGGCGAGCGTCCTGACCGCCATACCACCGACCCGATCCAATGGGCCATTAAATTCCTAACTGCTGTCAATTTGCGATAAATAATTTAGCGCAACAACCAGGCAATGTCGCAGCCGAATAACTGTCCTCTTATCTAACTTGATCGACCACGTTTAATATTGTAGATTATTTGCATTCATCACAAAATGAACACTCAACGATTTTAATAATGTCTTCCAATTTTATAGGAATCCTCTCACTCTCATTAATCATGGAAAACAGATGTTTTAAAAATGAAACTTGACATTTACTAGACTACTATCTAAGACATTATTATATAATAGTGAACTGCAATAAAAAAAAACACTTGCACAAAAATGTTAACTAAAATCAATACAATATGTATTCATTTTACGGCCGTACAGGGTTGATAAGATAGGCGAGAAAAAGCAAATGGACGAAGAGTAACATAGGGAGGAAGAGATAAAGATATACAATATAGTGGCTAATCCTGATTGTGTAATCAGTCTGTATTTTCACTTATTTGGATTCTGTAATCAGAAGAAAAAACTCAATGATATAAAGAAGCGAAATAATTTATATAAATTTAAGTAAAGCCACAAGTATAAGATTTCGAATGAATGAAACCTTTACATAAAAATAAGGCATAGAGGATGCATCTACATTCATTATTATTTATTATTATTATTCCTTTGGGTTTCTAGTGAAACACAGGGCTTCAACAACACATTTCCAATCTGTTCTACTTTCTACTGTCCAGTCTTCAGCTGGGTCCACGATTGCCCATAATCTCTCATTTCCTCTTCCAACTCACACGATCTCCTCCATGTCACTCTCACCCGGACAACCCGCTCGTCGCTTCCCATTGGGGTTCCACTCGAGCCATGGTCTGGCGCCCCATGTCATTCGAAGGCCTCCTTAACGTATGTCCGATCCATTTCCATTTTCTCCTACATATTTGTTGAACAATCGGCTCTTCGTTAGTTTGTTCCCACCCAGAGTTTCTAGTGGCTAATTCTTTCTGGCTAACTGGCCATTTGATCTTCAGTATGGAGCTAGCGAAGGCAGCTGTTGACAAAAGGCTGTAAGTTGTTGGAAATCCTTTCGGTGAAACGCTGGCCAAGTTTCTCACCCGTATGGAAGAACTGACTGACTGACTTCACATTTGTGTTGAAAATTCAAATCTTGTTCTTAGTGCTGGCTGACTGATTGCAGAAGATTTCCAAACTGGTTTCAGGTTGATGAAGGTGTATCTTGCCTTTCCAATTCTGGCTGGCTAGCTTTGACATCATCATCCGTGCCGTCCGGCTGTCGGTGGTTGAAACCGTGTTTCCTAACCGGATAAATGAAGTAACGTCTGTCAAATCTCTTCCGTTGATGGAGATTGGTGCTAGTTGTTGCAGTTGGTAGTGGTTGATTATCTTCATCACCTCTGTCTTATCTATGTTTACCTGGAGTCCTGTCTTCGCTGTCTCTTCAGTCCGTTTGTTGGTTTTCGCCTGTAGTTCTTTGAATTTGTGTGGCATTAAACATAAATCATCCACGCGCGAAATCCAGATCTTCTAGAGTCGTGTTTTTGGTCTAATGTATTCCCGTCTTCTCGCTCCTTGTGCACAGTCTGACGCATAATCCAGTTCACCACAATTAAGAATGTCATCGGTAATAGGCAGTCCTGTCGTACTCCTTGTATTGCATATACATTACAGGAGCTCAGTCACACTACGTTTTGTAGTCATCCATTTCAACTGTCTTATGAGGCAGTAAATCATACAAGGGAACGGGTTATAAACCTTACAGAACTTATACGTTCTCAGGTTCAGTGTCATGTTAAAATATGCATCATGAATGCCCTTTAAATGTTAAAGATTCAAAAAAAGCAAAATGGATTTTCTAAGACTTATAACAATCAAAATATAAGGAAAATTATGAAGGCAAAAAGATTGTCCAAGATGCAAACGAAGTCAAAGAGTGAAACGTGATGGATACTATATTACATACGACAATTCTACAGTATGACGAGTGAAGGCGCGTCGATAATCCAACGGTAGAATCCTCGTCAACCATGCAGATCGTCTGGGTTCGACTCCCAGACGACCCACTCCGAAACCATGCGTAGTTCACTACCCTAATGGTAAACCCTAAAAAGGAGTAAGATTGGGTGTGAGACTAGTGACCGCACCCTGAAAAATGACCACTGCTACTGAAAATTCAAAGATCAAGCATGAAGCCTTATGTTGCACTCCGAACGTGAAGCAATGAAAGAATAAGAAGTCATTGTATTTATTTATGTACACACCTCAGTGTCGGCATGATCCTAAATAATGTGTCCACACTAAATACAACTTTTAAAACAGGACGATTAAAACAACCATCATACTGTACATTTTGATTCCCTGTAATCACACAGTAATGGCATTTATTTATTTAAGAAAAGTATAACTCTTGAAGGCAACAAATTGTAAACATACCTCAAGATTTGTTGCTTTGCTAAAGACTTCTGTTTTCTCATTCAATAGGCGTTCCAGCATCATTTTACTTGCCTGTTCAAGGTTGAACTTCTCTTCCAGGACTTGTACTAAGTGCGATTGTAACGAATTTTCTGGTAAATCCTTTGTAAATGATACAAATACAATGAATGTAACCCAAGTGTATACATATTGTTAAGCAACAAAAAAATCTACTAGAAACACAGAAACGATTTGCGCTGTTGCCACCTACCTGTTTTAATAAGGAAAGTTCAGTTTCATAAAGGCTTAACTTCTCCAAAAGTCGTTCTTGATTCACCATGGCCTAAATCATAGAATAACAGAATCTTTGTAACCTACTTGCCAACCAGCCTCAGAAACATCTTGTGTCTCTTGTAATAACTGTTTTATAGATTCTAGTTTATTGTCTAGAACCTGTTCACGAAACAAAGCCTCCTAAAAATAAATAAGTAAGGAATAAGTGGAAGAGCAAGAACATACGCCGATATAATGTGTAAGACGGAACATTTGCTCGCTATTGATAGTAATTGTACTAATACCAGTAGCAATATTATTGCTAATAGGCTCAACACTGTAAAGCAAATATGTATATATAATAATAATAAATAATTTATTTACCCTTTATTCGCTTCAACTCCATTCGGAAGGTATAAAGACACTTGTGCTATGATACAGCCATGAGTAGCTAAAGAATTAACACGTTAGCGAATATCGATGCATTACTGTCATGTTCAACGACATCAACACCGAAACGAATAATATCACGGGAAAATATTTCACGATCAGCATACTCTTCATCATTTCGCTTGACAATTCGTGTACTGTTGACAAAAGTGCCATTACTACTGTTTGTATCACGTAACCAAAACTTAAAAAAAGGAAAAATGAATTTAACAGAGTAATTGGAAACCTACGCGACCACCTCTGTACCAAATTAAAGCATGACTTCGTGACAGGACTTTGCAATCGAAAATAGCATTGTTTGATGCAGGTTTAACACGAGCAACAGACCGTCCAACTTTGAGTACTTCACTCAATATAATAGTGCGTTCCTGGAAAGGATGTGAATCCCGCTGACAAGTGAGGATCAGAACTGGCTGTCCTTCACGCTGACTAATGACGCTTCCTGACATTGAACGGGACACACAGAATCAATACATTTGCTAAAAAGCAAAAAAATAATAATAACGTTTTGTATTACGGAAGACAAAAACGAATGTAATAAATTGGCCTACGAAAGCATTAGAACACTAAATTATCAACTAAATCAAAAAGTTTAGGGGGTTTCAATAATCTACATAGAGTTAAGAATAAAAGCATCCTATCGAGAAACTCACAATCAACAACTCAGTTTCAGATTTTTTTCCTTCACGTTCCCCAGTGAAATATAGGGCTTCAAGTTAGAGCCTTGAAGTTTCTGTAGCAGTGCTTATTTTACAGGATGGGGTTGCTAGCCTCATGCCCAGCCCAACCTTTCCTCTTCACCAGCACTATTTCTGGCTTGGCGAGGTAAAGGAGTGCGTCGGTCGAGGGTCGAACCCCGGACCATGTGCATGGTCGGCGAGTGTCTTGACCGATATGCCACCGACGCACCAGTTTGAGATAATTGTCATTCCTTGTTGGTTACTCAAATTAGTTTTCGAAGCGATAATCTGTTTTTTTGCTTATTGTGATCTTCTAAACTAGCGAATCTCTCCTTGGTTACTTAAACAAACATATTCAGATGGAACCTTGTTAAAACAACAGTGAATCAGTTTAAAATGCCAAATTTCAAAATAACATACAAAGAAGTGCACATATGCTAAGGGGATACAGAATTAAACACCTTCGAAGTGTAACTCTCTCACACTATGTTCAGAGTCTGAGGGTGAAGTCGTACAGCTGAAAAAATGAGATGTAGCAGCACGAAACTGTTCCCAACAGACGAGCAGCAAGCTAGCTATGCTTACTCTCCATTAGGCACAGGGGGTTTAGAAAAGATCGACCCCAGAAATTGTACTTCCTAATTTCACTTCTTGTGGTCCGTAGTCAGTGGTAAGATTTTCATAGACGCAAATCAAAAAAATCACTAAAAGCACGTCGTGTATGTGACCTGCTTTAAGCACTTGTCCCCTAGGCAATGCTAATGCTTCTATTTCAGGTACTCGAAGAAATCAACTCGCACAGTATAGCCAGCCGGTAGCTAACAATCACCCGAAAACAACAATAAGCACACAAAGGTTTTCTGTTCATCATCCACCTTCACCTATCGCCATATGGACTTCTGTACAGATATTTTACATTCGAAGTACTCTTATTCTGGATAATACTTAATGTGTATCCAAATTTACAGTTTAGGCGAAAATTATAATGACAATAAGTGAACAATGCAGGTATATACACAGTTAAACCATATTTATTAAATGCTTATTTCCTTATTACAGCTGATACTACCCAAAACTATCAGTCATAGGCTTATGTAAGTAGTACAGATTTATTCTTCTTTTGACAGATCTATTAAATGTCACCAACGAATCTCTGTAGTTATTTATCAATGAATGCCAGAAAACAGTTCTATAGATTTTTAAACCGCTGATAAACTAGCTTAGTTAGGGACCTGAGTGACTGTTGAAAAATGATGACTAAATATACTGTTGATATACCTATGACATGTGAATTATTGAAGATAGAATTACAGCCATGGTTAGATAGTTTTAAGGGAAATGACAGGAATTTAACGTCTGACTGACTGACTGGTTTCAACATAGAACTTTGCATCGATGTGCAGAAGTTCGAGCCGCCACACTTGACTCAGTACACAAAGCCAGATAAGAAAGTAAAAAAATGCAAAATAGAGACAGTAAAGCGAGATATGAGGCAAAAAGAATAGTAATATCGAAGAACAATATAGTTTTATTGGGTATTATAAGTCACAAGGATGCTGGATGCATCTGCGCCAGCTATTGAGAACGATTTTCAGCCATATCACCGATTGTCTCCAGCCTTCATTGGTGTTTACCGCCCCGAGGACTCCAATCAGCCAGGAAGTCTACACCTTCCTATGTGGCTTAAACTAACTGTTGTGGATTTCATTCACTGATGAAGCCATGTTTTGGTTTGACCGCCGCTGGCTCTTTTCCAGCCTGACCCTACATCAGCTAACATTGCCCGTCGAAGAAGGCGATGGCTAGGCATACGTAACACATGTCCTAACCATCTCAGTCGATGTAACTTCACAGCCTCGTCTATTGATTTCCCCTCTTTACCTGACACGACGCCTAACCTCAATATTGCTCACCCTATTATACGAGCTTCCACTGTGTGGGCAACCGGGAAGTAACAACCGCCCACACACTTCCGAAAGCACACGAAGTCTTCCTGAGCATCATCTTCATCGTACTTTGCTACTACAATCGGTACTATTCTTCAGGCGAGTGCGTCATCTTCGTTCTGTGAATATAACGTCACCCAGTAATCAGATGGATTCGTCTGTTAGATCTTTTGCAGCATCTGCCACTAATAAGTAAGCGTACGCCCTGTGCTGTTGCTGCTGGATTCAACATAGAACTTGGCACCGAAGTGCAGCGTACGCCCTGTACATTAGAGTGCAGTTGGAAACTATGACCAAGTGACCGTGAATGTATCTACATCAATGGTATAATAGAAGTTACCGAAACTGATACCGTAACCAACAGATTTAAATGTAATAGGTTATTCAACAACCACATACAGGTTAATACACTTGGATATGAGGGATGATGCCACCAAATGACAGCCCAAACCTTAACAGGTAGGATGACTTTAAGCTTATGACTCTCTGGGTGAAATTCAAGCATCTATATCGATAAATTACAGAGCCACTACTAAGTGTCAACTGTGATTACTAATTTAATCATACCTTTCCCACAAAACCACGAAGATAATGATATTAACTTAATAGGAAAATCGGAAACGCACACGCTACAATACACAGCGAGGTCGCGAGAATGAATACTATAAACCTTTTTTTACAATCTCACTGTTAATTTAAATTCTACCCCAATCAAAATGTAGTCATCCTGATTGCCAAATATCAAAATAGGGAGCTGAAAGGTCCGTTAGAACACTGAATAGTGACAATAGAATTTTATCTGTATCTTTTACACAGGGAATATACCTGAGTCATGAGTTCTACATAACTATCTCCAGATGACTTCAACTCGGATATAAGATATTGTTTCAGATTGGGCGTAAATACATCCAAGCTCTATCTTTTTCTTTATTTGCTTCATTTATCTTATTATAAAACTATTATCTTTATTAGCTTGTCTCCTCTCTTACCACATTAACTTTTTCTGTGGAAAGTTTGGTCTATTACTTCCTATACCAACAACTCTTTCTTATACAATTAAGCAGTGATGCCCAGTCAAAAGTTCTGTATCGTTATTTTAAAAATTTAGAATAATGATGTCATTCGCAACCATCCTTAACTGACTACAACGGCAGTTGCTAGCTCATATAACTTGCAAAACACTATCTCTGCATTAAGGAGTGTACGCAGTTGATGACGATCAGACATCATAGCTTAAGTAACATATTCAGCAAACAAAAACAGAACTGTTTGCATTCTGAATACTAAAACTTTACAACCCAGCTGCTCAAATTTGTGCTATTCTTGCATCACAGCAACACATGATAGACAAAAACAGAAAAACTACTTGGTTGGGGTAGTCTGGACGCTAACAGCCTATGACTGGACACTATTGGAGGCATAGCTCCAAATCATTCTCAGTGGCGCAGATGCATTCACTCTTTGTAATCTCCCATATCCAGTAAACTCTAATCATTTTTTCATGCTGGTATATTCTTCACAAATTTCTGACGATTGTAGCACATTGAATCTCTTTTCCTTACCCGTCTACTTTAGTGTGCTACATGGAATGTGGCAACTTGAACTGCAGCACTTCTGTGCCAAGGTTTATGTTAAAATCAAATTAGACAAGTGGTTAGAATGAAAGGTGAGAGCAAGACATAAAACACAATTTCGTAAAAATGCATAGCTTGATAGATGTCAAATAACTTATTGGGAGCCTGTACATTATGGTGTAGCGGGATTATCATCTGTATACTGGAGATCAAAATTTTTTCCCGAGTAGTGAATTCCCATCATATCCTACGTCGCGCAAACTCAAGAATTCTCTTGTAAATCAATATTATTAAACACAAGATAACGAGCTACTTATTACTTGAAGACAGTTACAACCGTAGCTGTGAAAACTATCCCTAAGACATGGTAAAGCAGCAGTACCTGATGGGATAACTCCAGAGCTGTTCAAGACTGATAATAATTGACTAGCTAGTGTTTAGAAGTAGTCCCAACAGACTGGTCTAGACTGTCAATCGTCTCACTTTTTGAGAAGGGAAACAAATTCCGTAATGAGTACAGGTGAGTCAACTAAACTAAAAGACCATACTTTCCAAATGGGGTTCAATTTCTCATAGTTCATTTGGTAAAAGACAACAATATAGTCGCTATTCTAAACAATTGAGTAGTGTGAAGTGGTTTGTGTGCATACAACAACACTGAGAACCACATAATGCTTGTTTTTACTGGAGAGGGACGGCCATCAGCTGAGTTCCGTTTACTTCAGGATACGTTTGAAAACTCAAGTCTATAGAGCTTCTCAGGAGCTTTGTTCAAAACAATAAGAATGTAGACAGTAACGACGACAGGTTGTCAATGCCTAGTAGTAGACCGAAAAGCTAAGTACCATTTTCTGTGTCTTACATATTTTTCAGGGATGCAGAGAATACCGAAAAAGATTTTTTTAACAACTCAATGGATAGTGATATAGCTGCCAGAGAAGTTGGTTGCATCAAACCACAATATCCTGTTTTCAGTGTATTATGTGACTTCGTCTCCGCCACCCCCCAATTCCAAGGTACCAATTTAGTCATTCATTAAAAGTATTCCAAATGCCCCGAACTTCCATTCTCCCCCTCCTACTGGCAAAAGAAAGATAACTGTATCTAACCAGTAGGAACAATTGCGTATACTTGCTTCAAATTGTCCTCTAACGAAGATGTCAATGAGTTGTTGACTTTTAATAGGAAAGCGCTCGGTAAATACTAACAAATACTTATATATTTGAAGAATCGTCAATGGAAACCACCAATGTGTACGAAAACACCAAACATTGTCAGTATTAATAGCAAATCCCGATGACAAACCAACCCTCTAACTAAAGATGACCACACGGTGAAGTTTCCGATTGAGAATGAAGATCACTTAGAGTTGCTGTAGGCATCGTTAAAAGACGATATATATAAGGGGACGTTTGTGAGTTCGTCCATCTAATTATCACTCTTTCTAGACAGCTAAAATGACTAACTGCCTTCAGGGTGACCTAAAATTGTCATTGAAAGTTATGATGCACACTCTCCTCAAACCTGAAGTGGGCTTGAAGTTTACATTTCAGGGGACAACAAGTAAGTCTACCATCGTGCCCTATGCTTTCTATAAAATCATGAGATGTACGGTTGATTTATGAAGTATTCGTCTCTATAGCTGTAATTATGGCGTTCTCTGGCCAACTGATGTCTATGAGAGGTTGGAGACATAATGGACAAAGCCGCGAATCTTATTTTCATAATCTAAAAGATAGCATTCAGAGGCGGGTGCAGAAGAAAGGAAGTCAGATGACAGTGCAAAACACACAGACTTCCTCTTAAAAGTTATGTTTTAAACAACACGTAATTACAACATTAGGTCTTCTTTCTAGACATATTAAAAAAACTTGGGAGGAAACAGCGGCACCTAGGTGAGTAAACATTTCTAAATGTAAGTGCTGAAAATGTAATGACCAAACGTACTTCTCAACTAATTTCAGATTTCGCTTATTTGAAGGATGCTACCGCTGGATTCTACTCGACGAATTTACAGTAGTATTGTACTATAATACAGTAAAATATTCCGAATAAAAATGATTTATCTCTGCAAACCCAACGAACTTCACAAACTGAAGACGTTGTAAATGGCAATTGGAAGCTGTGTTTCTATGATGCAGTAAATATGTAGGTTTCTTTGGAAAAGGACTAAAAAGATTGCTGAACTAATGTTCGTGAATTGCACCAGAATATGTATAGGCAATGACAATGCTAGTCAGTGCTAAAGCAGGGCTAAAATAGCGCTGATAAAATGCCAGCAGGTGCTGACCTAATTCAGTTCTGAAATGGTGCCGGTCACTGTTGAATCAGGGCGATGAGAGTTGAAATAACGCTGATAAACAAACTCTGTAGGTTCTGAGCTACTTCTGAAAATGCCGAGAAAACCATAGGGTGACGAATTAGTGCCAGTCATGCTAAAAATCAGCCCTAAGTTCTAGTTTGTGAAGAAAATTACATTTTCAATGCTCACTCACCTAAGAAAGGTAGTTCGGAATTTGCCTGATCTACTTCAGCATATTTGTAAGCTTCAGACTGATCCAACTGGGAAAAGATATTTGGGAAAACCAGACAAGAGTTCACTTATATCCTCGCCTGTTGACAGCTCCTGGGAGATAAATATCTAATGTCCTATCTATAAACCAATGTAGACAAAACAGATTTCTTTGGGCTCGCTTCTTACATACCTATCAACACCCAATCCTAGCCATATTCCACAAGACGGCGAAGTTGATGCTAATCGTTAACTACTCGAACCTACAGAGTCGCGGAAGATCTAATGAAGATTATCTGAAGCGACGGATATAAGTAGGCACTGTTGTAGATGCCCAATTTCACTAACATTTCGTGTAGGCATACCTCAAACCAAACAGCGACCGGTAAATTGAGTATGCTGTGTAAAAGCTGCCCGTACAATTAATATTGGAAATTGTTGGTATGCATTAATAAAAGCATGTTAACGACGTAATATTACTCTTAGGAAGCTAGTGCACTGTTGACTTAGTATCAGATAGTAGAAGGCACGAAAACACAGAAAGTAATATTTAAAACACAAATACATTAACACAGCTTATTTAACGCATCTAACATATTTCCCTGAAAAATTTTGCAAAAAATAACACTTACCGATCACACAAACGAAAGCATATCAAATAGCGCTCCGAAATACCTTTAGGTGAACAGTAGTGAAACTAACAAAAGAGAGTAACTTTCGAATTTCCAGAACTTCACTTTAATTTTATAAGACAGTAATTTTCGAAATTTTTTGGGTATCCTCAAAAAGGAATACTGCTATATGTATCAAAAGACAGATGGTAGGGATATCATTGCTTAAGACAACTTACAGAACTTCATTTTTGATCACATTTTACAACGCGCTAGTAAAAAATTAGGGTATGGGGGAGTACCCTTTGCTATTTTCATACGCTAAACTACCGAGAATTACTTTGCCTAAGGCCAACTGTACAGTTTAACTGAATATTTGCGCTTTATTTTATTACGAAACACACCAATGCTACATGTATACTTAAATAATCTCCATTGTTGTCAAATCACCTCACTACAGTCCTGAATTTTCTTTATACTACCATGTTATCTTTTAATGATGGCATTTCTTCCTCCATCACTTAAATGATAATCCTAATCTGCATCTATACACATTAGTGACTGTCGGCATTCATTGATCAGTGATTATAGGGCAATCAATGCCATATAATGTGGTTCACAGTGATGATTTTGTTCATTGGATAAAGTGCCCAATGTGGTCATCAAGTTGGAATAGCCATAGGCTCGCAGTTCATACTGATCTGGGATAAAATCATTAAATAGTACTGGACATAGCTTTCATGCTAATTGGCACTTGTTATTTTTTTATTATTTTATTTGGATTACAGCTTGATGCCACACCGTATTTTCATTAAAAGTATGGAATTTTTAGCATGGATATCGATAGCCCAAATTTTGCAGGCCGACCATAGATATCGGGTGTGCGTCGGCAGGGGATCGAACCCCGGACCATGCGCATGGTCGGCGAGAGTCCTAATCACTGTACCACCGACGCACAGCAAAGCTTATCTGAAACATCTGACACCTGAATTAGTGTCGGTTAAAGAAATCATGACAGTTTTATTCCTCCCACTATTGGCCTCAGACGGGATTCTATTTATATCAAAGAATGCATCCTGTTTTCGGATACTAAACTGTAGTGCTTCATTTGCTATGCTAACTAGCCGTTTAGGTGGAATTGAATTAGGGGATAATAGTCGTTTTTATTAGCCCTCATATCTGTACATGAACCCACTTCCCGAACTTTTAATTCTGTTGTATTTGTGCCTGTATAATTTTCGTGAAGAAGTGTAGAAAACCCAGTGTCAGAGTCTAAAGTAATTGTCCACAGACAACTCATTTCTACAGAATCGAATATCGGTGGTCGCATTGTGTTGTGATTGTGGATACCAGTTATTTCCTAATATACTATCCAGCTGAATATGCCTTGGGCAGGTGTGGGGTATCAGAAGCAACCTAACCATCCAGTTAGGTTGTGGCGTATACTGCATTTTAGTCTGTCTTTGCAAGAGCAGTTCATGTGAAGGAGTGGACCATCTATACCGCACGAACGTCGCATTATCAGTTAAAGTGACTACACAACAGTCATGAACACTATTTCCGGCTGAAGTAAACAAGCAAATGATCTCATAAGCTGTCGATGTATGGGAGTATTAGTATTATTATTAGTTCAGGGTTATCGAATGCCCCTACTTACATTTATCAGAGCGTAAATTGACCTTCTGACATATTTAATTTAACTTCGGGGAGAAAATAAGCTCAAAACTAATGGGTGGCTTGTAGTAACCAACATGATACAATATTAACAACCTTAACAATATCTGAGAGGTATGTGGATATGTGGGGCTTGTACGACATAATTTGCTATGGCCATTCAAATGTAGTAAGTGATCAGGGAACTCAGAAGGTGGAACGAGTTACGAAGTAGGAACAACATCTTCTGTATCATTTGTTAGGCTTCCTCTATCTATTGAATAATGAATGTCCTCCCTGTTTTTTGACTAGGCTTTGCGCTTCACTTGCACTGCTGTGCTTTGACAACATATAGGTTAAAATACACTTTCGGTCTTCTATAATATTATGAGCTGTTAGTCAGTAATTTGAATAACTATTTTGATAGAAAAGGCGGTTTCTAAATTGGTAAACCAGTTTTGTTCACATTTTGCGTTCTATTTGATCACAGCTGACTATAATCTATATATTTATGTTTGGTAGTTTTGCGGATTTTTCTCCACTGGTACGTACTATCTAGTTTAATCCCTTTTCGTGCATTATAATACCTCGTTCTTCTAGCATGAAAATCGACCTTAAAAACTCTACCTCTATGGATTTGGATCCCTTAGGAGCTACCAAATTTAGATTACCTAACTTGATTTATATGACTATGATTTGCTCAACAAGTCCACCACTTCTGACGGCAGGGCATTGGGTCCAAAACCAACAGGCATAGGGATGTGTGTCTTCATTTGCTTTACGAGATTAGCAAGGAGGTGATGGACCTTATACTTCATCCCTTAGACGAGCAGCCATGCAGTGTCTAAGCACATGGCGATAAAACGCCTCTAGATTCCAGCAGACCAGCGAATAAAATGGCCGCTTTAAGAAGAGGACATGGGAGATACAACCCCATCTCGGTTCTTGAGCCATCTACAGCAGCTTATAGGTTACAGTATTGTGAGATACGCAGTACTGAAGCAAGGTTGTGCAACAGGCATTAGATTCATAAGATCCTGTCTCTTATCTTTAATAGCTAGCATGCATTGCTGATCGGATGTTGGGAATGAGACTACTTACAGAAGGGTGGATGAATCATATGAGTGTGGGCGAAGCATCTTCATTATTTAAATGTAACCAAGATGCAAGTAATAATTGGGGGCTGCGTTATGAATGATAGATACGGTAGGTTGTTGATAAAATGTTAAAATTATGCTGTAAAACGTTATTAACTTTACTGATAACAGTGTACTTTAGCAGTATTAACTGTAAGCGACTCACCACGCTAGTCAGTGTCCAGTTAGACTTGCAAAGAAGTATCATTACATCGACAGCAAACACTAACAGGTAATTTTCAGTCAACACGCGGCTAACTACCAGAACAAAGGAGAACTAATTCACAAATGAGGCTGAAAATTGTCATCATATTGATCAGTGAAATTAGAGATGCAACCGTTAGGATATTTTCACTATTTCTTAAGTTTCCGGGTTTATTGGCGTTGTACAGATAGTGACTGGGGTTAATTTATTGGTATAAGAGTAACGTTAAACAAGTGACATCCCGGATGCATCACAGAAGAAAAGCATCGGGTTTTTTATAGGATCAGTATCCATAAAGGTCTTGAGATTTCTTCAGATTTCTATTGTAGGTCGCTAAATATTTGCATTCTTTACTATCATTCAGAAAGTCATATGAAGGATAAAATGGTGAGAAAAAAGAAGAAAAGCAACGGTGGTACAGAAAGAAACATGAAGAGTCCTCAAGGAGTGACTTGTAAATTATATATATATCTACTTTGTATAGAAACCGTGGTTCCTGTCGATACACTGACTAACTAGCTCTGTTGTGCTAACTTTTATATTACATGTATGACACGAAAATATATAAAGATTTTATACGAAATATAAATTATTAAATAAATTCACGGGACCACATATCGTGTATTTCGGTGATTCTCTTTCTCTGATCGTTAATTATTATCTTATGCCAGGATGCCACGCTGCTCACGAAGGATGGAAAGGAACTTACACCGTGGAGCAAGAAAGCCATGGCACGCAAACCTGACCTCTCTGACAGGTCTCTCATTCTCCACAAAGTGGAAGTACCACCGGCCTCCGATCCCAAGGTCGGCTTTTAGCATCACCCTAACTTCATCAAGCCGATCTTAGAAAAGAAACTGCAAGCGACAGTATCAGGCACAACCATATACAGCTCATATTGAATCGGGCAAAAGCGTGACTCGACGGCAAATCAGGCGACACACCTTCTCAAGGTTGTACTAAACTCCAAAGAAGAGACGGTTGCCATTCTAAGCAACTCTCAAACTCTTAAAGGATTAGGCACATTAGTTCATGCCGACTTATGCCTAGCTGACCGCCTCAAAAAGACAGTCTGCGGCTCTAGAATTAAGTGAACGACGCCGAAACGGCAAAAAACCTTAAGGTTTAGGGTTTCAGGTCGTCAAAGTTCAAAGTTTCAGACGTTTCGAATGCGATCGTCTCAGCAGCCAACTCAGCGAACTGGTACATCAACTCAGAGTCCGTAATAGAAGCCGCATGGAACCAATTTAAACAACTTTACGCCTAAGTAACTGAACCTTTCATCCATTGGTCTGTCTCAAAGGGTCGGAAACATTTCCCCTCTAGGATAAGAAGAGAGACTCTTGAGTTACTCGGACGAAAACACAAATGTTGGGACCTGGTGGCCACACTTGCGACTCTTGAGATCAGGAAAGTATGCAACACTGCAAGGAATAAAGCTATTTCAGAAACCCGCCAATCAAGGATGAAGTTAGAAGCACATCTGGCTCAAAATGCAACGGCGCAACCTAGGAAAATTTTCTCGTACATTAACTTCAGGAATAAAACATCCAATGGTGTCCCAAACCTGACTATTGACAATGAAACAATCGAAGGAGATCAAGAAAAAGCAGAAGCAATGACAGACTATTTCTCCCGAGTATATGCACAGGAGTAGTTACTCCCCATAGGATCAGCTCTGACTGCATCACAGAAACATGGGATAGATTCCGTTGATGTCCACCAAGACATCGTGCTCAACTGCCTAATGAAACTAGATGCAGGGAAATCAATGGGTCCTGATAATCTTCATCAAAGGCTTCTCAGGGGGCTGTCAGCTCACATAGCCCGCACATTGACCACGATCTTCAAGCTATCTCTCCTAAATGAAGTGTTACCGTGTGACTGGAAAGATGCCATAGTTGCCCCATACATAAAGGAGGATCAAGACAAAGCCCTTCAAACTACAGGCCTATTGGTCTCACCAGCACTTTTATCAAGACACTGGATAGAAACGTATCATAGCATATCTGGAAAATAACAATTTGATATCCAGAGCATAGCATGGCTTCCGAGGAAACCTCTCATGCCTATCAAATCTCCTCACTGCAAAAGAAAGCTGGGTCAAATCAAGGGGCGACAGAAGACCCGTTGATGTCGTCTTCGCAGACTTCAGCAAAGCCTTCGACAAAGTTCCCCGAAAAGATTACTCATGAAGTTGGAAAGTTTTAGTATCAAAGGCAGCTTGCTAAAGTGGATTAAAGAATTCCACATAGATAAGAGGCAGAGGGTTAGGATCAACTCGAAACTCTCCTCATGGACAGCAGTGTGTAGCAGAGTGCCATAAGGCACAGAGCTCGGACCTCTCTTGTTTATTTTGTATATTAATGAGGTGTCATAGTAAGTCACGACTTAAAAACTACAGCGCGCTGTCGCGCGGTGGCTGCATGCAGTTTCAGATCCTTATGGGCAATTCGCAGAGCCTTTGCGAGAATCACCAGAGATTTGTTCACCTCCTTATATACATCTATGGTGAGGTCAAGACTGGAAAACTGTATCTAGGCCGCTACTCCCTATCTTAAAGGGGACTCACATATTCTAGAAAGGGTCCAAAGGAAGGCACCACGTATGGTTCTCGGCATGACTAATTTATCATACGAGGAAAGACTACACAGTTTAAATCTCTCCTCCCTGTCATACCGTAAGCAGAGAGGAGATATAATTGCAATGTTTTAAAATTTTAAATAATGACTACGGACCTGGTCCATCCTCTTTTGTCCTTCCCACCACGTCAGAACACCTTAAAGAACATAGTAGGAGAGCTCAAAATTCAAGAAGAAATCATACTGCTGTTGAATACTGGTTCTCACAACGAGTCATAAACTCTTGGAACTGACTCCCAGAAGAAGTGCTGTCTGCAGCCTCGAATGATTCATTCAGCAAGGGTTTGAACAAGCACAGAAATCTAATAGAAAAGGATTAACATACGCTCCAAGCTTTCTATCCTCAACCAATATATCTAAATCTGAATATAGGCATCTCAGAATGTAGAAAACGTAGTGCCAAGAAATCGCTGGGCTTATTTGGGTTTGTCACAGGTGTAATGAATGCCAGATATTGGGACTAATGTCGTATTCATAAGTCGCTTCTTTCTACAATGAGTTTTCGTGAGTGCAGATGACCTTGTTGTTTCAGTTTATTCCGCAATCGGCGCCCGGCACGAAAGTTCTCCTTAGCAATGGTTGGTTTGTGATTTCTTTAATCGGTTCCTAAACAAAGGCTCGTAGATATGACACTAGAACGACTATATTCTCACCTGAAGGTTTGTTCATCCTCTCGATATTCATTCAAGTTCTGTCTCAGGTCGCTTGTATCAAGTGGAATATGCAATGGAAGCCGTCGGGCACGCGGGCACATGTTTGGGAATAGTAGCGAAGGATGGAATAGTCCTAGCAGCTGAGAGACGCTTTATAAACAACTTGTTGGACGAAACCGTATTCTCTGAAAAGATTTACAAGATCAACGACGACATAGCATGCGCTGTTGCTGGTATTACGGCTGATGCCACAGTCTTGATAAATGAAATGCGGCTCATTGCTCAAAGGTACTGAATGCCACTTTCTTATTTGCGCTGTCAAGATAAACATTCATAACTGTGTTTTAATAGTAGGTTTCGTTTTTACCTACCCTACTGCAACAAATGACTAATAACCGTCATTTCAGCGAGACAAAAGGGTTGGATGATGGGTGTGGCCAATAGTAGGCAAATTTCGGTTACATGACATGTTTTCCCTATTTTTGACTAAGATTTGACCGATATTTTGCAATTTTGATCACTGTTTAACCAATATTTTACCAAATTCCGATCAATATCTTTTTCTTTTGACCCTTATTTGACCCAGATTTGCCTATTATACTATCATTCTAAACATTTACCCGAAATCTGCTTATCTTGAGCGTTATTTATATATTTTTGGCCAATTTTAGTCCTACTGTCATATCCAACAATGCGTGTTATTCTTTGTAAAGTCTTAGTGGAGTCAAAGGGCATGAAAAGGAGGCTGGTTTACACTTGCGGGTGCTATCCCACCACTCGTGTTAAGTACGGCACTATACCGGTTAATGCATCTGGATACATTGTTAAGGGGGAAGACAAATCACCTGTTAATTTGCGCTACCTGGGATATATGTTGTAAACATGTGCCATCATTTCCCCTGATGCACAATGCTAACTGAATGAGGTTGGGTTGGTTAAGAGTTACGAATTATCAGACAACATCATTCCGTGAAGTCACTAAGGTAGGTGTATTCCTATTGACTGAGTGCTGGGATTATGAGTAAAGACTTCTAATGACATCTCAGAATCATTCAGAGAAACGAAAATGTACTCGCTGTCATCTTCGCAATTGTTGCAAACGTCAATACTATTGCAGCATCCTCCTCATCAAACTAGTTTCCTCTTATTTTGTGTGCTTCTCCTAAGTGTAGCAGCTCAGAGTACTGTAGTGTCGTTGGTAGTTTCAAACTGGCTTGTTTGTCATTAAGATGACTAACTTTCTGGTGATAAAACAAAACTCAAATACGCCTTTTAGCACATTCATGAGACTTTCTGAGGGATGGATTATTATACTGGAAGAACGTAACTCTGAGCGCCACTCATTTACAGAATTTCTTCACCTGGTTTAAATCACAGGTCCATACTAATCTCGCATAAGTAAAATACTTACGGAAAAACTTGTCAGGTTTCTGTCAAGAATTTTGTGTTGTGAAGCATCTGAGATAAGATTCGGTCAAAAAACGCTTTGTATTCATACAACGGCCAAATCAAAAATACACATGCCTGGCTCTATGTATTTCCATATTATTATTAATATTAATGCACAAGCTTGGAACATTATGGGCACCAAAAGATGTTCTACACAAAATCCCATAATTTCTACGAGGGTTGGGGAACTGCTCGGACTCCGACACCAAAGCAAGTGGTTGTCTTAAGTGGCCACTCCAGGCCTTTGACTTTATATAAATATAAAACTTGGGCACTGTGTAGAGTATAACTCCATTATAGACTGTGAGGTCAACTACATAGGTCAAACTAGTAGATAAGGAGTAGTGGGATTATCAGAACATAAGAATTTAGCTAAGGTTAGAATGATTGATCCCACGAAGATAAGTAGTTTAGAGAAAAACTCAGCAATTGCATTACATGCATTAACACAACCACACAACAGGGTGGGACAAAGTCAAAATTCTAAAATGTAATATAGGTAGGCGGAGAGAGATTGATTACTGAATTCTGGTTCATCGAGTCTACACCCAACACATGCAATAGAAGTGACTCAACACAAATACCAGAAATATGGAAGATATTATTACCACCAGTTAAATCAGAGGAGGATAATAAATAATCTTAAAATTCTGTTTCAGTTCACATACATTATAACATTCTAACAAGTTACTTATTTCGACTATAAAAACACTCGTTTTATTTCCCATCTGATTGTATTTGATTGATAACACTAATATTATTTCTAAATGTACACTATCTTAAATTGGTTTTTACTCAAATGTCTAATCATGTATATAAAAGAAGTAAAAAGTTGTGTGAATACCTTGATATGATTATGAGCAATAGTTTATTCTCGAAACTTCATCAGTTAATATTACTGTATAACGCTGTGATTTATCAAAACAAAACTTTTGACTTTATGTTTGATCCACAAGGCAGCTTCAGAAGCTGTATTCCCAAGGTTTCCAGTGACTAAAACAGGTCCTTTCAGATACTGTAGCCCGTGTACACCATAGGTTTGGAATCCTTGTTTTCCAGCTCACCTAAGTAGACCTCGATGTCCACCAATCCGATTGTCAGCAGCAGACGTTCGGGCTCGTCATTTAGCCTTTGTTAGCGTTATGCGTGCCGCTTGGAATCAGTGAATGGGACAGGGACTGTAAACGCATGGTCATATGAGAGTATTTGAAGAGGAAGACTGAAGTCTATCCATGCTCGGTCACACCAGGTGTTTTTTGGGGGCTGAACTTTAGTTAAGTAAACAAATATCTTGAAATTTCAGTTTTCTTATTCGCGAGTATTGCTGTCTGCTTTGATCGATGTTGAATTCATAATATGTGAACTGTTGAGAATGATTTGTAGTGTAGTTTCAAAAGACTAGGTAACATATTTTCCTAGTCTGCAAAGTTTGCGCACTTAAAGCTGTACAGAATGTATGATAGTAGTAGTGTCTCAAGGGTACTTTTAAGGTTTATTGCTTGAATAGGTTAGTTGGCGATCAGTACCTTCTAACCGAGATCTTGATCATGAATTGGGCTCTGCAATATTCAACACCTCGAAAGAAATCTGTTTTAAATGTACCATATGGCTGTTTCAAAACCTACTATCTTGTGGTAATAGGATGCAAAATCGTTCTCAGTAACGTGGAAGCATTCACTTTCTGTAATTTCCCAAATCTATTAAAACCTGGTAATTTCATGCTAATATTCTCTTTCCCACACATTTCTCCTCATCCTCGTTCCTTCGAATTCCTGTTTTCTTTACCTTTATGTTCTCCATGGAGTGCACTTCTATGCATAGTTTTATGTTGAAACTCAGACAGTCAGTTATTCTATTCTGTGTTTTATTCACAAAATTCCACCTTTTTCGACAAAAAACTGTAGGATCAGATTACACGCAATTATTCTGACTAACCGTTTGCAACTTACCTAGAGTTAGAATAACTAGAAATGTCGGTTGTTGTTAGAACTCAGTTATCCTGAACAGACACTTGATGTACTGGGCTCTATGAACCACATCTAGTGTGTGAGCACTAACGTTACTACTCAGGCTGGAATATGCGCAGCAGGGTTTGAGCCCAAATACTAACTGAGAACCACATAGCCTTCGGATCAAGTCACTAGTGCCAAAACTATCGCTTCACTTAACTATCTTCAGCTATTTGTCACCAGAACAATGCTGTACTTAGCATCGTACGTATATAAGTGCAGCAGTCCGTTCTCTATACAGAAAATTAGCTGATATGCGTGTGCTTCAGCACGAAATCCGACCTTTTAAGGTGAAAGGTTGAATTCTTAAACCTTTCACACAAGAAAAAAGTCTGCTTTCCACATTAGATAGTCGGTTAAACCTAATCAATCAACTGAGTTCTAAAACCTCTGTACTCGCTTTTACAAAGTAAGGTATAATATGAATAAATACCTGAAGTCTATTAAGGGACATCTACCCACTGATTTTCGTACGACTTCGAATATGTATTGTAATGCATTTTTTAAAATTCCATTTGTAGGTACCTGTTGTCGTACCAAGAGCCTATGCCAGTAGAGCAGCTTGTTTGTCATATATGTGATCTTCAACACGGATATACCATGTACGGTGGCAGAAGACCTTTTGGTGTTTCTATGTTGTTTATTGGTTGGGATAAGCGTTACGGCTATCAGTTGTATCAAACAGATCCATCGGGGAATTTTCTTGGATGGAACGCCACTTGCATAGGATCAAATTCAACTGCAGCTGGCTCCATTTTAGAACAAGACTACAATGCTGACGCTACAGTTGAAGAAGCCACAAAACTGTGCATAAAGGTGTTGTATAAAACAATGACAATGTCTAAACTGACATCAGAAAAGGTAAGGCATGTTTTGTTAGTAGAACTTCTTGCATATTTCATCAGGATATCTAACATGTAATTTCTCTCTCTCTCTCTGTTTCCTAAAGGTTGAAATCGGGGTACTTCAAAGACGCAATGAAAAGACTTATGTACGTCTGATTAATCAAAGTGAAGTTGATACTTTGATCAAGACAGTCGAGGGTGAAGAGACTCAAAAGAAGTGATACTTGTGTACAGTAATTTATACGTTTCATAAAGTTTCTTAAAGTAATTCATCGATGTTTTCTTTCTCGTTGTTAGAGAGAGGGGCAATGGGTTAAAATGCCTATTGTGCATTTTCAGAAAGAATGCGGTGAGATTACGACTCAATATAAGATACAAAGTTCCCATACAATAGATGTGTATGTCAAATTAGTACATATAGTTTTGTTTGCTTATTACTCTGTAACCACTTGGGTATTTTAGATTACAATTTCGTTACCATTATAATTTCTCTTGCTATGCTTTGAGGTTTCTGTAGCGATTGGGTTGATTTCTTAGGGTAGGGGTCGCTAGTCTCATGCCCAATCTTTTTTTCTTTTTCCGTACACATATGACTGACTGGCTGGTAAACTAGATGACGGTTGGTTCGGAACCCTAGCAACGAACCAATCAACAACCTAGTGCCCAATAAATATGCCAAAGGAAATGGAAGTAGTTCGAACACACGCCGAAGAAACCGTCGAGTGACATCACGCACCAGTCCTTCGAGTGGAACCCGAATCGGAGACAACAAGTTAGGCATCGGTCCAAAGGTGACGCGAAAGAGATCGTGTCAGGAGCAGATGATAGCCTCTGGGAAATGGTGAAGCCAGCTAAAGAAGACTGCAGACGAGAGGATAAAGTGGAGATGTGCTGTTGAAGCCATATGTTCCACTCGAAACCCAAGGGAATTATAATATTTTCCCTTACATACACATCATAGCCACTTCTATAGGAGTTGAACGTAGTCAGTTAACGTGTTTCATGAGACTAAGTTGATGTGACGTAACCTAGGTTCGAGTATGTATATATTAAATCAGTGAGTATATTCTTCATACGGTGAGTTCATCAATCGAAACAAACTAAAATAAAAAGGATACGATTTGCTGGAAATTGTAATATATATTCAAGAAATGTTCCAAATAATTATTATGCATAGACAAGGCAGGTGGTTTATTCTTTAAAAGACAAAAAATAATAAAATTCAAGCACACAAAAGTCACATCTAGAAAACACAGTGCACGTAAGGACTCAAAGACACAGTGCTGTATGATAGATAGATAAATAAATAAATAAAAGCTAATTTAATTATATCAAGGAATGCCTGATTGATATCACATACAACAATTAGAGAAAAAAAGGACAAAAAGAAAAAGCTGTAATTCGTCGAATAAGAAGAACTTGAGCAAGCTGATTGATTTTTCCATTAAGTTTTGCTTTGTTGTTGTTGTTGTTATGATAAATCACAGAGGAAATCACCGACTAGTGAAATTAAGTATGGGTTCTCTTCTAACTTCAAGCAAATCTAAAGTTAAAGAGACAAGTAAAGCTTCATGAGTATAAGAACTTAATTAGGTCAATATATTTGATATAATACATACACAGTCATACTGAAGTATTTATCTACTGTATCACTGTGATAATAATTTGATGGAATAAGTTATAAAACAAATCAACGGAGGTTGTATTTTATACAAAGGAAGATTTCCAGTTATTTTCTAGGTAAACAAAATAGTATTCTTTGGTTGATGGTGATTAGGATTTCATCCTCCTTGGGATTCGGTCAGTGAATGCACCTGCATTTTCCACTGAGTGATGGTGTTCCCAATGAGGCTCGAACCCAGCCCCATCGTGACTAAAGCCTTGAGGAGTGAAACGGCGGGTATTGGGGTTCGAACCCCAGTGGGAACACCATCAATTACTGGGGAATGCAGGCACGTCCAGTTGAAGAGTCCAATACAGGACGAAACGCGCATCCATTGGATTCCACTGCTAGTCGCCATCCGCCAGAATTACTTCAAGTTAATCCTCAAGTGATTGAGGCAGGATTCTGAGAGTTTAAAGTAATTTTTTTCCACTGTGGCTGC
Source organism: Trichobilharzia szidati (assembly GCA_944472155.2). Taxonomy (NCBI): domain Eukaryota; kingdom Metazoa; phylum Platyhelminthes; class Trematoda; order Strigeidida; family Schistosomatidae; genus Trichobilharzia; species Trichobilharzia szidati. The sequence continues at coordinate 52,124,325 of OX235274.1, forward strand.
CTTTAGAAATCAAAGCATTCAATCCGCAACATGAATTATTATGTAAAGAGCAGCACAACATGAAATATTCACGCAGTTTTTATGAGTATAGTTCAGACGAACTAATCTAGTAGTCCTCCTAGGCGAAGAAACTAAAATGCAGAGTCTTCTGAACACCTTGAGCAGAAATCTTCGAATGTCTGGCACGTGATTCGCTCCTGTCAAATGTGAGGTGATGCTACAGGACTGGACTACATCGATTCCTAGCTTAAAGATAGTAAGTAAAGTGGGAGACGGTGTTGATAACTTATTTAGGAAGTTGTATTAGCCCCAAAGGCTGATTTCTAACGAAATTTCAGCAAAGATACAAAAGGCTCGTGTGGCACTCCCCAACTTGTACCATCTCTCGTGTATACATGATGTCCAGTTTATCAATCAAAGGACGCGTGTAGTGCTCACCAGTTCGCTCCGTCCTCCTTTATGACTGTGAGACATGGGTACTGAAAGTGGAAAATTTGAAAAGGTCAGCTGTCTTTGATCATAGGTGTCTGCGTTCTGTCTCCCCTTTCAGGTAGTTTAATAGGGTGAGTAATACTAAGGTTAGGTGTGAAGTGTTAGATTAAGACGGAGAGTCAGTCGATGAGGTTATGAAGCTGCATCGATTGAAATGGCTAGGACACGTGTTACCCATTCCTCACCATCGTCATTCTCGATATGAAAGGTTAACTGATGTAGGATCAGGTTGGAAAAGAAAACATGGGACCAGTCCATGAAATTTTCGACTGTTAGTTTGAGCCACGTAAGGTAGACTGCCTTGTTGGGGTCATCGGGACCCTCAGGATCAATGGCTAGAGACTTTGCTGATATGGCTCAGAGTCGTTGTCAATGGCCCAGATGCAATCACTTCTCTGTGATCTTTTATATCCACTAAACCCTAATGTTTTTCCATGTTACTATTCTTCTACATATTTCTGCTTATCGTAGTTCTTTTAAATTCCTTTCTCCATCTTTTGTCCACCTTTGCACGCTGAACAATCCTTCCTGGTTGTCGGGGATCCTTATTTGATGTTGGTTCGTGGCGAAATCTACATTGAAAATTAATCCAAATCCCAACAAAAAAAGCCCATGATCTAAATATTTAATCAGTTTCCAGTTTTACTTGATTAGACTGCTGTTTCATTCTACCCAAGAGTTAGTTTGTAGAGATTTGGTATACTTGAAGTTTGATCACGAATTGATATCAGTTAAGGAACCATTGAAAAGAATGGTGTACTGGACATATGTTTCATTCTAGTTTGAGACTCATCAGCAGTATGCACCCGCGGTCAAACGTGAAACAAACCAAATCCCTGCAAACTAACACTTGAAAACTAATCTGATGCTTGCTAGTAACTAGCTACAGGATGAAGTTTCCTCGAGTTCTAGTGGGAAGTGGTGGTGACCATTAGGGTTCACCCGGTCAGGAGTGAGGACAAATACTCGCCAGCGATGACAGTGGCTGATGGTCGCACTAAAACCACGAATCGGTAGACGTTAGAATTCATGGGTCATTGAGTTGTGTCCCAGTGGCTGAATGGTATACTACGGGCTTTCCTTGTAACCAGAAGGTCCTGGGTTCGAACCCCAGCGGGTGAGTACTGCCGATGAGTTGCAAACCAGTGCGAAACAGCTGTCCAGTACTCCCTGGTTTTTCAATGCTTCTCTAACTGATATCAATCCGTGGTCAAAGTAGAAACAAAATATTCCCCCCAAAATGCACGGAAAAATTTCAGTCTTTCCGAAAGCAAGAGAATATAACTTTTTTTAATATGACCATTAATAGGCAATATCGATTGTTGAAACGATTTTAGCTATTATTGAATTTCTTCGCCATACCATCTAATCTTCTGCACTTTTCTCATTCAGAGACACCTCAGCCATTCAATGTACCGATTGTTTTAAACCTGTGTTAACTTATGTAAGCGTCTTCTGATCCCTGTGGAGTTGGATATTTTTTAGACGTCAGAAACGTCTCATCATCACAAGAGTCTGCAGCATTGATTGCTTAGAAGAAGAGCTATTACTTCTAAGAAAGGATCCTGGCTGGAGATGGATACTCGGCACAGTTTGCGGAGAAGAACATAAGAAGAGAGGAGAATGCAGTTCAGTGCTAAAGAAAACAGTATAATATGAACTTAGACTTAGTGGCAGGTGTCCTAAAGAGGAGAATATATAGTCCTCTAAGAAAACCTCTCCTGCAACAACACTAAGACTGATATTCTCCGACTGCTTAACCCCCACCCCATCCAATGCCTCTAAGGAATTTGAGGGACAAACTACAGCATATGACCACACCGATGTGCATACATCAATTCACCCTGCATGTACTTACTTTCCAAACATGTTACAGAACATCACTCAGTATGGTTGCAAACGGGGATCATCATTTTAGTATGTAGTCGTCAGTCAAACTGAACAATTTTCAGTGTTTTATTCTACTAATCAATAAAAAAAGTAATGAGAGAAAAAGCGAACAATCAAACAAACAATATGTTGAATAAATATCATATACAGCCGTCTTACCAATAAGAATACTTTGACAAGGTAAAGTGATAAATGTTGGACTAGCATTCAAACCAATCGAGGTAGCTTTTCTTCTTTCTTTAAACCAACACCAAGCTTGTCCAAATGAACTATTGTCTCGATTAATTATTGCTAAAGGATTTTCATAAAAGTGATTTACACCAGAATCTACAGAGATAAAAAGTAGAAAATTTGGAAGGTGTTAAAACAGTTTAAAATTACCAGAGTATTCATAAATAAATGTCTTAGTCATCTTTCAACAGTCAATCGTGTGTACCATTGCGTTTGCAGTTGTGATATAAATACATATATATATATATATATATATATATATATATATATGAATTCTATCAGTCAAGTTTCCAGTGTTGACACTATGCTAGGTGGTTCACCATCATGGTGCACTCTGTGTTTTTGTTGTTAAATGGTTGGAGACAGTTGACAGAAAGCTTTGCGACCTAGGTTCCACGCTTTTTGGCATTCATCAACACGATGTATCTGCAATCTTCAAGGAACTCATTTATCTTCTGAGATTCGAACGTGAGTCACTCAAAGCTGCAGCCAAAGATGTTACCACTAGGCTATTCGGGCTAACTGAGTAAGCAGTGAAACCGGGTAAATAACACTATATTCATAAAGTTGTTTTATGATATTAAACAGGACCATATGACTAGTTTTAGGTTGGGTAAGAGAAAGGATTAAAGTTAAGTCTAGGCTAACCAGATTAAGGAGAAATTAGGGTTTAGGTTAGGCTAGGAATGTGCGTCGGTGGAACAGCGGTAGAATGCCCGTCAACCATGCATGTGGTCTGGGGTTCGACCCCCGGTCGATGCACCCCTTTACCTCGTTAAGCCAGTAGTAAGACTGGTAAAGATGAGAGGTTGGGCATGAGGCTAGCAACCTCATCCCGTACAAAGAAACATTGTTACCGAAACTTCAAAGCTCTATCTTGAAGCCCTATGTTCCACTGGGAACATAAAGGAATAAAAAGAAATTAGGCTAGGAATAGACTAGGAGTGTTAGGTTATGGAAAGACTAGGGTTAAAGAGTGGAATTCGCTTTTTTTAACACAACTGCTCGTGCCAGTTGGGTGTCTACAGTTGAACTTTTACCAAATAAATAAACTTAACAAAACATTCGATTCTAAAAGTTTTGGATTAGCATACCTGTACGAATAATATTCATATTCTTTAATCTCTCTCTGCACGCACCATCATTATCATCATCACCATTAGCATTCGTTACTGGGGAAAAAATCGATTTGGTTGCATCAGTAGCAGTAGTAGTAGCAGTAGTAGAATTGCACTGATTAATGGAATTATTCTTTTTAACAGATTTTGTTCTATGATTACCACCATTATCGCTACCAACACCACGATCACCACCACAAGGAGAAGAAGGAGACTGTTTCGTTGTACTACTTGTAAAGGTATTAAAAATTTCCAACACCTTCGATGGTTTTGATTCATTCAATGAATTTATAGCATTTGTTGATTTAAATTTACACTTCCGACTAAAAATAGGCGATGATTCATGTTGATTACTATTCGATTGAATTGAACATTTATTGCCCAGGCTACGTTTAAACAATCGAACTGGACTTGTATGAACACTTGCACCAGCAGATTTTACAGACCATGGAGATGGATATAATGTTGGCAAAGGATCCATGTAAGTATCTTCACGAGGTGTTATCAGTTCAGTACACTTTGAATTTATTCTTGATATAGAGTCGTAAAAATTGAGAAGACTCGTCGATTTGTGTGAATCCTAAAAACACGAGAAAAGTTTATTTTTGGTATATATCATTCTAATTTAGAAATGTTAAAAATTAAGTAACAAAATTATTAATAAAAATGTAAATACTAATATATATATATAAAACTTGGACACTGGTAGTAAGTAATTCCATATTAGTTTGTTTATTAGATGTATCACACAGTGAAACAGTATTAGTTACTGGATGACGTTTAGAACAAAATTTATTGTTCATAATCACTTCATCAATTATAATCACACGACTTCGAAACTTGAGTTTTATAGTCTTCTTTATTCTTTCCTATTCGTCTTAGGGGTAGTAGAAGTTTTCAGATATCTGGGTGGACAGGTGTTGAATCATTCCTATTACACGTGTTGGTTTGCAGTTGATTCGATTAACAAGGCCTCCGTTATCAATCTCTCCCTCCATCCTGTGACATTGGATTTTAAAACTGTCATTTTATCCCATCCCTCCTATTGTATGGTTGCGTGTAATTGCATGTAGTGCTATAGCCGGCTGAACTATTCTCTAGATTTCTTATCTTATTCGGGTCAACCAATCTAGATTTTGGTAAGTTTTTATGTTCAGCTAGTCTGACTGCCCCTGTTCTACTAGTTTGACCTATGTATTTGACCTGACAATCATTGCAGGCAGGGTATTAGATAAACTAAATTGTTTTGTTTCAAAGTCTCTACAGGATCCTTTAACCGACAAAGCCTGTTTCTAATTGAGTCTGTGGGTTTGAATCTCAGCCACTTTTATTCCTGCCTTGTTAAGAATTCTGCGTAAGGTTTCCGACATTCCTTCTTTGTGTGGAATTACTACTGATGATTTAGATTCTTTATTGTTGGTGTCGTCATTATCTTGCACATGTTTGACACGCATGTCGTCATTAATATTACTATTATTATTATGTTTGCTAGCCAGATCGAAGTGTGACCTAAACACACTGGACAGTCATTTTACCTGTTTCGATTGAGGTCACCATCGGTTTGACTCAGTTCAGAAAGACAAATCAGTTCAAACCACCTGAATATTGGCTAACTCTTGATGAAACATCTTCCTACAACTGATCGGTTATAAGAATGTGGTTTGTCATTACACCTAATCAGACAGATCAAAGCGACTATTCGCATTCTGAATGCCATTTATGTTCTATAGAACTTTACTGTAATGCTTATATATGCTTAATTTATACAGTAGAAAAAAAAATACCGAAATTTATTCGACTAATTTAATATTTTAAAAATATGTACTTGTTTTCTATCGCAAAAGTAAATTATCCACTTAAATAAGCTGGTTGACAGTTTGGTAACTATGATGGTGTTAGAATAATGTTTAACAAATGTGCTGTTCGAAACACTTCATCCTGACTATCTTGAACAGAAAATGCCATCCCATGTTACAGAGTTCAGAGTTGGATGACCAAAGTTTAAAGTATCCATTTTGAAGGGATTTTGTTTGGTTGGTTGGAAGATTTCATCATGAGCTGACATCAGTTAGAGAACCATTGGAAAACCAGCTGGGAGTAGTGGACAGCTGTTTCGTCCTATTGGGAAGCCGTGACCAGTAGGGTGCAGCAGGTTGAAGGTGAGGACAGTTACTCATCGAAGAAGACATTGCGAGGTGGTCGCGCTATTTCGTGAATTGGAAGGAGTTGGAATTCATGGGCTGGCCATTGGATCCGGTCCCAATGGCTTAATGGTCTCCAAGGTCGCCTTGTAACTATAAGCTCCTGCGTTCGAACCCCGATGGGTGCGTACTGATGAAGAATCCCAAACTAGGACAAAACGGTTTTCCAGTACTCCCAGGTTTTCCAATGGTTCTCCAACTGATGTCAGCTCATGAAGAAATCCTCCGACCAAAGTTTAATCTGATGAAGAGCAGGAATCTCTTCTCACAACTGAACAACCAGCTTATCCCGCCTGATGATTACTACTTATAAGTTGCCTGTTAGCTATTCTCTCAAGTGACTTTATATGCCTTATACAACAAATACAAGGAATAGTTAATAACAAAAACAGTTGATGACTAAGTTTCAAGATAAAAATTCACTAGTGCATCAAACAATCAAAGTATCTGCTGATGATTCCCAAACTAGGATGAAACAGCTGTCCAGTACTCCCTGGCTGATTTTCAACGGTTCTCTAACTGATATCGTATAAACAAATCTAATCCTTACAAACCAACTCTTCAAAATTAATCTGATGTCCGCTAGTGACTTGCTAAAGGGCAGGGTTTCCTGGAGTTCTAGTGAGAAGTCGTGACCAGTGAGGTTGATCCAGTCGGGAGTTGAGAATAGATTGCCCATCGATGACATTGGTTGGTGGTTGTGCTAAAATCACGAATTAGTAGAAGTCAGAATTCATGGACGGTCCATTGAATCGGGTCCCAGTTGCTGAATGGCATACAAGCTTACCTTGAAACCGGAAGGTCCTGGATTCGAACCCTGGCGGCGGTGGGTGCGTACTGCCGATGATTCCCAAACTAGGATGAAACAGGTGTCCAGTACTCAAGCGCTGGTTTTCAATGGTTCTCTAACTGATATCAATCCGTAGGGCAAACTCGAAGAACAAAGTATCTGAGTTATTATTTTAATAACTGATTAAAATCACCCATAAAAATACGAAAAGACTGATTATACGTGAACAAGGAATATTCTTTTCTATAACCTCTTTTTCGTGTCACGTTCTACATTTATAAGACAGTAATAATTAAGGGAATACTGTTATTAACAAACATCAGTGTTTTAATATTACGAAAATATTCATTCAGACATCTATAAAACACAAAATAATCGGGCAAAGAATATCCTTTTCGATAATTTCCTCTGCTGGCTCTACAATCATATGCATATGTTTATATACACAGAATATTCTAGAATAGTAGTTAATAACAATATCAGTGTTTTTAAATAATATCGATTTGTAAAGTAAAATCAATAGAATTACAGTTCATTAAAGATGCTTAAATTTCATGATATTAGATAGTTGGAGGCAATCGGCAGAAAGCCTTGGACCTAGGTTTCGTGCTAGTTGGCACTCACCAGTCAACAAGGCGTATCTGCAACCTAGAAGGAACTCATATCCCACGTCACCCAGTGCTGCAAACAGAGACGTTACCACTGAGCTATTCAGACTCGCGATTGACCTCCTGTAGGACTGTAGTGTGTACTTTGATTGGACACTAGTAATTAGATAAAGATATAATAGCAAATAGAATATCAACTAGAATTAGGGAAATTTCCACAAAAATTGAGAATCATTCAAACCTAGATGGCCAAGGTAATGATAATGTCTGAACTAGCTTCTTTTGGACGCAAAAATTAGGCTTCTTAATGTGAATTCCAACAGCCTCAGCAATATTTAGTAATCGAACTCTTACGGCGAAGTTAAGATTTGTTGGTATGTGGTAAATGACTTTGAAAGCCTCTTTAACATCAATCTTGTGTTCTATACCCACAAGATGCGATAGAATAGCGATACGAATAGATTTAGTTTGACCTTTACTTAACCACGCACGGTGGTGTTCGGAAATCTGACGAGAAACACGTCTAATTGTACGGTCTATTTAACTGGCTCCACAGGAGCAGTTAATAGATTGCAGTTCAAAAGTATCAGTAAGATATAATATGCAATAATATGCATAAATATAGTACAGAATTTATGAAATTATGAGTTCCACAGCAGGTCATGGAAGCGATAGTGGTTGGACTTGTTTCTTTTGCACTCATAGATCCTGCTGATTTAAGCGAAGTACACGCAATTCTCTTTATTGTTTGTTTCTCTGTAGTACACAAGAAATTTGGTAAAGATCCACACAGCTATAGAGAGTTAGAGGTATTTGTTTAGAAGCAGATCCAACCCAAGATGAACTTAACGCTTTGTATATGAGAAGTTAATTGGAAATAACTATCCTGAAAAGTGCATTATGAAAAATATGGCCAAGAAAGTAGAGAAGAATTCTTTTGTATTGGTCAACCGGAAGCCTCTACACATATGACTGCAATTCAAAGGTGATTTACTAATCGACGGAAAGACTTTTAGTGGCCGTAAGCTACAACTCTCATTTTCTATACGATCGGGTGTGATTCTGAAACTTGAAAGACGAATTACCTGAGCTAGACACCTCTAACTGCATCTATCAATTCAACTATGCTTTTGGAGCCAGTTAAACTGACCACTGCTGTATGAACATAGCTTTTCATGCCCGGAAATACCTACCAGTCTGGCTTAATACAGGTGTAGTTAAAACCAACAACAATTCTAGGTTAGGTCACCTCGTCCAAACACTCCATAAAGCTAGATAACATTGAAGAGACTTTCCCTATCACTCATTAAGTATCGAATAAATTGCCAAAGACCTCTAGATACCGAACACTCAAAACAGCAAATACCATAGCAATTCACCTAAGTCAACCGGATTTGTGTGTATGGCAAAGAAGCAAGTCCGGCCAATATTGCTGCCTTGGCCTGCTGTCAAAACCTATAAATTCTTAAATTATGCGTTACTTTCCTTAATTTATCTGATATTTGGTCAGTTTAGTGTTATATTAATGCACATTATCACATAAAGATGCTTAAGAGTTTCTATCTATTGTCCTTAATGATACGATATCAGTTGAAAAGCAGTAATGTTGTTAATAAGAATGATTCTTTAATTGGTTGAAGGATTTTATCATGAGCTAAAATCAGTTGGAGAACTATTGGAAAACCAGTAGGGAGCGCTGGACAGCTGTTTCGTCCTCTTTTGGGGCTCTTCAGCACTACGCACCCACCTCAACTGGGTTCGAACCCAGGACATTCTGGTTACAAGGCTGGCGAGCTCGTAGAGCATTAAGCCATTGAGACCCGATGCAATGGCCAGCCCATGACATTATTATGAACGTACAGCTTTAGAACCTGATAAAGTTATCGAAAAGAATATTTTACTTTGCTCACTATAGTCTCAGTCTTTTATTTAATAGTTTAGCTAATAAAATTCTAAGTATCAAGTGCTGATTTATAGCGATTTGATTGGTTAAAGGATTGATGCCAAGCTGACATCAGTTAGAGAACTATTGAGAAACCAGTAGGGAGTACTGGACAGCTGTTTTATCGTAGTTTAGAACTCTACAGTAGTACGCACCCCCCAAATGGGTTCGAACCCAGGACCTTACTAAGTTTATCAGTCTTATAGACATTCTCTGAGTAAACGGTTCTGATTTATCTCATTCATGCGTACCTGTATGGTAATTAACAGGGATTGAACCAATCAGAGATTTGAAATTTACCTTCAATTCAAAACATTAAAATTTGATTACCTTGTAAAGTGTTTTGCATTAAATGCTCAAAATGTAAGATTTAGAGGAATTTTTAGGATGAGGATAAAAGAGTTATTGAGAAATATTCACATGTATAGTCTAGAGAATGCCACAACACATTTTTTAACTTTGTAAAAAAAGAAAGCTGAAACAGGCAAACATTACAACACATCGGATATAATTACAGCACTTCTCTAGGCATGTGATATGAAATCATATAAGACCAACTGCCAGAGGTAATTCAAACCATAATTGCGACCGCCTCTCCATCCTACCGACTCAAGTATATTGAAACAAAAGTACAGCAAGTTTGTTAAGCTGCAAACTTATTATATTGCTCACTTTATTTTTATCGATTAATTTGTAATGTCCAAAAATAAGATTAACATGAGATTCTTTAAGTCAGCCTACGCATGAAGAAAATTAAATGTGAAAAGTCTCATCAAGCAAAAATCCTCCTCAGGAGATATAGAAGTATAGACAATTGATTAATACAGTTGCTTCTTTTTTTTCGAAATCAATTTTACCTTTAAGCTATGTTCAAATATGAAGTCAAAAATATACTTGAATTCTGATCCTTTATGATAGGAAGAGGCTAAAACCAGATCAAATGGACTTAGACAGAATTAAACCAGAATTTGTGCGTCGGTGGCACAGAGGATAGGACGCTCGCAGTTCGATCCCCGGCCGATGCACTCCTTTACCTCGCTAAGCCAGAAATAAAGCTGGTAAAGAAGAAAGGTTGAGCATGAGGCTAGCAACCCCATCCCGTAAAAATAAACACTGCTACAGAAACTTCAAACCTCCAGCTTGAAGCTCTATGTTCCTCTGGGAACGTGAAGGAATAGAAAAAAAAACCAGAATGAACCAGTTAAATAATTGGGCCAAAGGAGGATATTTATTACAGTGCTATTGGATAACCTTGAAGCCCGACCTTATGTAACCAATATAATTGGTTCTTTGTCGGCTTAACTTTCCGTGATGCGTAATATTTGTATATGATTTACTATTTTTTGTGATAAAATCGAATCGTTCTCGCTGGTACGGACCGATCTGTCTTGTCTTCATTTTCATGAGCTAAGGGGAATGGATTGATGAGTAATCAACAAACGGTCTTCAGTAAAGTTTCCGATTACCATTCAGTATCAAATACGGTGATGTAACACTTTATGTGCTTCAATAGCATAGAAATATGCTGGATATCTGCAACCATCTACTTAACGTATTCAGATATTAAGGTCGTAGGTGATTGGCTGATTTCTTAGAATCATTGAATAACTAGGGGTGCTGGATAATGGACTTTAATTTATCGAAGAATGTAGATGTCCAGGCTAGGACAAGGCAGCTGTAGGCACTTTGTTTTCACTGCCTAGTGTTGAATCATGATAGAGTCTATTTTTTAAGCGTCTCTTGCATGTTATTATTATTATAACATAAACTTAGTACAATATGAGAGACAAGAGATGTATCACACGATATCTCAGGATTTTTGCGAGGGCTGGGATACTACCCGGAACTCCACACCAAAGCAGGTGGTTGTCTTAAGTACCCACCACCCTAGCCTTTGACTTGGAGTCAGATCCATAAGGCAGTGAAGCAACGGCATGACCTGTGTTTCCATGATTTTCAGTGACCAAAACAGGTTCATACGCCATTTGATACGTTTTGATTCTGGGACATATGTACACCACAGATTTGGAATTCGGGTTTCTCAGCTCCCTTAGGTGGACATTCAAGGCCACCATACGTTAGAATTCGCTCTTTAACTGTTGTGGGACGCACTGCCACCGTGGCGTGAAGACAGTGAATGGGACCTGTCTGGCAGAGGCTGTCAACGCATTGCCCCAGGAGAGCATTTCGAGAGGAAGACCGGAGTCTATTCACCCTCGTTCGTACCAGGTCATATATGGGGAGGGGATAATGTCACGGCGGGGCGCATGAACACAGCATACAACCCTCTTAAAACAAACAACCTAACAAACAACCAATAGATCATGTATTATCCAATCGCTCTTGGCTAATCTGACAGAAAATTATGTGAAAGGATATATTACGGACGTCATAAAAGACAGCATCGAAAGCGATACTGATAGAGACACAAGTATACATATATTGTTATATTAAATTATTGTAATGAGTCGTACTGTAGTATCAATAAAAGCAGTGATATTTCCAAAGTCTTTTGATTACTAGAACTTATTAATTTGTATGACGTAGCTGTTACACTGCAACACCATAGAATACTTGCCAGCCACCCTGGAGGTCTGTGTTCGACTCCCGGCAGACACACTCCCACACCCCTCTCAGTTTACCAGCCAGTGGTAGATGCGGAAAAGGGGGAAGGTTGAGAGTGATGCTAACAGTCCCTACTCTGGAAAAAAAACAGTACCCCTACTCAAACTTCAGAGCTTGAAGCCCTAAGTTCCATTAGGAAAGCAAAGAAAGGGGAAAATCTGTCACACTGTGCTTATTGTCATGTTCAGTGATGAATGACAAATTCATTAATCATGATAAAGAAATAAGTTTCACTGTATAAGTAAAGGGCAGTTATTCTTTTGTATTAACTGACAGGAACAACTTATTCGTGTGTTTAGAATTGTGAAAGACACCAAGATTGAAACTATTCCAGGAAATCATTACTAAATTAGATTCCGTGACTCATTTGACTCAGTAGAATTCAGATACCCAATACTGGGCTATCAGCCATACTTACTGTGTTAATATTGAAGTATTTGGAGTCGGGATTCAAACATTTTACCACTTATTGATTAAAAGTCGAGTGTTTAAGCCATTGGGTCATTTCTTCATTCTAATTAGGCAAAAAACGCACTTCGTACAGGCCTCGTGTAATTGAAGCTTGTTGATCGACTAAGTAGAATGAATAGCTGTATGGTATACATAAAAATGCGCACGCCTACATGTGGCACTATTGGGCTTTAACATGATGAATAATAAACAAGTACATTGCCAGAAATACCCTGTCTCCTGGCAAAGTGTAAGAGCTGTAAAACTACTGACTGGCTGGTTTCAAGATAGAACTTTGCCCAGAAATGCGGCAGTTCCAGTTGCTACACCCTATTTATGACACAAAGGAAGACAAAACAGAGAGAAGAGGTCCAAAAGAACGATAATACGCAGGAATGTGAATGAGAAAGAACAGTAACATGGAAAAACAATAGGGTTTAATGGATCTAGGAGATTACATAAAGTGAATGCATCTGTGATATTGACAACAATTTTGAGACATATTACTAATAGTATCTATTAAGAGGTTGTCAGCACTCTAAGGACTCCAACCAGGCAGTCTACACCTCCCTCCCTATATGGCTGGCTCAAACGAATAGTCAGAGATTTCATGGATCGATGCCAGGTTTTCGTTTGACCACCTAAACCCTATATCAGCTAATGTGTCCTAGCCAACTCAATCAGTGTCACTTCACAATCTCAACGATTGACTTCCTTTCCTTACCTAAGACTCTACGCCTAGTCTCAATTTATTTATCATATTATGCCACTTAACCAGAGAAGAAGAACACAGCCGGCCAGACCGCTGTTACATCCTTATTCGCAAGTAGTAAGAATTCCCCACAGACCCAAAATTATGACGATAACTGCTCTTAGTTTAACCGCTACCCAAAAACAGTCTTTCTGACGTGGTAGGACCTACAGGAACATTCATTCTAGCTAGTGTAGCTCACTGGGTCATTGCGATATGCAAGCACAACCATCACGTCAAGGTTGGGAAATGAGGCTTTGGTTATCAATAATATAAGAAAAGCAATACATGGAAAAATTTATTTGAAATAATACATATGTTTCAACTGTTCGATTTTCGTCACAAACCAACATCGGTTAGAGAGGATGTTAGAAACCAGGGAGCACTGGATATCTATCTCGTCCTATTTTGGGACTACTCAGCACTAAGCACCTACGACCTTGGCAAGCGTCGAACTCCAGACCTTCAGGTTACGAAAACAAGCTCGTTGACTATTCAGCCAGTTGGGCTGGCATTCAATAACTCTTTTGTCAAGTTGTGATACATTGTTGCCCCCATCAATGACTTCGGTGGGCGTCCACTTCACCTTGACATTATTATTATTGTTTCCTTTAATTCCTAGAGGAACATAGGGCTTCAGCCGCACGTCTCCATTGCATTTGGTTCTCTGCTAGAGTCTTCATCTGGCTCCAAGTCTGCCCACACGTCTTCATCTCCTCTTCACATGACCTCCTCCAAGTCACCCTTGGATGACCAACTCGCCGTTTCCCTTTCGGGTTCCACTCGAGCAATGGCTTGTCTAGTGATGTCACTTGATGGTTTCCTCAGAGTATAGCCAATCCATCTCCATTTCTTCCTACATATTTGTTTCACAATCGGTTCCTGGTTGGTTCGCTCCCAGAGATCTTTGTTGCTGATCTTTTCTGGCCATCTGATCTTGAGTATTGAGCGAAGACAGCTGTTAATGAAGGTCTGTAGTTTGTTTGACACCACCTTGACATGGTGGACCTAAATGAAAAGTCCCAGAGTAGGACGAAACAGCTCTCCAGTGCTCCCAGCTGGTTTTCAACGATCTCTTTAACTGATGTTAGTTCGTGTGACGAAAATCTAACAGTTGAAATTAATACAAAAACCACACAAATCATATAATCTAATACATATTAGATGGTTGTTGGCAATCGGCAGGAAGCCTTGGACCTAGGCTTTGTGTCAGTTGACGCTCGTCATCGCGAGGCCGAATAGCTCAGTGGTAACATCTCTGAATGCAGCACTGAATGACACGGCTTCGAATCTCAGAAGGGACATGAGTTCCTCGAAGGTTGCAGATACGCCTTGCTGACGACCACATTGCAAACCGAACTGATAGAATTCAGTCTGCACTAAAGAAAGGATTAGACACATCACACTAGTTTACTAGTGTCCAGTCAAAGAATCTAATACATATCTTGGAGGATTTTATCATGTGCTGACATCAGTTAGAGAACCATTGGAAAACCTACAGGAGTAACTCCATAATTTATTAAAATAAAATCTTATCCATTATGGAGTTATACTCTACCACAGTGCCCAAGTTTTATACTTATATCAATACCTACAGGAGTACTGGACAGCTGTTTCGTCCTCTTTTCTGACTCTTCATCAGTACGCATCACCGCAAGGATTCGAAACCAGGGCCTACTGGTTACAAGGCGAGCCAGCTCGTATACCAATAAGCCACTAGGATCCGATCCAATGGCCAGCCAGTTTATGAATTCTAACTTCTGCCAGCCAATTCACGACATAGCGCCACCACTTCGCAATATCTTCTTCGATGAATTACTGCCTCACTTTCAACCTGCCGTACCCTAGTGGTCTCAAGTCCCTACAAAAACCAATACTTGAAAATGAATACATATGTGTCAAAATTTCTATTATTTTCAATAAAAATAGTACTACTACTCACTATAAATGGTTGTTTGGTAACTATTTCCGAATGATATGTCTCATTCATTACCATATTGATATTCATATCTTTCAATGTTAAATTATCATTGGAGTTAACGTCAATATCGGATTGAGATAAACAAACAGGATGGCAGCATTTCATAATAAAATCAGAATGCTGATGTTGATGATGATGATGTCTATTTGATTTTGACGATGATGATGTTGATGATGGTAGCATTAGATCCAGTGATTTCCTTTGTCCACCTTGTTGCTGTTGTTCAATGATGTAATCACTTTTCACTGGCTTAATGGCTATTTCAGCTAATCCTTTCGCTTGTGGTCCAATAACTCGCATAAATTGAACTGACCGATTATCGCCATTGTTGTTGTTATTATTCACTGAAGATGAATATGAATAGGAACTTTTTGTCATTCGATTATTTCGTTGATTAAAATGATTACTAAAGTGACAATTTGAACGAGGGTTCTATTGAAGAAAAGAAAGGGAGAGAGACAGTAAACAGAGGGGCGGTTGCATAGCATATCTTTTTCTTAATACATGCGTAAAAATTGGGCACTGTGATAGTAAGTTAATCATTATTAGCTTGTTTATTAGATGTATCACAGAGTGAGGGAAACAGTATTATTTACTGGATGACGTTTCAAACAAAACTTATTACTGTTCATAATCGTATCGCCAATTATAATCACACGACTTCGAAACTTGAGTTTTATAGTTTTCTTTGTTCTCTCCTATTTGTCGTCATTGGGGTAGTAGAATTTTCCAGATATCTGGGTGGACAGGTGTTGAATCATTCCTATTACACGTATTCTCTCAGTTGGTTCGATGAAAAAAGATTCCGTTATCAATCTCTGCCTAAACCCTTTTACAATATTAGATTTTAAAACTGTTATCTCATCCCGTCGTCCTATTTTATGGTTGTATGTAATTGCATGTAGTGTTATAGCCAGCTGAACTATTCTCTAGATTTCTTATCTTATTCGGGTCAACTAATCTAGATTTTGCTAGGTTTTTATGCTCGGCTAGTCTAACTGCAGCTGTTCTACTAGTTTGACCTATGTATTTGACCTGACAATCATAGCAGGGAGCTTATTACATTAACTAAATTGTTTTGTTTTAAAGGCTCCACAGGATTGATCCTTTAACCGACAAAGCATGTTTCTAATTGAGTTCATGGGTTTTAATGCCTTGTTAAGGATTCTGCGTAAGGTTTCCGAGGTTCCTTCCTTGTATGGAATTACTAATGATGATTTAGATTCCTTATTGTTGGTGTTGTCATTATTCTGCGCATGTTTGACATGCAGGTGGTCATTGATATATTACTATTATTATTATCACTATCACTACTATCATTACTTATTTTATTTTTACATTCCCCTACATACTTTCTGACTAATTTATCAGGGTGATTATTAAGTTTCAAAGCTTCTCTTATATGCATCACTTCCTGTCTTAGATTTTCCTTGGTGCTACTTGGTTTTTGTGCTCTATTACTTGAACATTTCACCAATCCTATTTTCACTGACATAGGATGGGATGATCGGAAATCCAAATATGTATTTAAATGTGTGGGTTTTTTATAAACAATAGTGCTTAACTTCCCACTTTCTCTCCTTTTTTCGCTGCAATCTAACATTGGAAGCTCCCCTTCCTGACTTTCCAATTCATAAGTGAATTGAATTGCCTCCACCTTTTAGTTGATTTGTTCGAAAAATCTATCTATATCCTGTGTTCAAAGTACAGTGAATGTGTTATCTACATACCTTCACCATATTTTTGGGGTGGGGCTAAGTTTTCTCACCTATCCATGAATATATCTACCACAAGCAGGGATATTAATGACCCCATGGCAACTCCCTCAATTTGTTTATATATTTTCCCCTGGAATTTAAATACTGTGTAAATCAGGCATAGCTGCACTTCCAGCATTATGTCCTCAAGTGGCACTTTCGTCCTAAGTTCGAGGTCTTGGTCAGAAATGAGTTCGTTTCTGACTACCTCTATAGCCATATTTATTGGTATACATGTATATAAACTGGCAATGTGGAAACTAACCATTTTTTATTCATTATCTAATTTTAAATTATCTAATCTATGTTTTCGTTCATAAGAACTTAATATTAGATAATGAAGAAAAAATGGTTAGTTTTGACATTGTCAGTTTACTTTTTTTTTAAGGATATAAAAATATAACTTGTCACTAAATTACCATAGCAACAGCCTACGACGCTACAATTAATGGATATGTGCAATAAAGCAACTGCGAAACAGAGTTTTAATGTGCATATAACCTCTCCTATCATTGAAATCTTTCCTGAGCAGGTGTTTGTCTTCTAAATTTACTGAAACAATAATAATAATTTGTAACCGATAATAAGAAAAGTGTTTCACTAGTTCAATAGCAGGAGGCTAGCCAACCACGTCACAAGTGGTCCCAGGTTCGACTCCTGACCGGTCGACGCACTTCTAAACATCGTTTAACCAACAGCGAATCCGGTAGAGAAGGAAGGTTGGGTGCGAGGTTAGTAACCGCACTCCCATAAAGAAAATAAATACTACTATTACTACTACTGGGAATTTAAATAACAATGCTTGAAGCCCCATGTTCCACTAAGAATGCAAAGAGATGGGAAAAGAAGAAGAGGAAAAAAACAACTACAGGAGACAGTTAAAACAGGAAAATAAAATAAACAAAACTAAGCCCATGGTAGATGCGAGGAATGAACGAACTTTCGGTTTGTTTATTTTATAAATAACTCTAAATGATAAGTCAGTTGAAGTGCTGTCACATGTGTCACTGACGTGGTGTTCAATTATAACACTTCTGACTGAACTCTTGCTGCCTCTTTAAAGCTATGCTGTGGCAGCAAAGAACGTCTTAATGACTAATTTAGAGACAATCTTTCGGCATATCTTAAGTTTGATCAACTTTGAATTCCAAGTCCATGAAGATGGTTTTCTTTGGGACTGAGTCAGCCACCAGTTTAGACTATTTATCTTTCGTGGTTTTTTGGCAATAAAGCAGTTCTGCTAACCGTTTCCTGCTACCGTGGGTTTTAGGAATGATAGTTCTGATTCTGATTCTTATCCTAAGGCAGAGTGAATGAATCAAGTTTCTTTTCCTGGAAATAGACACCCAACTACAAAAATTTGTTAGTTGTTCATTCGATGTATGTTTCCGGTGGATGGATCTTTTGAGAGATCCGTCATTATGTCTACTGAGGAAAATATCAAGAAACGAAATCCTTAGTTAAGACTCCTTTTCTATGGTAAATTGCAAAGAAGGATGACAGTTGTTGAATGCAATCAAGATATCGTCAAATATTACGTTCTTATTGCAGATAACGAAAGTGTAGTCTTCGTATCTTCTTTAAATATCAAAGCTACCGACGGTTGAACGAAGTTGAGAGTTTACAAGCTTTGCCATAAAGCAGTCAGTCAGTCAGCAGTGGATCCAGTGATGATCCTATTGCAATGCCATCTGAAGGAAATCAAACCATTGCAAAATTTGTTTAGCAAACGTTTCACTATCACACTGGACATTATTATCAGTGCGATTTCATATAGGTGTGGTGAGTGCTACTTATAATCCGATATAAGTAGTATATCAGGAACGAAGTAACAACATGTTTGGCACACCGAAAAGAGCAATCAAAGAAGAGAACCATGAGAAGAATGTTGCCATATGATGCAGAATCCAAGAAGCTATCGAATGAGACGATATTCGACCAATTCGTCAAGGATGTGGTGAAGATGTGCAAATGGCCGGTTTAGAATATGGTATTCCAAATTTAGCTATGTACCATACGTTTCACCAAATAAACAATCCTTTCAGTCTCCTCAGTCTTGTCTTCTTCACATTGGGTTATATTCAAATATAAATTCAAGCTTGTCAATATGCATATTTGTATATACGTAGAAGTAAATCAAGAATAAAACAAGCTAGCTTACACATGAATCATAAAATTGTTTTAATGTACTATACGATATAGTGCCGAGAAAACAAACTCCATAAACTTGTCCAGCGCGATCATATGCAGTTAACTCAACATTGAGACATTCACTATCACGTAGAACACAATCTGAAAATGCCTATTTAAAAAAAAACAAAAGTGCAAAGGAAAACAATAATTCATAGAAAACCTTATTTAATTTAACAAAACGCAATTATAAACTAGAGTGTTTAGCTACCAGAGAAAGCACAACTTAGGTTTCACTTATCTGTTAGAAAAATTTAGGGTAGTTTAAATCTTTTTGAACAGATTCAACGTATTATGTTGTCCACATCGTTTAAATAAGCGTGGGTGGAGATCAGGAAAGCTTTGTGATCTCATAGTAGTGTGCGGGACGTTATTACTTCTCGGCTACCCATCCACAATATGGATTTTATTTGGGGTGCATGAAATAAAAGCAGCATTAGTGTTGTATGACGGCGGAGTCAAGGAGACAACTGCTTGAGGTCAGTTAAACACGGCCTGTTTGATGAAGTGGTTTTTAGAATTGCATCTGTATTATCACCGGCTACGGACCACCGTAAGGCAAGTCAAGATGCACAATTTTCGGGGTCGACCTCTTCTAATCCTTTCTCCTCCTCCTCCTCCTCTTCAGAGGTGAGGATGCAGCATAGCCGGTCATCTGAGGAAGACAAGTTGCTGCTGTTACTTCCCTATTTCCCAGCAGTAAGATTTCTCCCACAGACTCCCAGTATAATGTAAACAACTGACACTATGGCAGTTACTGCTTTTGGTGTAACCGCTATCCAGCAGCCTTTTTGGAGTGGTAGGATCTGCAGAAACATTAATTTCAGCCAGTGTGGCTCATTGAGTCATTGAGATACGCAAGCCCAACTACCACATTGAGATAGAGGCTATCGATCAGGTTACAAAGGGGTAATCAAAATTTTTAAAAATTTATGAGCAGTAGAACTACATAAAAATGTTAGGTAACACCAAGATTGAGAATAGTTGTAGTTTTGAGGTAAGCGTTATCACGAATCGGCGACAACTGGAAAACCATTGTTAACTCAGAGGAGGACTTGATAGCTGTTTCAGTAGTATGCACTACAACTCCACCAGAAGTCGAAAATAGTACCTTTACATGTTACGAGATGGGTATGTTTCCACACAAACACTTCGCTCGCCTTTTAATTGAGTTATGGGTGCGCATAGCTAACGAGTCTCAGAGTACAGGTTGAAACAATCGTTCATTACTCCCTTATTCATAGATGTTCACTTACTGATATCAGTTCGTTACGAAATCTGCCTTCCAATCAATCGAATTTTAGTCCACGGATAAGAAGGATTCGAATTAGCAATTAGTGAATTCTATGAATTCTATTCTCTTGAGTTCCTAGTGTGACATATGGCTTTAGCTGTACATCAACATTCCACACTCTCTTCTCTGTAGTCTTCTTTTATTAGCTGGCCTCATGACTACCCATCAAATTTTCATTTACTTCTCACACAATCCCCTCTATGTTACCATCGGACACCGCCGAATTCAATGTTTCCCATTCAGGTTCCACTCGAGGACTTGATGCGTGATATCATTTAACGGTCTTGTCAGCTTAACAGGTTATTTCATCAACTAACATCATCAAAACTCAAAGTGAAATACTTCCTGAGAGATGTTTAATACTTGTCTAGAATACTTTAGCAATTCGAGCGAACAATTCCGTGAAGAATCGGCCTCAGATTATACAATTTCAAGAGTCAGGAGAATTTTTAAAGCATGAGCCATTGGATTTCTATGATAACATCTTTTGCATGAAGCACAATGGTCCTAAGTGGGATTTTATGCTTGCACTCCTGAAGAGTACTGAAATAGGACAAAACACACATACAGGATTGTTCAGTTTTTAATCTTTCTCTAAATACTGTTCATTTGTCACAAAAAATACTGTCGTATATACATTATGCACGACATATTTGATGGGTCGGCGTAGAAGTGCATTATTTCAAGTTGCCACATTTCGCAAGAGCACATCAAATAGGAAAATAGATATGGAAATGTTACCTCAGCATACAAACATGGATTCGTTGAAAAGAATTATTCCACAAAGATTAGCGAAGCTTCCTAGAATCTGGACAGTGAGAGTGAGTGAGTACAACTGTACCAACAGCCTCCGACTGTTGATTCGTAGTATCTAAAAGACTTCCAGCCAGGGAATTTACACCTTTCCATATAGCTTGAATCAACAGTCAATCACTTTATAAATTGGTGTCATATTTTCGTCTGACCACCGAGATTCTATTCCGTCGTGATCATGGGATCTGGAATAAGTCAACTAGTGTAGGAACTGTAAAACACTATAATCTACAGTTAGACCACAGTTTTTACATTTCTCGAATACATCTCGAAGTCACCTTCGTCAAACGTGCGGAAAGAAATTCAGATTTTAAACAAACGAATAACTGTTTCACCCGTATAGGGAGTAGGCAGAAAAAGCGGACAACTGGTCAAATCATAATGACGTGGTACCATAGAATGAAGGATAGTTGTGTTAGCAGATTAGCATCTGTAGGCGCATGATAACTTCCTGGTCGGGATTCGAGAGACTCTAGACAGGGAATGGTAATCAGTGGCGAACATGCTACGGATTTCCTCTTTTCCTCTCTTTTTGAAAGTAACACTGAAATGGTGGATGTCTCTTAAATGCTTTTCATAAGCACGTATGCTTGTCTGCTTTCATGACCCTGTTCCTCTCAATCACCCAACTTCTTTTCAACATATCGTGTCTTAACGTTATTGTACGGCGCATCTCTACATGCCCACATCTTACTACATCTGTATTCAAATAAATACGTGAATAAATAGTGTAACGGTAGAACACAAGAGTGGTTGGTCACAGAATGTTTATTTGCAGTTTGATATACACATATGCAGAAATTATGTATACCTTACATTAAAATCGTCATTTGCATAGATTTTCGGTGTTGTGCTACCACTCTACCCTTCCTTCTTATTGTATCTCTTTGTCTTCTTCTCGTATCTTCAATGTTTCGTTACAATATTAGTTCATTTTTTCTGTTTGACGGCAAATTCATCTCTCCACTATTTGATGTATTTGTGCCGAAGAACGTTTCTTTAGATACTACTGACAAATCTTGTCAGTAGTACATGCTACAATAGTAAATATCAGAAGGCGAGTTATCAACAAAATCTACTTTTGCTTGTTTTCCTTTGAAAACTCATATCATATTAATACACATTCCCTGTTCCACCAAGATACTGTGTTCTAATTTCTTAAGGTGCTTTTCCGTGAATCAATATTGTATATTATTATTAAGAAACTGCGATTTGGTTGCGAAAGAATTAAGTGCAGCAGTTAGACGAAAACATGGGTATTAATTCATTAAACCTTTGACTCTTAGTTTGAACCCAACAGGGAGATGAAGATTGTTTGGCTGGAGGCTTCGACGCTCTAAGAAGCAGTGGCTGGAGACTGTTGGATACATGACTCAAAATAGTTATCAAACAGCACAGACGCATTCATCCTCTGTGGTCTTTCTGTTTCATTATTAAGTCGTCGTTATTCAAACTGAGTGACAAATGTATCTAGTGGCTAATGTAGATATAATAGAGAAGATTTGTAGCTCAGGTGGATGATTTTGGTGTGGTTGTGTTCTCTGAGCTGGATGGTTTGGTTGCGAAGCTTTCATTGCTCTACTGAGCAACATCTTCAGCGCATACTTCGATGTGAAGTGAGCTTTTAGAATTCTCTATGAGTTTATTAGTCATCTCTTCTAGTAACCTTGAACGTGATTGGTTGTTTTCGTGTGACATTTCATCCCCTAGTTTGCTTGTCTCGGTGCTGGCTGCTTCTTTGGTCTGAATGTCGTTAGTCATTCCTTCTGCTAACCTTGGACGTGATTGGTTGTTTTTGTGTGACTTCTCACTTTCTAGTTCACTTGTTTTGGTGTTGACTGTTTCCTTGACCTGAAGTTTGACTTTGTTTTTGTGTGAATTTCTTCGTATGGATTGGTATATTTTGTCAATCTCTATGTATCTATTGATTGCTGATTCATTTGAATACCAGGCCTCTAGGAATTCTCTGGCATTTTTGCAGTTCCCTTTGTCTAAGATTTGAACATTGTCTCAGTCGAATTGGTGCCCGTGGTTGTCTGCATGTAGTGATATGAGGGAGTGAATGTCGTGTCTTTTGACAGCTAGTTTGTGTTCGTGAATGCGAAGACGAAGAGGGCGTCCACTTTGACCAATGTAATGTTTGTCGCAGTCGTTGCAACTTATCTTGTAGATAACGTTAGTTTTGTCTTCTTTTGCCGTTGAGTCCTTTGGTTTACATAGAACTGAGTGTAGTGACTTTGTTGGTTTATGAGCGACATCGATTCCAAAAGGTTTGAATAATCTTGCAGTGATTTCGGAGATATCTTTTATATATGGTAAGACGACTTTCTTTGTGTTTTCGCTAGTGGCCTTTGATTTGGTTGGTTGAGCTGGGGGTAGATGTCTTTTGATGAAGTTTCGTGGGTATCCATTTCTTTGGAAGACGTCCATAAGGTGATTTTCTTCAATTTTCCTCAAGGCGGGAGTGCTGCAATGAGTCCTGGCTCTCTTGAACAATGTACGTATGCAGCTAATTTTGTGTGATGTTGGGTTGTTACTGTTGTAATTGAGTATTTGATCTGTGTGCGTTGGTTTTCTGTATACTTGGGTTTCTAATTTTCCTGTAGTTGTTCGTTTGATTAAGACGTCTAAGAATGGGATTTTGTTTTCATATTCTTCTCTTGTGAATTTGATGTCGTTGAAGGTGTTGTTTATTATGTTGTGGGTATTGTCTAAGTTTTCTCTTTTGATTATCACGAATGTATCATCTATGTAGCGTATCCAAATTTTTGGTTTGATCTTTGGCAGAATTATGTTTTCCAGTCTTTGCATGACGGCTTTCGCAATCAATCCTGATATGGGTGATCCCATAGGTGTCCCTTGAATTTGTTCATACATTTGGCCGTTGAATTGGAAATAAGTTGTGAGACACAGGTTTATGCAGTCTGTGTCTGTATTGTCACTCCTGACATTTTTCGTATAATGTAGTCTATCATAACCAGGAAGAACATAGGTGATGACTTTAATTAATTGTATCACAAAGGGAATGAACAGATAGTTTTCCCCTGACGAGTTCGAGGATTTCAGCTAACCACACAGCTATTGGATGGTCTGGGGATCCGAACATGTCTAAGATAGGGCGTAATGATAGGCTGGCTTTGTGTAGCTTTGGTAGATCATACAGTCTTGGTATTAGAGATCCTGTTGGTCTAAATATAATAGAGAAGATTTGTAGCTTAGGTGGATGATTTTGGTGTGGTTGTGTTCTCTGAGCTGGATGGTTTGGTTGCGAATATACCAACAACTAACAACAAACCCCATCGAAACACTAGACAACCGCATCCAAAGAACCCTAAACAAACTCACCAAAACGGGTCAGATCACAAAAGGAGATCAATGGCGAATGAAATCCAATGGACCTGTCATACCTCGAATCTACGGCAGACCAAAAATACACAAGCCAAATATACCTCTACGACCAATCGTATCACTCCCAGGAACCCCAACATACAATTTATCCAAAGAACTATACAGAAGACTGAAACACTTGACGAAATCATGTGATCACTCCATCCAATCTGCGACCCAATTTTTAGAGAAAATCAAAGGCATTGAAATAGACAGCCAAGAAATAATGGTATCCTTCGACTTCACGGCATTATATACTTCGATTGGACTAAAACTAGCAAAAGAAACCATGGAACAACTACTCAACAACGACGAACACATACAACAATCAAAAATGCAGCATTCAAGTTGGATGGAATGCATAAACCTGTGTCTCACAACTTATTTCCAATTCAACGGCCAAATGTATGAACAAATTCAAGGGACACCTATGGGATCACCCATATCAGGATTGATTGCGAAAGCCGTCATGCAAAGACTGGAAAACATAATTCTGCCAAAGATCAAACCAAAAATTTGGATACGCTACATAGATGATACATTCGTGATAATCAAAAGAGAAAACTTAGACAATACCCACAACATAATAAACAACACCTTCAACGACATCAAATTCACAAGAGAAGAATATGAAAACAAAATCCCATTCTTAGACGTCTTAATCAAACGAACAACTACAGGAAAATTAGAAACCCAAGTATACAGAAAACCAACGCACACAGATCAAATACTCAATTACAACAGTAACAACCCAACATCACACAAAATTAGCTGCATACGTACATTGTTCAAGAGAGCCAGGACTCATTGCAGCACTCCCGCCTTGAGGAAAATTGAAGAAAATCACCTTATGGACGTCTTCCAAAGAAATGGATACCCACGAAACTTCATCAAAAGACATCTACCCCCAGCTCAACCAACCAAATCAAAGGCCACTAGCGAAAACACAAAGAAAGTCGTCTTACCATATATAAAAGATATCTCCGAAATCACTGCAAGATTATTCAAACCTTTTGGAATCGATGTCGCTCATAAACCAACAAAGTCACTACACTCAGTTCTATGTAAACCAAAGGACTCAACGGCAAAAGAAGACAAAACTAACGTTATCTACAAGATAAGTTGCAACGACTGCGACAAACATTACATTGGTCAAAGTGGACGCCCTCTTCGTCTTCGCATTCACGAACACAAACTAGCTGTCAAAAGACACGACATTCACTCCCTCATATCACTACATGCAGACAACCACGGGCACCAATTCGACTGAGACAATGTTCAAATCTTAGACAAAGGGAACTGCAAAAATGCCAGAGAATTCCTAGAGGCCTGGTATTCAAATGAATCAGCAATCAATAGATACATAGAGATTGACAAAATATACCAATCCATACGAAGAAATTCACACAAAAACAAAGTCAAACTTCAGGTCAAGGAAACAGTCAACACCAAAACAAGTGAACTAGAAAGTGAGAAGTCACACAAAAACAACCAATCACGTCCAAGGTTAGCAGAAGGAATGACTAACGACATTCAGACCAAAGAAGCAGCCAGCACCGAGACAAGCAAACTAGGGGATGAAATGTCACACGAAAACAACCAATCACGTTCAAGGTTACTAGAAGAGATGACTAATAAACTCATAGAGAATTCTAAAAGCTCACTTCACATCGAAGTATGCGCTGAAGATGTTGCTCAGTAGAGCAATGAAAGCTTCGCAACCAAACCATCCAGCTCAGAGAACACAACCACACCAAAAAGTGGCTAATGTGTTACACAGTTTGTATCGGAGTTACAGAAAGTTGAGATAAGTAGGTGAGACGATTAACAGATATTTAGCGAAAATAGCTTACCTCTTCATAATTATCAATTGTAAAATATAAATCAGGATAGACTATCTGTTCGTAACTGCCTTTCACATCCATTTTTCTATGACTGGGAGATGCATAAACAGTCTATAAGAAAAATAATAATAGTAGTAACAATGTAACAACAGAAGACAAGAGCCAGGCAACAGATCGTTTATTAAGGAAAATCAACACATATTTATAGATTTTAATGTACATTATTGTAGATTATTGTTAGTAGAAAATACAGTATTTTGGTTGGTTGTTTCTTACAGAAAGTTAACCTTGCATCTCTTTGTGGCTGTGTCAGATCATCCATATACTAACTGTATCCACCTACGGAAAGCCTTTGTTCTCATTTTCTCACCACCAATATTGGGGACATAAACATTGACGTCAATTACTGTCTACCAACTTTGGCCATCTCTCACCACAACAATAGCTATTTTCTCTTCAAAAGTACTTTAAGAATTTTATTAAAAAAGGAAATGAACTACTAACGTAATATACTACTCATTACTTTAGTACAGTTTTATCTACCAGACAGTAGAATCGGATACTATGTAAGGAAGATGTGACTCACTAGCTTGAGCGCCCAACTCTCGGTCTGTGGGTCACAGGTCCGAACCCTATTCCATCTGGATATTATTATCAAATCTCCTACTGTGGTGAGAGCTGTCTGCAAGCCGAAATTGTAGGCAACAATTTACGTCAATGTTCATGTCATGACAAAAACAATGACAAAGCTTAACCTTGAGAAAATTACCAGCTTATCATAGCGGATTTAAAGTGTGGAAATATGATTCACAGAAACATGACTTGATTTTCTGAGAAACGGCCAAAAAGAGATATCAGAATAACCTTCAGCAAGAAAACAACCAATCAGAAGGCGTCACTTCTCTGCTAACAATAACGCTAATAATAATGCACATAAAAGTCTATAAATATATCTTGATTTTCTCAATAAACGATCTGTTGCCTGGCCTTTGTCTTCTATCGTTACACTATTATCACCGATATTCATGATTCCAGTGAACTGGATCATGCATCAGACCGTGGGGTGCGAGGGGACACCAATACGTTGGATGGACAAGAAGACTCTAGATGATCTGAACTTCACGAATGATTTATGTCCAATGTCCCAGAAACTCAAAGATCTACAGGCGAAAACCAGCAAGTTGACAGAAAAAGCAGTGAAGAGAGGATTTCAAGTGAACATAGAGAAGACAGGGGTGGTGAAGACAACCAACCAACAACAACAACAGGCACAAATCACCATCAACAGGAGGCATTTGAAGGAAGTCACTTTTTTCACTTATCTAAGCAGTATTGTTTCAAATACAGGCAGTCGGGGCACGGATGAGGATATCAAAGGCAGGATAGAAAAAGCAAAAGAGACCTGTACATTAATCTGAAATTAGTGTGGAAATCTGCTGCACTCAACATAAGGAACAATATGCGGATTTTCAACGTTGATTTCAAGTCAGCCAGTGCTTGTGTGTAGTTCAGAGACTTGGCGTAAGCATCGCAAAAAGCATTTCCCACAGGTTGTAGAATTTTATCAACAACTGCCATTGTTGGCCCCACACTGAAAATCAGATGGTTTGAAAGGGTTAGCGACAAAGAACACTGGGGAGACGAACCAATCAAGAATCTACTAACCAATAGTTATGCTGAAGGAAATGCAGATGGACTGAACATACACAGAGGAAACCACTCAGTGACATCATACGCCAGAACCTCGAATGGAGACCAAATGGGAAACGGCAAGTTGGGTGTTAGTTTCGAGGGTGACATGAAGGAGATCGTGTGAGGAGATGAAAGCTTATGGTCTGTCGCGGAGCCAACTAAAGAGGACTGCAAGAGAACATGATGAAATGGAGATGTTCCATTAGGAAAACAAAGGATTAATAATAATAATAATGCTCAACAAGTATGTTTCATAGCCTATAACAGAAAAAGCTTGTTGCGAGAACCAAAATTCATGCAATGATGTCAAAACGAAAGTAAATGAATAGGTATCTGATTCTGATAACATGAAATTACTTGACATTTGAATGCTTAGGTAAAAATTAGACACATCTTAATCATGTGAGTACATATTCACCAAACTATTCATACATGTATAACTAAATACACTATTGATCACTTCTCATTTACCCATTCATGCTTTTAATCCTTTTATCAAAAAAGAACGATTATAAAAGTTTGGGGGGAAGAGAACACTGTTCAAAGGCATTTCTTGTTCTGAATTACCTTGAACTCCAGAATGATGTCATATTGGTTTGTAGGGATTTGATTGATTGGTTACAGGATTTCATCATGAGCTGACATCGGTTAGAGAACCATTGGGAAACCTGCAGGGTGTACTGGACAGCTGTTTCATCCTAGATTTTGGGACTCTTCAGCATACTGCAACCAATCAATCAAATCCCTACAAACCAATACTTGAATATCAATGAGATGCTCACCAGCGACTGGCCCTATTCAGGTAGGGGAAGTCGTGACCAGTAGGGTGCAGCAGGTAGGGTGTGAGGACAAATACTCGCCGAAGATAGTGGCTAGCGGTCGCGCTGTCGTGAATTGGTAGAATTTGGAATTCATGGGCTGGCCATTGGATCGGGTCCCAGTGGATTAATGGTCCTCGGTCCGAACGCCGGTGCGTACGTACTGATGAAGAGTCCCAGAACTGGGACGAAACAGCTGTCCAGTACTCCGTGCAGGTTTTCCAATGGTTCTCTAACCGATGTCAGCTCATGATGAAATCCTGTAACCATATTTAGGAATGATTCATATCCAATGCTACAAATCATTGTATTTTGAAATCAGTTACCTAGGACAGATGATCTTTAAGTGTACCAGAATATCAACCACACTTATTGCATAAGGATTGACGATAACATTCACGTTTAATTAGGTGGAACATGATTCGAAAACGAGGAATCCATGGGTTGAAAGGCAATCAATTACACCTTCTACTAAGATTACATTAAACAGACTAAAGGGAAAAATGACTACCACTTTTTTATTCTACTTCAGTCATTTGCTCAACTCGTAAAAAAGTGAACTGATGGTGAACTCAAAATTGACACTAACAATGGAAAAAATTAGACATAAATAAGATAGAGAAAAACTAACCTGAGTAAATTTCTTCAGAATTTGCCATTCTTGTGGTCCAGTACGTGTACACACAGCAACCGTCAAAATATAGACAAACTGAAAAGTATCAGTAGGATAGATATTTTAGAGGAAGAAAAAAAGAAAACCAAGGCTGAACATGACTTAT
Organism: Trichobilharzia szidati; assembly: GCA_944472155.2. NCBI lineage: Eukaryota > Metazoa > Platyhelminthes > Trematoda > Strigeidida > Schistosomatidae > Trichobilharzia > Trichobilharzia szidati. The sequence goes on from OX235274.1 coordinate 52,153,978, forward strand.
TTTTAAGCAATTAGGAATTCTTTACCAGTATTAAAACAAGAGTTTAGAAAATGAACACTATTAGTTGAATGTATATGAACTACGACCAAAATTTGACCGAACAGATCCACAATAATTAGGTGACGAGTGAGAAGTAGATAAAGATTAAACTTATATTTGTAAAATCTAACCGAAATTGAAATAAATAATTCCAACACATTTCGTTCGGCAAACTGGTCCGAACTTCTTCAGTGAAATTGATCAAAATTAAAAAACAAACGTACAATGTACAGATACCTGGATTACAGTTCGGCAGATCCCTTTACCACCACAGTAAGCGTGGCTAAGAGTCTGATTAACAGAGCCAAGTGTCTAGTTAGTGAGGTAGAAGAGACCCAACAGGGAATTAAAATTGTTTTAGTCTACTATGGAATCAAATAATTACCGGAAAACCTTTATCAAAAGATATTTAAAAAGCAAAGATACGCATGCTGCTAAGAATTGGGTTAGTAGTGAGGTAATTCCTTACCACAAAGGAACATCAGATGAAATCAAGAGAATCCTTAACAATCATGACATAAGAGTGTAATTTCGTGCAACGAACACCTTACGCTCATCACTGGTGAAGGTTAAGGATAATATAGAAGAAGGTAACCAACAAAATTGCGTGTAGCAAATAAATTGTGGGGATTATGATGTTGTATATGTAGGAGGAACTTTCAGACAGGTAAATATAAGAATGAAGGGGCATAAACAATGTTTGAAGGTGGTTCCAAAGACCTCTACAAACTTGAAGAAGCTAGAAAACAGATCGGTGATTGCACTTCACTCGATAAAAGCGGGACACAAGTTCGACTTTGATAGGACCAAGGTTCTACAGAAAGGTTTTGGTTCGTATAAAGAAAGACTGACTACAGAAGCCCTACATATATGAATGAACCCCAGAAGCTTGAGCAGACGTGTTGGTACGATGTTAGCTGATGCATAGCAAGTCCTGATTAATAAAGAAGAACGGATATGTATCACTGATTTATCATGCTTAATCTATTTTTCCGATTGTTTTTATCTTCTTATGAAAAGGTTAACAAATGATTTACAATTGTTCTCCAATGCGTGCATACACACACACACACCATTGTATATTGGATACACATATTTTTCATATTCAGTTATGCATGACCATGAACTTCAGTCGAACATGATCACTACAGTGTGATGCAAAAGTACACATCGTTTACTGTGAATAACAAAAAGTAGACTAATAATTGTGTGGTCAAATTTTGATCATAGTTCATGCAATTTTTTATCATTTTGTTTTAATGTCTATTCATGACTCGCATGATTGGAGAAGGATTTTAAAGACAATATATATAGACCAGATTGATATCAGTTAGAGAACCACTGAAAACCAGTGAGTACTGGACACCTGTTTCATCCTAGTTTGCGAATCATTGGCAGTACGCACCCACTGGGGTTCGAACCCAGGACCTTCTGGTTACAAGACAAGCTCGTGAACCATTCAGCCCCTGGAACCCAATTCAGTGGCCAGTCCATGAATTCTAACTTCTACCAATTCGTGATTTAGAGCAACTAACAACCAATTTCATCAGTGAGAAATCCATCCTAGCACTTGACTGGATGGACCTCACTGCTCACAACTTCTCACTAAGACTGCAGGAAACTCCATCCTGTAGCAAGTCACTAGCGAGCATCAGATTAATTTTCAGTAGTTGGTTTGTAAGGATTAGATTTGCTTTTACGAGTTGATCACGGATTGATATCAGTTAGCGAGCCATTGAAAACCACCGAGCTTGCCTTGTAACCGGAAGGTCCTAGGTTCTAATCCCAGTGGGTGCTTACTGCCAATGATTCCCAAATTATGGATGAAACAGGTGTCCAGTACTCCCTGGTTTTGAATGGTTCTCTAAATGATATCAATTCATGATCAACTCGTAAAAACAGCAAATTCCAAAGAACACTTGTCTGAAACCCGTCACTCACACCCTGTAGGAGAGAATTATCGATTATATAGTTTCGTCAATTGAGTTTGATATCTTAATTCTGATGATGGAGGCCAGAAGAGTTAAGTGAACTGTGTATAGTTCAGTTTTCTCTCTCACAATAGGAAAATTACATAATCAGAATGTTGGCTATTCGATAGGAATACTTTACCATTCTTGTGTACGTCTGACTCACTGATAAAACTTTAACTTGAAATTTGTTTCAAACAACACATCAACAACCTAACAGGGTTGGCTGCTTTTAGTTTCACTACTTTTTAAAACTGGAAGCTCATGCTCAAGAATTCTGTTAGAACGTATTTTTCATGTAGTAAGCTATTAACAATGTTTATTATTGTTTGAGAGCTGATAATATTATCTAAACGCCTAGGTTAATCCAGATGAAATAGGATTCGAACCCCAGACCACGTGCTTGACAGTTAAACAATAAAGTCAGTCATCTACATCTAAATCAAACTCATAATTTGCAAATTAGGTAGCGAATTATTCATGTCACAGGATGTGATCTAACTGGCCAGAAATCGAATAGTTAGAACTGATTCAACTCTCTGAGCTGAGTAAAACAAGCTACACCGCTGATGAGCTCGATCACAAACAGGAGAGATGGCCATCCGGTGTTTAGATCGCCTCAATCTGGATAGAAAACCCCATTGGTTTATATGAGTACTATTGTACAACTATTCAAATAATGGAGAAGCTTTGTAGCTTAGGTGGATGATACTGAATCAGTTGTGAAGCTTTCGTCGTCCTTCTAGACAACATCGCTTCACCGCACGTTTTAGTATAAAATTAATAAACAACTTATTTGAAGACATTAAATTCACAAGAGAAGAAGAATTAGACAGCTAAACTGCACTCTTAGATATTTTAATCAAGAGAACTAGCACAGGAAATTTAGAAACACAAGTATATAGGAAATCAGTGCACACACAGAAATCAAATACTCAACTATAATAGTAATAACCCAATTACCCACAAAACAAACTGTGTGCAGACATTGTTTAAAAGAGTTCAAACACACTGTAGCGCTCCAGTGTCGAACAGAATGGAGGAAAAATACCTACTAACGACCTTCAAAAAGAATGGATATCTTCACAATTTCACTGAAAAGTATTTGAACTCGAGTCATAACACCAACAACAAGCCAAAGTCAAAGACCACAAGAAAGTTCATCGTATCATAAATAAAAAATATCTCTGAAATAACAACTAGAATATTAAGACTCTTTGAAACAGATATAGCACACCAGCCAGTCAGCCAGTACAATCACTTCATTCGATATTGTGCAAACCAAAAGATCCAACAGGAAAAGAAGGTAAAATTAATACCATTTATAAACATTACATCAGTCAAAGTGGGCGTCCCCTTCGAATCCGAATCCAAGAACACAAATTGGCTGTAAAAAGACATGATATACATAGTCTTGCATACCAATGCATGTAGATAATTATGGACACCAATTTAATTGGGACAATGCAGAAAATTTAAACACAGAAAACACCAAAAGTGTCAGGGAATTCCTAGAAGCCTGGTACTCAAGTGAATCAGCCAGCGATTAACAAACACATTATTACTATAGACCCAACTAATAAAAAGTAAATCACATGACAAGAAATTTCGAATTTCAAGTCAATAAAAATGATCAATAGAGATGTAAATCAACTACCAATCACGGCAATGGTTGTCAGGAGATACAATTACATCATTTATGGAGAATTTAAATAAGTCCATTTTACACAGAAACCTGCACTGAAGCGATGTAGTCTAGAAGGAGGACGAAAGCTTCGCAATTGAATCAACCAGCCCAGAGAACATAACTAATTCAATACAACTATTCATCTCAATCAATAATAAGTAGTAGGTAGTTTTATGCCTCTACATATATACTTAAGAATAACTAGAAGAATTCCCTTGAAGATGAAATATTTTATATTTAAAACCCACAGCCAACTGTTCTTTATGAATGAGACTTAAGAAGATGAACATCTGACACCCAGTTATATTCCTAGTGTGTATTGAATCCAGCTCATTTTAACTGTTATTGCTCAAAGACAATACAATAATCAATAATCAAGTAAACTCTAGATTAACAGATGAATAGGAACGCCAAATTTCGGATATGTAGAGGGATTCAAAATCCATTTCAGTGTATACTTCGCTACGAACCAATATCATATCGAAAACCATTGAAAACTAGAAAGCACTGACTTTCTGTTTCGTCCCAGTTTGAAATTCTTCAGTAGTGCTCATCCACCAGGGGTCGAATACATAGTCTTCACGTTACGAGGATAGCCCGCAGACTATTCTCAGCTGCCGCATTAGAATTGAACGTCGCACCAATTCAAACTTCTGTCAATTCATAATATAGCACCACCGGTAAACAATGCCATCCAGTGCTTCTTGGTTTCCAATTACACTTTAACTGATGTCGGTATTTTGACGAATTCTACACTGAAATATAAGTTGCTTTCTTAAAATATATTTTACTTTCAGTCTACGGCGATTCACTGATGTTATATCCACTGCTGAATTTCAACAGATAAAACAAATTTACGCAAATGAGTTAATGCTTTTCGGTTGGAATATTTTCCTCTCAATTGGTAAAGTTTGAGTTTAAAATGCACTCAGACTAGTATTATTATTGGTCTAATGTCCATTAATTAAGATGTAACGTCAATGGTTCAGAGATGGAATGCTCGCCAACCACACCTGAGGTAGTCAGGGGTTCGATCCTCGGCCGATGCACTCCTCAACGTCGCTTAACCGATAGTATGCCCAAGAAAGAGGGGGATTGGGCGTGTGGCTAGCAACTCCAACTCGCAGAAGAAAGAATAACACCACTGCTACTGGAGTTTCAAAGCTCAAAGCTTGAAGCCCCTATGTTCCACTTAGAATGCACAGGAAGACAAAATTATGACGTAAGTATCTAGATAATTAGTATTTCTTTTCTTCTCATTCCTTGAACTCTGAGCGGAACATAGGGCTTGAAACTTGGGAGTTTCACTACCGGTCGCATTGGTTTTACGGGATGAGGTTTTCAAGTCTCACTCCCAACTTTCTCTCTTTTCCAGACCCATTAACCGCCGCCAAACTGGGTGAGGTTTATGATGACTGTGTCGGCGGGGAATTGAACCCAAACTTTGCATGTGGCTGGTGAACATTCTCCCATTAAACTACCACTCTGAATGCAACATAAGGCACTAAAGCTTTGAGGTTTCAATGGTGGGGGTGACGTTTTTTTAAGGAGTGAGATTGTTGCCTTGCACCTAACCTTCCCTCTTGAAGAAGGCGAGGTTTAGGAGTGTGTCAACCGGGAATCCAACTCAAACCAAGTTCGTAGTTGGCGGGTACTCTGCCATTACTGGTGGTAAGCAGATGAATACTATTCCTTATTCCTTTGATGTGTGTACACTAAAGAAGTCTTTCATAGATTCTCCCGCAAATGCCAAACTTTCTAGTGTTACAAGTGTTAATGAAACCTGCTCCCTTGGTTTCAATACAAATGACGTTTTAAAATATCTTCAGTCGATGAACCCTTCTTGTAGCTAAGGTCCAGATGGCTTGCCTAGTGTTATTCTTAAAAAATGTGCAGATATTCTGTGTTATCCTCTCATCGACATATTTAATGAATCTTTTCCCAGAAATGACATGCCAGCCGTTTGGAAGGACATTAAAATTGTACCTATACCCAAGTCATCTCCTGGAACATGTTTTAAATTTAGACCTATTGTTATTACCTCTCATTCTCTAAAAACTATAGAAAAGTTACTCTTACTTAATCTTGAACCTTCACTTAAAGCCTTTAATGATCCCAAACAATTTGCCTATAAACACAGTAGAAGTACTTTAGATGCAGCTGCAGTCTTGCATTATAACATTGTCTCTAGTTTAGACAAGGGGGCTAAATTTGTTCGCTGCACCTTTCTAGACTACACATCTGCTTTCGACTCAGTACCTAGGGACATTTTGTTAAACAAGCTTGCTGAAACTCAAACTGACTTCTGGGTTGTCAAATGGCTGCATTCTTATTTCTCATGAAGAAAGCAGTACACTGTATGTCAGAGGAAGTCGTCCACTTCATTGCTTACTGAGGCTGGTGTCCCTGAAGGCGCTATCCTTTCTCCTTTTCTGTTTTCTTTCTTCTTGCATGACTTGCCTCACTCCGATGAAATGAACTTTGTTAAGTATGCCGATGATCTAACTATTTCAATGTCTGTTAACTCTCAGCTTGACTGCTCTAAGATAAACAACTTTCTATCAGGAATTAGCAAATGGTCTACGTCTAATGGTCTTAAACTAAATCCTTTCAAATGTCAGACTGTTAATTTCAGTTTCCGATGTAAAAGAAAGTTAAATGAAGCTGTTGGTTTCTATGACCGTTGCAAAATTGATGATACTGATATAGAAACCAAGTCTGAAGTTAAGTATCTTGGATTAATTCTCTCTTCTGACCTATCCTGGTCCTCCCATTTCTTAGCGATTTCTAAAAGAATATTTCGTCTGACTTTTTACATTAAGAAGTTGAGGCACTCAGGCATAACCCAACCACTCCTCTTACAGTTTGTCAACTCGTGCATCTTACCTATTCTTCTTTACTGTTCACCCTTATTCCTTCCTGGATTGCTTAAAAAAAAGACTATGTCATACTTCGTAGAACTCTGAAGACTGTCAGCAGGGCAAGTGGTATCCCATATCCTTGACATTGTCAGTGATAGGCACTTGATGTCATGCAGCAAATTTGCTAAAGGAATTTTGTCAGACTATGAGCATCCACTTTAGTTACCCGCAGCTCCAACCTTGTGTCGCCTCAGGTAAAACAACAAGTCTTTTCAGAAGACTTTATGCACGTACGTTCAAGTATAAAAATTCCACTATACCATATTTGGCAGGTACTTTATGTGATGAAAGTACTGTTAGGCATGAACTAACTAACCTTCTTTGCACTACTAAATAAACCATTTTCTCCACCCTTACAACATTAACCTTTATTGTTATTGTACTTCTTATATTTACAATCCTCTCAATTTTTTGTTTTTACTTGTTTATTTTTTCATAAGTGTGAACATCAATTATGCTGTGTTACAACTGTTAACTTTGTATTTCCCCTCACCATACTATATCAAAAGAACATTAGATTCAATAATCTATAACATGCTAAAATTTCCAAACTGAATCGACAATACTGTTTGAAACAAACTCATTGTTATTATTATTATATTTATTATTCTCATTTTGTACTTCGAGTATTGTTGACTTTATATCACAAATGTGGAGAAATTCTTGTGGCTAATTTTGTTTTAATTTTACTTATATTTTGAGTAAATCAGATGTAATATTGTGACAAATGCTGATAATTCCATTCTATATTATAAGTAATAATAATAATAATAATAATTTGCTTTATTCCAAAACAGTACTTGTGATACAGAATGGAATTCTCAGCATTTTTACTACAGTATTGCATCCAGTTAGTACATTATCAATAAATAGAATTCCACATAGATTAAGGAAAACACAGTTCATTATTACAACAACACATTGGCATGTCGGTAGCAAAGCCAAAGTTGAACAGTGTTTGAAGGTGTTAGAAAAGTGGGAGCTGTCATATTTACTGGCGTAAGCGAGAGAAAGAAACAAAGCAGCACATAACGGAAAAAAAGAGAGAGAAAAGGAAAAGAAAGAAAAAAAATGTACCTATAAATGATGTGAGTTAGAAAGACGAGATCCAGTTGTACTACTAACTATTTAACGAATTATAGGTGTCACGCCTAATGCTTTCTTTATCACACAGAACACGAGCTAAGTAGGGTATGGTTGAGTTTTTGTACCTGCTGGTGCGATCATATAGTTTTCTATATAGGCTTCTGGTTTTGCCTGGTGAGATGCAAGGGGAGAGTTGTGAGTGAAGAGGGTGGTGTGAGTTAGATAAAATGGATTTGGCCCATTTTTCACATGAGTCCATGTGCCTGTCGACCAGAATATTAACAAGCTGGTTAAGTGGCAAGTTGCTTACCCTGCTGACAATCTTTAACATCCTGCGTAATATGTTATAGTCTTTCTTCAGTAGCCCGGGAAAAACTAAGGGGGAACAATAGAGAATAATAGGCAGAATGCGAGAATTAACGAATTGTAGGAGTAAGGGTTGGGTTATACCAGAATGTTTTAACTTCTTAATGTAGAAGGTAAGACTGAATATTTTCTTAGAAATTGCTAGGATATGAGACAACCAGGAGAGATCAGCAGGTAGAATGATGCCTAGGTATTTAATTTCCGATTCGGTTTCTATTTCAGTGCCGTCTATGTTGCATACCTCGTGAGAGCCAACCAGTTTGTTTAGGTCGGATTTATGCCTAAAGGTGAAATTGACTGTTTGGCAAAGTAGATTATTATTATTATTATTATTATTATTGAATCACCAACACATCAATATACATAACCCATTAGTATCAAACAGTCTATAATATCTATACAGTGATACTTATTTATGACTATATATTATCACATGAAGTCTAAAAGTAAAGATAACAAAAAAAAAACCGATTTGCGTGATACACATCAATCGACCAATCCGTTAAAAGAAAATGACAAAAGAAAATTAACTTACATATTGCATCAATAGATTGAGATAAACTGTCTCCTCCCAATCGATATTACCGTCTATCCCTTTCGGAAGATTTGGACTATTCTTACGAAATACACTCAACTCTGGCTGAATTCCAATTTCCATGTATTATAAAAATGAAAAAGGAGAAAACCATTTATCTTTTTTTTTAAAATATTAAGAATAGAGAAGTTGAATGACTGCATAAATTAATAATCATTTGAGGGGACAGTATAATTTACACACACCCACACACACATGAATCCAATAGACTTTTGATTGAATCAAATTATATACCAAGGATTAGTTGAGATCAGAAACTTGGCGGGTCACAAAGAATATTTCCAACAGCCTGTTGCAGACCTTTATCAACAACTGTCTTCGCTCTATACTCAAGATCAGATGACAAGAAAGAATCACCAACAAGAAACTATGGGAAGAAACAAAACAAGAACCAATCGCTCAACAAATATGCAGGAGAAAGTGGAGATGGATTGGACACTCGCTGAGGAGGCCGTTGGGTGACATCACGCGTCAGGCCATTGCTCGAGTGGAACCCGAAAGGGAAGCGGCGAGTGGGACGTCCAAGGGTGACATGGAGGAGATCGTGTGAAGAGGAAGTGAAACAGTATGGACTAACATGGATGCAAGTGAAAAGTACAGCAGAAGACAGAAGCAAGTGGAGACGTGCAGTTGAAGCCCTATGTTCCACGAGGAACCCAAGGAAACAATAATAATAATATACCAAGGATTATTTGAGATGAGTAATTGGATACCACTTACACAGGTCAACCAGTAGGATTTGCTAGTCAGCCACTATGAGGTGATCTAAACATCGGACGGCCGTTGCACTCAATTGAGTCATAGATCACCAGTCGGTTACCCCGTTTGGTTACAGGATTTCATCATGAGCTGACATTGGTTAGAGAACCATTGGAAACCAGTCACAGGGAGTACTGGACAGCTGTTTCATCCTAGTTTGGAACTCTTCATCAGTACGCACCCATCGGGGTTCGAACCCAGGACCTTCTGGTTACAAAGCGAGCTAGCTCGTAGACCATTAAGCCACTGGGACGCGACCCAGTTACCCCGGTTTAACTGAATTTAAACCACACCCTAATTCTGGCTAGCTACTTGGGTCAACTGGTGAAACACTGAATCAAACGACCAACCAGTGTTTAAATCACTTCGACTTGGCTAGCAGAAAGTACTATTTTTGACGTGAATGGTACCCAACTACTCATATCGATCAATCAGTAGTATATATACACACCAGTAGTTATGTTTGGTTGAAATAATATTCGAAAAAAAGTTGAATATGAGTCTTCACTGTCTACCATGCTTTATCATAATGATATTATTCTCAAGTGATAAACACACCTGGTTATCATTCTATTGTTTTTCCACAAAAATTAGTACAAAGTCGAGTATGCTTCACCTATGCATCATAAATCTATAACATTATTGACTTAAAATAATTAACACCCACGTACTTTTTTAAAAAAGTCGGTCCGACGCGTTAAGCTAAATCTTAGTATGCAAGCTGAAAAAAATCACAACTCTGACTTATACGCCAAACAGTATGGATGCTGCATATTGTGTACTGATTATATTCAAATGAGAATGTATTACACGATAACAATAGTAAAATAAAAACAAAACGAAAAACAAGTCAATCCAGTTATTTACCTTCTTTTCATTTTGTTTCTGATGTTGAACAAAGAATAAAAGATCATCGCCTGGTCCATCAACTGAATCTACTAGATATGATGATAAAAATGCCTGATTGAATAAATCAGACCAGAAAGTGTTATTTGTCTTTACAATGGAATCATCAAAACCATGCTGTATGATACATTCTAATAAATGCAATGAAAAAATGTATAGAAACATAATTATTTTTAAATACAATAATAATATTATTATTAATAGTTATCAAGCATTAATTTGCATGGATTTAATTGGTTATAGGTTGGATAACGAGTTGACATCGTTGACATGCGTCGGTGGCACAGTGGTTAGGACTCTCGCCGACCATGCACATGGTCCAGGGTTCGATTCCCTGCCGACGCACACCCGATATCTATGGTCGGCCTGCAAAATTTGGGCTACCGATATCCATGCTGAAAATTCCATACTTATACTGAAAATACGGTGTAGCATCAAGCTGTAATCAAAAAAAAATCATTTAGAGAACCAACAGAAGACCTGGGAGTACTGGACAGGTGTTTCTTCCAAGTTTGAAGCTCTTTACAAGTACGCACCCGCTGGGGTTCGAAACCAACACCTTCCGGTCATAAGGAGAGCTCATAGACCATTCGAACGCTGCGACCCAATCCAATGAACATTCGTAACCAGTGGAGTTCAGCAAGTCAGGTAAGAGAACAGTTAATCGCCCATATATATATATATATATATATATATATATATATAGGTCAAGAGAATAATGACAATGCCGCGTTATCCTATCTCGCTTTTCGTCTCTTTTACTTTCAATTATAAACCATACCCTAATGTAGTATATAATTCATTTGATTACTTTGGAGCCAGTCATTTGGAAAGCAAAGTCGAAGCAAACCCAATGAAGTAGATCTTTACGCACAGAAAAGAGAAAATTTAACTTTATTCGTTGAATTTAATTTTGTATTTTCCACCGTCTGATTATAGAAGACCGAAAAGTTTGGCCTCTGTTAACATGTCAGCTCCTAGTACAGACGCTTCGACGATGCCTAAGGTGTAAATTCAAGTGATTTAGTGAATGGTGACTAGCAGTGGTGTTTAGGATGAGAATTTCATCCTGTTTGAGACTCATCATCTAGATGTGCCTGCATTCTTAGTGAGTAGTGGTGTTCCCACTGAGACGCCATCTTAGCAGCCATCGTTACAAACGCCAAATTATTATCCACTAGGCCACCTGTGCAGCGGGTATCAGTTATTATTATTATCCAGGTGCGAATCTCAAGTAAGATGAAATGTGCATGCTGGATTATACTGCTAGTCACCAACTACCAAATAACCTTATTATTACACACTATAGATAAACTGGTGAAAACATGCCTACCATGATACAAAATTACCGTAATAAACCACCGATTTCAGATACATAATTAGCTTGTAGTTTGTTTATACATTATTATTATTCCCTCGGGTTCAAAGTGTAAATTAGGACTTCAAAGACACACTTCTACTCTGTTCTATTTTCTGCCGTCCTCTTCGTCTGGGCCCACGATTTCCCATTATCTCTCATCTCGTCGCCACACGATCTCCTCCTTGTCACCCTCACTTACATTAACGACCCACTCGTCACTTCCCATTTTGATTCCATTCGAGCGATGGCCTGGCGCGCCATGTCATTCGAAGGCTTCCTTAACGTATACCCTATCCATCTCGATTTTCTCCTTATTATTTGTTGAGCAATCGGCTCTCGCCTGTTGATTTGTCCCCAGCTAGAGTTTCCTGTTGCCTATTTTTTCTGGCAAGCCATTTGACCTTTAGTATCGAGTAAGCGAAGGTGGCAGCTATTGATAAAACTCTGCAACCTGTTGCAAATGCTTTCCGTGATGTACGAGCCAAGTGTCTGACTCAGTGGTAGAATACTCGCTAGCCACGCATTTCGTTCGGAGTTCGATCCATGGCTGAAGCACTCCCGAACCTCACTTAGCTGGTAGCAATTCCGATAAAGAAGGTAGGTGGGACGTGAGACTTGACAACTCAACCCGTAAAGAATAAACACCACTGTTTCTTAAAATTTTAAGTCTTAAAGCTAGAAGTCCTATGTTCCACTCGGGACATAAAAGAATAAAACAAAAATAATGAAGATCATGGGAAATGTCGAGAAGTGGAAGGAAGAAGTATATAAGTCTCATCACAGTACTTCTAAATAACAACCATTCTCTAAACTGCTAAGTAGTATAAAGATGGTAGATCAAATGAATTCATTGCTCAGGTTAAACCCGAAAAATATATGCATATTATGCTTCTGTGTGATTCTTAAACTAAGTCAAATTATATATATATATATATATATATATATATATATATATATGTACGTTTAGGTCCATATTCAGCAGAACCACAGCATACGTTAGAAGTAATACGCTTTCGCATATTTATCTTTACATAGCCACTGGCCTTTTATAATCATCGCTGTGATACCGTATTTCCATAACGCTATCGTATTAAATGTCAAATACGACTTTATTCCCTACATAAATTAAATTTGCGATTTACTTGACAGTAAAGATAACATCATAAGAAAACAAACAAAAGTAGTTAATTTACCAGTACGAAGTTCCCGCTGATGAATAATTAATTCTATAACAGAATGCAGAGAGGTGATATTACCGACATAAGTATCAAGTAAATTTTCTTCTTGTTTAACAATATCATCACTCGGTTTTTCTGTTTCACACATAGGCACAGGTAGTCCAGCAACCTGAAAAGTTGATTTAGGGCAAAAAGTAGATGAATTGAATCAATGCCATTACATACATGAAAAAACACGAAATATGCTGTATCTACTGTTTGGATGGGGATTAACTGCGTTTAGATCGCGGAACAATCTCCGCTTTCTTTTCTCAAGAAACAAACGTATTTTCAAGAAATTAAAAACTGTTCAGGGCTTGAAACGGTAAATGTGAACACACAGACTTAGAAGACTGTCATTACATTTTATTGACAGGTACAAACCAAATAACCTCACTAAAATTAATGGTGCATGATAATGTTAAAATTGTTTGCGCATTTTTTTCACTGTTTTCGAATCTTAGTTTATTTTGATATCCGTCTACTTTTATTTGACTGTTCTAGCGCTATGCTTTGAAGTACGGGAACCTAAACTGATAAACATTTGTAAAAAGCTACGTATTAATCTGTCTGACAGCTACCATACGAGAACAAGTTTCATGGCATTCGGATGCATAAGGCTTCAAACTGATGAAGCCACACTGCCTTTTTTGTTTCGCTAAAACACCATTGTTATGACTAAGATTGAAGCTATTGTTGAAGGTCTTTAGGATTATTTCAAACCTAAGAGTAGCTTCAATCCAAAGATGACATATGTCAGCAATAATAATCGCGTGAGATATTCAGTCAAACCACAATAAATAGCAGCACCGTATTACACTGGAAAACAGGTTTGTTTGACTATCACAAAGATTCTTGAAACCGAAAGGTTCTACACCTAATTCTAAACATTTTTATGAATTCTTGGGAACGATGAGTCACCCAAAAGGTGTCTTATTTGTAAATAATCCAAATTCCTGTACTATATATGCTGCACCTTATTGGCATCAGTTTTGCATTAAGTATTGGAAACTAAGTTTAATTAATCGATTGAGTTGCGAAAAGTTAAAGTGTAGAGAGAATGACAGATGATTGATGCACTAAAATAGTGAATTATGGCTGGACAATATGTTATATGTAATTATTAGTTGAATGCATCTTATTTGGAACTGTCGTACTCTCTGGAGGACACAGAACTGCCAGAAGTTAAGGGACAAAAGGACCTAGGAATTATTGTAAGGCATGACTTAAAAACAACGGCAAATTGTAATGGAGCTGCATCTAAGGCTTTTCGAATGATTTGGGCACTTCGAAGGGCTTTCAAACGATTAGACGAGGGTATGTCCCAAGTACTCTATGCAATATGTCAGACCTCATCTAGGGTACTGCATACAAGCGATGAGTTCATGCTTCAAAAAGGAGACATCCGGGAAAGACTACAGAGGGTAGGAACCAAATTAGTTAGTGGTATCTAATGCCTTCCTTATAAGAGCACTTAAATCTTCCCATTATCAAACCGAAGGAGAGGCGACTTTTTGGCATACCGTATATTAAAGGATGAATAAGGGATTGGCCTTTCAAACCTTTCTTCTTCCTCTAGAATACATTTACGAAGTAACCACAAGGTGTTCAAACCGAGGTCGAACAAAATACGCGTGGAATTTAGATTCTCTCTCTATACCTGATTCAGTAGTAACAGATTCATCGGTGAACGCTTTCAAAGAGAAACTAGATCTCTGCAGAGATATATATCGCAAGGATTAACATAGACAAGAAGAGCCTTCTATCCTTATAATCTGAATCTGTTCACAGTAGCCAAACCTAATCATTAAAAGATATACTAAAAACTGAATACTGACTTGCAGAAAGTTGAGTCCCAAAATTTAGTAAAAATAATATCTCTACTTAAGAGATGTGATATTTAAAACAACTCAAATACACGCCATACACCTAAACTCCATATTAACAAGTAGGAACAAAAGCCAGAAAGGCATTCAAGGAATTTTTACTAATTTGTTTCCATCTTAGTTATCCTTTATATTCGAAAAACTAAAGGGAATAAACAACCAGAAAAATGGGACTAGGTGAAAAAATACGTTGAGTTGTTCACGGTTTGGACTGTATTAGTTACGAAAAAAAATAATGACCACAATATTATTCAGAGCATATATGCTGATGAGAGTTCGCAATACAGTAAGGCTCCAAAATAAAAATTCCGGTGAAATTTAAGGGCAGGTTAACCTAATTATTTTGAAGAATATTAGTATTTCCCATAATGACCAAAATTTTCTGGAACAGTACTAGTATTGTGGTATATAGCACACTACTGACTTATATAAATTAGCAAAGTAAATACTAGGAGGCACAGGCCATGAACGTTTAACACTGGATATGTGCTCATACTGTTGCTTTTCCTCCACTAAAGTTGTTCTTCATGATATTTACCAAGAAAAAGCATATGAAGACACACGATAACAACAAATTTGAATAGATATGAAAATGTTAAAATTATCTGTCATCAATCACCTATAATTTTTTTAGATCCAGGTCAAACTATATTCCAGTTCTAAATATATCGAACTCTTTACATGTTTGGCTAAGAGTAACGCAACGTTCAAATAGGTGGCAGACGTAGGTTTGGTACTCAATGTTCATTCATTCGAGCAACCTTCGGGGTTGCGAGGGTAAGGTTCCTAGATTTTTGTGGACTTTCTTGTAGTTAGTCAGCTACCGTAGCTTTATTCGACCCCGTGGCAAGTAGAATGGAAGTTGGTTGTTTCTGATTTGTAGTATGTGTTACGTTATGACAGTAGCGATTTCGCGTTAGTCGTTTAGCGTGGTAGCAAAGTGAAACATTGATAATATTAGCAGTAATAATATAATTAGTGGAAAATACGTGAATCTACACTGAAGAACAAATAGATAATTATAGTCATGAAAAAGTGGATGAATGAAAAGGTAGAATAATCACATTAATGAGACAAAGAACACTGAGCGAATATCAATTACGAATTCAACTTGCCGTTCAAAGGAGATGATGTACAGGAAGTAGTCAAACGAAGACTCGACAAAGCCATCAAGAGGACTTATTATGCTGCAAAACTTGTTTTCCTTAACACCACTAAGCGAGTGCTTCAACAATCTGGGAAAGACCAGTCGCCAATCCTCGACACTTCAAACTGCGTATATCAACTTGAGTGTGTTTGTGGAAGCAAATACATAGGTCGAACGGAAAGGAGATTGTCTACTCGCATGGTGGAGCATTTGCCAAAATGGTTGAAAACAGCTGAGTTCAAAGTGCCAAAATCCTCAATAACAAAGCATCTTGTGGATTACGGGCATGATATCGACGCAGTCAAGTCATTCACCATTGTCAGCAGACAAAGAAACAAGAAGATGCTTGCAATTGCAGAGGCTTGTGCGATTCGAGTTTACAAACCAGGTCTCTGTGTACAAAAGGAGATGTTCGTGACTCTGAATCTACCATGGTAATATGGTTTACTTATAATTCTACCTCTTATTATTATTTTACTATTACTATTATTATTCTCATTATTATTATTCTGGATTCATTTAAAACTATCCTTTATCAGTAGCATTATCTTAACCCACTTCAACACTATTATTATTATTGTTATACTATATTATTGTTATTATAACTATTACTATTGACATCCCTCTGGTTGCAATTCTTGTTAAATTCTCTAATGTCTAATTGTTTATCTAAGCGATGTAATTGAAGCGTAATGCAATTTATCTTAATTTTCATCTTCCATACCCTCTCTCCCCTTATCTAATTGCACATGACCTGGAAAAACATTCGCACCTGTCTTTCTGCATGACTAATTCAATGTAGTTTATTTACTTATCAGTCCTATATCCCCCAATGTAATTTCAAAACTATATATATCCGTGTATGTAAAGTATTCAGTCCTATATCTCCCAATGTAACTTCAAAAGTATATATCCGTGTATGTAGAGTATTCAGCTGACGAGTTCTACCGAAATTTGATGAATTCATTAAATCCTGCCTTATCAACCTTTATTGCTTGTTTTAAATTACGAATTTAGTTAAGACCCATGAATCGATTGCGGTATGTATGGGTTAAATTTCAGTAATTTTAAGGGTAAGGTCCATTTGAACACAGTACTTGAGTTGATGCATTTTAATCTAGGCCCCGCCTAAAGACCTTTGCCAAATATGCAGTAGCCATAGCAGTTGAAAAAGATTGTAGTGTACATTGTACCTTTGAACTTTTGTTTGAATGAACGCAGCCTGTCCTTTAACCCGACTTCCACTTTGTATTCCTGAACCTCCTGTACGGTTTCGGTTTCGCTCTCTCGCTGTACTTTCACCTAGTACACTCTCCGAGCTGACCACCGTCCCACCTCCAGATAAGTGTGTACCTTTTATTTCTTATCAAATTCTATATCTCTTTTTGTAAATACAGTTCTGTTCCAGTTACACTTGCCATCTCAAGTCTTTTAACTTTGATTCCGTTTGTTAGTACTTGCACGTTAGGCAGAGTACTATTAAGGTCATAAGTGGTGAGGAAGTTTTGTAAGAGCGGTTATTGTTAGGTCGAAGTAATACTAAGTCTAACTCTTACAAGAGTTTCAGCAGCAGAGAGCTCCCAGAGGAAATAAATAGAGCATCACTGGAGTCTTTGTAATCTTATGTACGATTCGTCGTGAAAAGGAGGTAAAATTAGGTATGTATGACTAATTGGCATGGCAACTGCTTTTGAGTGATTCTGGTTATTTAAAATCCTCCCCCAGCAAGTATATCAAACACAAACTGCCTGTTGCAAGCATGAAAAGACAACTTCCACAGTCTTTCATGATGTGCTTATTTCCAAAGGATCATAGCCTCCTTTAATGCTATTCTTTGAACTACATTCCGTTTTCAGTAATTGAAGGATAGTGAAATTGCTGCAACTCAGAGGCAATGAATCACATTTTTCACAGACTTTTAAAGATTGGAAATACATTCAATCTTTGTAATCTGTTAGATCCATTAAACCTTCCTTTTTTCCACAATACTCTGCGTTCACCCATATATCCTGCTCATAATAGTTCTTTTGAATTTCTACTTTCTTTTTTCTCTCTAATTTTTAGTACTACGTGGAGTGTGGCGGCCTTATCTGTCGCAATGCTATGCAAATTTCGGGGGCGAATATCGGTCACTCAGTCAGTCTCGGTCTGCCTTCGATCTGTCCCAATCTTCAAGACATATGTAATACTCCATATCTTCACATCATAAACGTCAGGTTGAACTGGGCACTTCGAAAGACATTTAAGGTGATTAATAAAAATCAAAAATACCATGCGCCACGGGGACCCTAGAACCCTATACGATCTCGAATGCTAAGCTATGCCAAGATGATTGAACACTATTGACTTTCCCTTTCCTCTAAGTGTTCCTTCAAGCCTTACCGGTCTACTTTGTGAAGAAAAACGTCATGCTGAATAGTATTTGATGCCTTTTGAGAATCACACAAATTGACATGAACTGGAACGTACCCCAGTATGAAGCCCAGTCGTCCATGCTAACAGAAGCTTTGTTTACCGGCACTTATCCCTTCTGGAACCATCATGTGCTTTAAGTAGTGCATTATTCCCATCATGAAATTGACTGATATGGTTTGCTTTCCAACCGGAACTAGTGCTGCTGGTCCGCAGTTCACTGTGTTTTGCCGATCACCACCCTTTAAATTAGGAGAGGGTAGCTCTTTTCTCCTCCTTTATCGGTTTCTCTGAGACGTTTTTGGTGGTGGAACCAGTCATTTAAAAGCCTATAGAGAGCTGCTGCTCACTGCTCTAGTGTAGGCAGTCTAATGCCATCGCAATGTGTTGGTTTCCTTGGTATATTTCTATGGAGCCAGTTGGCCAGATTACCTGGATTATTTTGAACTTGTTTCTAGTTGCCACACCTAGGTAAAAAGCCTACGATCGATGTGCTCCTACCAATCCAGATAGACCTGGGTTTCAAGCCAAACTACGTGTCAACTCTTTAGCCTGGCTCACTTGAACTGGTGGTTAGGCTGCTCTTAACACCATCCCAGCTAGCGAAAGGAGAACATAACACTTCCGGCTGCTGAAAGATGTATTTAATCGCGATGATTTGCGGAGAGTGAACAACTAGATAATCACACCACAACGAAGCTCCTTAGATCCTTTCCCTTGAACACCATTTCTTTCAGCGCGCGCGGATAAACAAATTGACCGTTGATAGTGAAACTGACAATGTTCAAATGAGTTGACGCACAGCTTTGATCCCCTACAGAGTTTTAGTAGTTCTGCTAGAACCAATGTATTGTTAGTGAAAGTTGTACCGTCAGGTTTTTGTTTAATGATTCAACAGAGTGTTGTTTTCGGTCTATAGTAGTAATACACAGGAGCCTGTTAAGTTGTCTGTCAAAAAACGAACAGAATAGTTTAGCCATTTATCATATCAGGCAGATATTGACCTTTCGAACTTTTCAAGGTGGATGCCCCTTCGGCAGGGTTTCTTTCCGGTGTAAATCGTTGTACGCTCTTGGAGTTTGCCAAGGGTTTGTCGGCGAGATTTGCCCGGAATAACCTCCTGTAGATTTTTACCCCTACTTTTCATCGTTCCTGAGTGTTTAGTATGCTTCATGGTCAGTCTATACTAGGCCTTTCGTTTGTCTTGTTGAGAGAGCTGAGTACTTCCCTTTGACCATGGGAAATTTCTCCTGGATTTTAATGTGAACTAGCCATCTTACCATTTCGCAATGTTCAGCCCAGTCTGTGGATCATGTTGAGCCGAACAAACTCTTTCCCATTTTGGTGCAGTCATCTCCGCTGTACAGCGATATAATCTCGCAGCAACCCACTGTAAGCGTTCGAAAAGAACTAAACTGGATGCTACGACGGCATAGTCGCTCCTGCCTGGAAGGTCCGTTATCTGAAAGTCTTCTACCAGTAACTAGTCATTACTTTAGATGTAATCCAGCTCTGAATATTTTCCACTAGTGGTGCACCAAGTGTTGTCTCCTGAGTTCCCGGTGAACCTGGCCCTTCTATTCGAATACCCCTGAGCATACGCAAGCCCCAGGTTAAGTGGCACGACATTAACGTCCCCCCTATAATGATTTGATCATAACCACTGTGCCCTTTTCTGTGATGGTGCCATGCTGTTTTTGTTCGTGTCCCACTGTATGTGAGGGTGGTCGATAAATGTGCCCAGTAAATCCATTCTGTGATCTACTGGCACTATATTGGCTCTAGGAGTTCGGTAGGTCTGCTGATGGTATGCATCTTAGGTGCTTGTGATGTATTTAGCGTTTCTGCTTCTCTCATCATTATTCTTATCCCACGTGAACAGAACCATATTCATTCTGACCTCATCAGCGGCAGTAACTGGGTTCATTCAGGTTTCATCATTATTATTACTCTGAGATCAAGGTGGAATCGTGTGTTTCTGAGCACATCTGTTTTGTCCCTCACCCCCCTTACATGGCTCCATAGACTCCTCCTGTTTTCACCACCGTAATTTGCCGCGGAGTGGTCGGTATGGAGTAGTCTTAAGGGTGAGGAGTTAATGCTCGAGCAAGTTGACTGATTCCTGTGGAGTGGACTTGCCATCACTTTTTCTTCACGTTATACTCGGACACTCCGGTGGACTTAGTTGTCGCCTTCTTCCCCACTACACCTTTGTAGAGTGACTGAGGTTTGGGGATGTTTTCTTAAAGCCCGGAGTCACTTTTTATAGCATTATATATCCCAGTTAAGCTCAATCTAACATCTCGTAATAATGCTGGACCACCGTGGCCAGTTGCTCCGAAGACCCGAATTTTACAGCTAGCAACTGTGTGGAGTTGAGTGGTATGAGGCGAGTAGGCAAGGAGAACCCACACATAACGATTGTCCTAGAAGCACTAAGAGTTATCTGAGGGAACAGTTGTTTCTACTGCTGAATACTGTGCGTGTGTTTCTCGCAAGCATTGTCTATTTACAGCTCCGAAAAGTCGTGTACGAACAACGAAGTGTAGGGTAGTAGTTACTGTGACTGTCATGCTATTCGCCTAACTGCCCATGGCATTGAAAAGTAAAAAGAACATTTTGAAAGTCTGTAGCAGAACTCACTGTTGCTTTTAGAGTAGGTGGTATACATTGCGGTACCTGTACACCCTTGCTCAGTGTGGTGCTGATCAGATAGTTCCTTTCGTTCCAGAAGGCTACTGGTATACACCAGTATACTGGACAACAGAAGACATTTGAACCACCTAAACTCGGGCTTACATTCAGGCCCTACTCGCTTTTCTCCCCTTCCCAGCCTGCATCAGGGCTTTATTATTCTGTGACATACAGCAAGGACCATGTGTGCTAGTAGGTGTGCCTGATCTTCTTGCAGTGTTATAGCTACCTGCTACTCCCACCATGATGTTTGTGGAGTTTATAGAGGTAGATCGAATAGAATGATGTTTTAGGGGGCTGTAGGTATCGACGTTCGCGAGTTGTACGGATTATACTAACGCAAGATCTTATACCAACAACTTCTATAGTGTTCGTTCTTCGAGTACCAAATGGTAAAGCAAAAGACCAGATTTTGTCGTCCAAAGTACGTATTATATTTCGGGACAAAATCGCGGGTAGAGGTGAATGCTTAGCTAGCTAGTAATCGTGCACGCACGTGACACGACGGAGCACCAAATGGCGGGGATGCTTGACCGTAAGCCTTCAGCTAAACAAGTCGACTTAAACAGTGATGGTCAGCATCCAATGTTGAGTGATGATTGCTGTGGTTAATAATTTTGGGGAATTATTTACCGCTACAGCTCACTCCCCCCCTAGTGGGTTTGTGAGGACCCTAAGACATAACCAGCCGGAAGTAAAAAAATCTCGATGGTTCCCTGATGGGTGAAAAAAATCTTCCGAGCGGCTTGATCGAAAGCCTGCTGGTCTGTCTGCCTATGCTAATAGGGTGTCTGTACATAGCTTCCTCAATGTTGTTCGTTGGATCCCGTGCTTCGTTTGTTTCCTGTCCAGTGCACCTGGAAAAGAAAACAAGAATGCTGAGAACCTTGTCAAGAAAAATGTACCAAATAAGCGTTGTTTTGCCAAAAAAATATGACATGCATCTACTATACAGTAAAATAATGTAAAGTTCAAAATATCGGGAAAAAATATACATCTTATATAATTTTATGTACGGTTATAGGAAAAATATCATTTACTTGTGTTAAATGACGCAACATAAAAAACAATTGATGTGTCACTCAGTTATGTGAAATAGGTGTGAAGGTATTCTGGAAATCTAACGTGACGTCCAGAACGCGTTTTCTTAGAGTGATCGACCGAAGGTTCGGTGGCTTTCGCCGTGCTAGGGAGTTCTTCGAAGACTGAAGTAGATTCAATTACTTGTGAATTATCGGGTACGTTTAGCTCCAGGCTAATGGGGTTACCTTCCAAGTAAGCTGGTTTTAGACGGTCGATACTGACGTTGTCTTCGCGGCCTTTTTTGTCTAAAACGAAGAATTTATCAGTACGTTTAATCACTTTATATGGTCCGTCATATGGGGGTTCTAGAGGACGACTTACCGAGCCGCGACGAACAAATACATGTGAAGAAGTTTTTAAACAAGGGTGAACGAAAACATCAATGGACTGTGGTCGGAGGGGAGCAGGTTTAACTGAACGCATAGCGTTTGTAAGCCTGCTGACGTATGAGGAGGGATCTACCACTGGTGGGAAGCTCGAGGGAGAAACAAACTCACCTGGCAGTCATAGTGTTGTGCCATATACTAGCTCAGAGGTAGTACAACCAGCATCGGTTTTTAAGGCGTTTCGTATCCCTAGGAGAACTAACGGAAGGGATTCAGTCCAATGGGTGTTATTTGCAGCTGATAAACCAGCTTTCAACTGTCTGTGTAGACGTTCTACCATACCATTCGCTTGAGGATGGTAGGCTGTCGTTCGAAAACGCATGCAACCAAGGATTTTAGTCAAAGCGAAGAATAAACCGCTTTCGAATTGCCGCCCACGATCAGTTGTTATGGAAGATGGGCATCCAAAGTTTGCGATCCATCTCTCTACAAAGACACGTGCGACAGTTTCAGCAGATATATCCTTGATGGGTACTGCTTCAGGCCATCGTGTGAAGCGATCGATGCAGGTTAACATATAGGTGTATCCATGAGATTCTGGAAGGGGGCCAACTAAATCTATATGGACGTGTTCGAAACGGGCATCAGGGATAAGAAAAGTGCCAAGGGGGCTTTTAGTGTGTCTTATTACCTTGCACTTTTGGCAAGCTAAGCACGTATGTGCCCATTCCCTTATTTCTTTGTTAATACCAGGCCAACAAAACCGACTAGTTACGAGCTTGACAGTAGTTCGCATACCTGGATGGGATAAGCCATGCAACGTATTGAAGACGTTACGGTGATAACTTTTAGGCACGATGGGGCGAGGAGTACTAGTGGAAATGTCACACAGAATAGTAACCTTTCCTATACCTAAGGGTTTCTCGGCTAGTTGTAGAGTTGTTTTCGACAACTCACGCTGAAGCTCAATATCTTCTTTTTGAAGACGAGACAGTTTTACAAGGTCTATGCCGTCGATTTGGGTGAAAGAACAAATACGTGACAAGGCATCTGCCACAGTGTTGTTCACTCCGGAAACATGGCGAATATCTGATGAAAACTGTGAAACGTAATCTAGTTGTCGCGATTCCCTGGGTGAATACTTATCTGAAGTTGAGTTCAGAGAATACGTCAGAGGTTTGTGGTCAGTGAAAATGGTGAATTCACGACCCTCAACTGAATGTCGAAAATGACGTATAGCACAGTACATAGCTAGAAGTTCCCTTCCGAATGTGCTGTACTTCGTTTCAGCTACTTGAAGGCGCCTCGAGAAAAAGGCGAGTGGTTGCCACTCGTTCTTAACTAGTTGTTGCAGAACTGCGCCGATTGCAGTGTCTGATGCATCAACCGAGATACTCAACGGTGCCGTTGGATCCTGATACATAAGAAGGGTGGCATCCGCAATAGCTTTCTTTACCTGAGTAAAAGCATGTCGAGCAGACGTGTCGAGTTCGATAGCCTTGTTGTTCCCTCGAAGGAGATCGGTTAATGGCTGAATTAGAGAAGCACAATTAGGAATAAAACGTCGGTAATAACTTACCAAGCCGTTAAAAGTGCGAAGGCATTTTACTGTCTTTGGCTCCGGAAAGTTCAGTATTGCTTCGACTTTAGTAGCCAGTGGGCGTATGCCCTGACAGTCAATAGTGTGACCCAGAAAATCGAGTGAGTCAACGCCTATTTGACACTTCTGTATATTGATGGTAACACCATGTTGGCGTAACCTTTCAAATGCCAAGTCCAAGTGTCTAAGGTGAGTTTCCTTATCTGGACTGGCAATGAGGCAGTCGTCTAAGTATGCGTATACAAAGTCGAGACCGCGAAATACTTCGTTGATGAAGCGTTGGAATGTTTGGGCCGCATTCCGGAGGCCGAATGGCATACGTAGAAATTCGAAAAGTCCGAAAGGCGTAATGATAGCCGTTTTCGGGATATCTTCCGTTGCCATCGGGATTTGGTTATATGCTTTAACCAAGTCGATTTTGGAGAATATAGATGCTCCAGATAACGTTGCCGTCAAGTCGTGTATGTGAGGCAAAGGGTAGCAATCGGGGGTTGTTTTGGCGTTCACTCGCCAGTAATCACCAGTGGGTCGCCAATCGTTGCTGTCCTTTTTCGGTACCATATGCAACGGGGATGCCCATGGACTATTCGATGGTCGAATGATGCCAAGGGTGAGCATATGATCGAATTCGTTTCTGGCAATTCTCAGTTTGTCAGGGGCCAGTCGTCGTGCTTTAGATGTCACGGGCTGTCCTGAGGTTATGATGTGGTGCATAACATTGCTGGTTATACACGGGAGGTCGTTAGATGGGCAATTCAGTTCCGGATATTTGTCAACAATCGGTTGAAAAGTTGGATCGAGGATTGCTTTCATCTTAACGATTGACAAGCTGGGGCCTACGTAAGTTATGCCTTTGATAGACAAACTAGTAGTGTTGTCAATTAATCGTTTACGGCGGACGTCTACGAGCAAATCATGATGATTAAGTAGGTCCGTGCCAATGATGGGCATTGTGACGTCAGCGATTAGGAAAATCCACTGAATAGGTTTGCGTAAACCTACGTTCAGATAGACGTATTTCCGACCATAGGTTGCAATTGGTTTTCCATTTGCAGCCTGTAGGTTGAAGTTAGGATCCTTCTGTCGATCTGCTGCTGTAGCAGGAAGGACGCTGACTTCGGCGCCTGTGTCGACTAGATATCTAGTCTGGCTCATTACATCATGGATGTAAAGTAAGCGGCTAGTGCCACCGGCGACGGTTGCCGCTAACGCGTGCCGGCGGGATAGTTTCCCACAGACTTGGAGGCTTTGCCGAAATCACAAGGTTTTCGACAACATTTTGCTTCCTTGCCATAGGTGTTGTGATACCAACACCAGTCAGGATTTTTGAGAGAGCGTGTGTTGGACTTAGATCGTCCACGTGCGCTTTGCCGTTGAGGGGATTTAGAACGACGATAGGAGGAATTGCTAGGCTTGTTTGACCTAAGCATCTGCTGGACGGAGTTGATTAACTCTATCATTGCAGAATCCTTCTTCGAAGTCTGTTCGGTAACAGAGTATACTTCGGTAACTGGCCGTTTCGTTATCTCTAGAATTCTATCTGCAGAGACAGCTAAATCATCTATGAGAACACCCTGAAGTGTCACAAGTACAGTCTGAACTGACTGTGGCAGTTTGGATAAAAATAGTTCTCTAAACAGTCCTTCATCGAACTGACTTTGGTCAATGATCTCTTTCATTCTTGCCAGCATGCTCACGGCTGACTGATCTCCTAACTCGATGTTACGAAATAACTCATCCAGACGTTGTCGATCTGTGAGAACGTTTCTCTTCAGGAGGGATGTTTTGAGCAACTCGTACGAGTTACTTACCGACATCTGCAGAGTTACGCACCTGCTGAATTCCCGCGGTAGGGCGTGAATAACTGCAAGGAACTGTGAACGTTGATCAGTTATGCCATGTTCACAAAAATCAGACTCAGCAATCTGAAACCGCGTTTCAGCATTATCTGACCAATATGGTACTAGCTGGATTGTTTTGGCGGTTGAGCGAATCTGAATAACCTTGGGGCCAGGATCACTCATGACGAAAAGTATGCCAATAACAATATAGTACAAGAATAAACACAAAAAGGAACGAACTCACCGGGTTTATCTGCGTGTGAATTGGAGATGAAGTTCGAGGTTGGGCTCACCAGTTTAGGTGGTTGCCTGTAGTTCGTATCACGTCGGGCTCACCAGTTTAGGGGGCTGTAGGTATCGACGTTCGCGAGTTGTACGGATTATACTAACGCAAGATCTTATACCAACAACTTCTATAGTGTTCGTTCTTCGAGTACCAAATGGTAAAGCAAAAGACCAGATTTTGTCGTCCAAAGTACGTATTATATTTCGGGACAAAATCGCGGGTAGAGGTGAATGCTTAGCTAGCTAGTAATCGTGCACGCACGTGACACGACGGAGCACCAAATGGCGGGGATGCTTGACCGTAAGCCTTCAGCTAAACAAGTCGACTTAAACAGTGATGGTCAGCATCCAATGTTGAATGATGATTGCTGTGGTTAATAATTTTGGGGAATTATTTACCGCTACAATGTGTTTATGGTCCACTTTACTTCCAATAGTCATATCATGAAGACCATAGTGAGCAACACTCAGAAGTAATAAGTTTTCAGCCTGAATAAATAAATCTCTTCAAGTGAATGTGTTTGCAAAGATTTTTCGTTGGCGTTGGTGCCAGTCTGTACGTGTATAGGTTAAAACAAGTCTTGGACGTTGGAATGTGCACTACAGGCCGTTAGCCTGGTGCATTAGAGTCCCTGAAAGTCGTTTGCTCTCCAAACTCACACCTTCCTGAATCATTATATCACTACTTACCTGGCAGACAGGAAAAGAGATGAGAGCCAAATATGTTTTCTTATAATCACTGAAATTCGTCTTGAATACATTAACGCTATAATGCATCAAACAGAAACAAAAGCCTTCTTAAAAATGAATATCACATACCCAATGATCAATTTTTTCGAAAATGCGAACTTGGTTTGCATTTATAAATGCCACGTACGTTTGACATTTAAAAAATGCAATAAACCAATGCATGAGCGATGGATATGCAAAGCATATAAATTCACTTTTAATGTAATTACACCGCGTGAACCCCCGACTTCAGACAGAAACCCTATTTCATACACACAAACTACACAATACTTAGTATTGAAGTTTCTATGTTTACTGACGTCTTTGTTGTGTTGTTCTATTTGACCAAACTAGCATACACGTATATTCTCATACGTCTTCACGTCTATTCTTGTGTCCTAACGGTATGATTACTCAACATCCACAACGTAAATCAAAAGGCACTCGAGAAGGAGTACGAACGTGTATTCTCGCAGTAGTCAAAATTCAAAAGTTGAGCGGGTACAATGTACCAATTGTTGACACGCAATCTTTAGAGTGAAAAACAAATCAAAGTCCAATTACATAGTGGAAGTATAATGCGATGATGAATAATAAAATGGATCACTACACTATTGTTGGAAAAAGAATATTGAAAGCCTGTTGAAATCTGACATCCCCTTTATATTTCTCAATGGTCTATAGGAGAATCTTCTTGTTAATTTCGAATTCATCCATAATACACCAACAACTTACACTGTAATGCTTTATCCACCAGTAACTCCGAATTCAACACGCTAAATTTAGTTATATGGTCTTTGTTGTGAGATTTTTACTTTGTCAAGAATAAATTATTGTAAATCTTTCAATACTTATGGTTCATATCAACCCTTGCCATTTTAAACTTGTATTTATCCGTCATAAACGTTAACTTTTGAAACTCGCTAGTCAAAGCGATAAACGGTTCGTTTTGTTTTCTGGAGAGTAAGATCCTGGTATAATCTTTAGAAGTGCACCACATTTTTTAGTAAAACAGGTTCACCATACACTTATTTATGTAAAACTTTTCTTTTTGATATTCTGATTATACAAGCTTGTAGCGGTAAATAATTCCCCAAAATTATTGACCACAGCAATCATCACTGAACATTGGATGCTGACCCTCACTGTTTAAGTTGACTTGTTAAGCTGAAGGCTTCCAGTCAAGCATCCATGCCATTCGGTACTCCGTCGTGTCACGTTCGTGCACGATCACTAACCAGTTAAGCATTCATCTCGGTCTACGATTTGGTCCCGAAATATATGTTGTAGTTTGGACGATTAACTCTGGTCTTTTGTTTTGCCTTTGGTACACGAGAAACGAATACCACATAAGTTGTTGGTATAAGATCTTGCGTTAGTATACTCCGTGCAATCTGCGAACGTCCATACCGTCAGCCTCTAAAAGCTCATTATACTATTATTCTTCTCTTAACTATACCTTAGCTTCCGTGTCTTGCCTTCTGTTGTTACATTTGGTGTCGCTACCTGCCGACAAATGGAAAGTCTATGCCCTGCAATTTTTGATGGAAATATATTGATCTTCTGACAACACTTCGAGGCTGTTGAGCAGTTGAATGGCGTTCAAGATCCTTCAGCGATGAGGCTGTCACTTGGAAAGCTGCTGGGAGGTTGGGTGAAGGCAGCCTATGATAGTGTGAAGAGAAACACCAGTGAATACACACCAGGATCATGCAAACATCTTTTAAAGCGGGAAGGACCGTACTCAACCACTGTGAGACGGTGTCACGTATATACGATCAGAAATGCAAACAAAGAGGAGCGGTTAACCGTCAGCGAGCTTGGAACTCGATACGGCAAGACAAGCTAACAAATGCGCCAATACCAAGAAGATCGAACCAACTTCAGTCGAAAGTTTTTGATGGGGGGACGAGTATGGTGGTGTGATACAGACAATATGTTCGAACAGAATATTATTCTCACATATTCTCAAAGTTCAATTCGCCACAAGCAACAGAATACAATATGTCCATTTGAACATTCTATTTGATGTTACAGGCAGAATACATTCCACACGGTTATATACTGCGTTAACAAAAGAATACTATGTATATTTGAACATTATATTTCATGTCGCTTGAAATGAACCTAATTCACACGCTGAGTGACTGGTTAAAGAATATAAACCGTATATATATATATATATATAAACAGCAGTTCGATAAATGAAAAATATACGTTGACTTCTGTGTCTGCCTTCTGTTGTTACAATATGACAGGGTCTAAACGCGCTTGTGCATAGTGTGTACACCTATCAAAAACTGGACTGTTCTAATTTGTCGTTGAAGGTTAGTGGGCTCCAGTTCCAACTGTTTCCCTTTTCGCATAGTAACTTGCCTATTATGCACAACCTATTACAACAAATGTACATATGACTTATGAAAGTTTTCAGTGGAGAGAGATTAAAAATATCCATTCTGGAAAAAGAATGATCTGAGCAGACAAGATATTCATAAAAACACAGTCACTAAAAAGCACAGACTGATATTATTTTAGTGTCCAAAGAATCAAACTTTACGCCTATTTCATCTGCTCTGAAATATTTACTGTCTGGATTCTGAAGTAAATTTACGGAATAAAGGCAGACAAAATAGTGAAATTCATACAAAATGAATATATCGAGTGACGAAACAAAAATGATGATGTTTACCACAGAAAAAAAATGCAGGTTAAGCATTGAGAAGGCACAACAGAATGAGTTAAAAACATGTAATATGTATAGATCCACGAAGGTTAGAACGACATTAATCCGGTAAGTGTTTGCATACGTTGGGTTCAGAAATTTATAGTGTACTTATTATGATTCCGATTATGATAATAAAGTACATCTGTGGAGAACGTAGCAATATGATTGTACACTCTTTTGTTGGATGCTGAAATTAGAGACATTGTACATGACTTTTGTTTAAAAAGATTCATATTGGAATATAGTGTAATAAAAACAAAATCTATATTATAACACTAATCAATGTTTTATTTTCTTTACTTGCAGGAAGATACTCGGGAGTCAACTATCTGGACCAGGAGATACACGAATTGCAGAACTTAAACATTAACGAAGACCAGTGAAACTGTTATACTCTAAGACTGGACTCCGGCACGTTTTAAAAGTTGATTTCGTGGAATAAACACTCCCCTGCGCAGCTCGTGTTCTGTTTTCATTACCTGTGTGTCTGCTGCTTTGCCTGTTACAAGAGGTAACTTCAGAATACAATCAAAAATACAGTGTACTGCTGGCCGTTACTTCTTCTCACTAGTCTATACTGTCTACTTGCTTCACTAATAACCGTGTTTTATACCTTAGATTTTCGCAGAAACCTCTTATCCTCATCCGAAGACTATTCTACAGCCGGTACACAGCTTCCACCAGCAGACACAACTCCAGGAGTGAACGCTTGTAGATTATATTAATAATTTCTAGGAGTGGACTCTAACTGTACATCCAAGTAACCGTTTAATTAATAACTTATTACTGTATTTTTTATAATATACTGTTACACTATCATCTCATTAACTTTCATTTTTATTCACATACTTGTTCTGTTATTGAGCTAGTTAGAAAGTCCCTTATACATCCACGTTTTCACGTTCTACTATTTGCTGACTCTGTACACGGTCAAAGACGAACAACATTGTACTAAGAAGCAGAAGTGAAAACTTGAAAAGATGTATTGTTAACGAAATCAAATTTCAAAAAGCGCGAGGCGAACGCAAAAGATGCGTAGCCACGCAAAATATACATGTAACAAAAGAAAAACAATATTCAATAATACAAATGCAAATATTCCACGAGCCCATGTAAAATTAGTTTCTGTAAGTGTATAACATGCGTATAGGAATTAGTTTTATAAGCGTACAGTTGGGCTTAATATAGGGGCACTACACACTTTTAAATTCAGGAATAAGCAGTAAAATCTTTTCCGGGTGACATGGACCTGCTTAGCAGCATGTTTTTGTCTATGAATTAGTTTTGGATACTGCTTTTCATCAAGATTCTTCAGAGTATTGGTAGCTCTTCATCCACAGATTCCTTGAATTGTCCGTTCGGTGTGGAGTTTTTTAGATGAATCTCCTCCTCGCATGTTGGGTTGAAGATTGACCATCAGACATCTACGCCATTCAACACACTGTTGTGCTACGTTCGATTGTTCGTACATGCACACTAGACAGCTAAATAGACATTACCACCCCACATTTCCGATCTCGAAATGTATTTGTTATTTCCGACGATCAGTTTGTTTTTTTGGTTTGGCTTTCTAACAGTTCTTCGTTCATACAGAATAAGTACATTGGGGGTTAGATGATGTACCCTCACTTTATTGTAAAATTGTATCTTGAGTACTCATCAGTATCCTTTATCTCTCAAAAAAACTGAACCTGTATACACTTAAGATGAAGTTATTGAAAATAATAGTTTATTTTGAATTTGTGTGGCCTATAACAAATAAGGTATAAAACTATGGGTGATAAATACTACACTACTATTATTATGACTGATAACTTTTGAAATAAAATGTTTTTAATTCACAGGACTCAAATTACTGATCCCTTTAGACATCCCTAGGAAATAGCATTTTCTCTGTTCTGAGCTTTGTATTCCTAGCTCAGTCATGTGATGAAATTCAACAGAAACAAGGGTTCATTTTCTAAACAGTTCTAGTTGGAGTACTTCATAATTTTCATCCTTTATTCTAACAGCCTTCAAGCATCTTTTCAAATCCTCCGCATGTATATATATATATATATACAAAATACATTGAAAATATGAATTTAGTGATTTTCTATTCTCCACGTTATCCCGAAATTCCCTTGATCGGACTCCGATGGTGTACACATAAATCTTATGAATTCTTCACGTTTCTTCATGTTTCCAAAGGTTGTGTTTTGTCAATACGCACAATGTAAAATCGAAGAGCACTTGTGAAGTTTTAGGAAGTTGTATCAGTAGAATAGCTGGATATAAAAACGTTCGGTCACAACCAACTGTGTGTAACCAACCAATTCATACATAGTAAGAGAAATAAATTATTTCTCTTTGATTATTATTCCTTAGCGTTCTGAGTGGAACACAGGGCTTCAACAACATGTCGCCATTTCATCCTGTTCTCTGAAGTTCTCTTCAACCGTCCTCATAATTGTCCATAAGGTCATATCTCATCACACTATCTCCTCCATGTCATCCTCCCAACTTGTAGTTTCCTACTCCGGTTCCACTCGAGGACCAGGCTGCCGATGTCACCCAATAGTCTCCTCTGACTCATCCCTATTTGCTTCGTTATATTTGTTAAGCAACAGGTTCTTGATTGGTTCATTTCCGGAGTTTCTTGGTGATAATCTTTTCTGATAATCTGATCTTCATATTAGTTTGTTTATTAGATATTATTTACTGGATCCAGTAAATAATACTGTTTCACTGTGTGATATATCTAATAAACAAACTAATATGGAATTACTTACTACCACAGTGCCCAAGTTTTACACATATATTAATCTGATCTTCAGTATGGAGAGAAGCTAACTGCTGATAAAAGGCTGCCGTTGCCTGTTGAATATGCGTATCGTGACGCGCCCAGCAAGTTTCTAACCCATATAGAAGAAGCGATTGGCTTGATATTGGTGTTAAAAATACGAAATTTGTTCTTTGTTCTGAGTACAGAAGATATCCAAACTGATTTCAGAGTGATACAGGTCCTCCTTGCTTTTCCGATTCTGGTTTGGACATCCTCATTTGTGCTGTCGCCTGTAGTCAATAAGATGACGCCTAAGTCAGATAAGTGAAGGAAGTAACCTCTCCTAGTTCCCTACTTTACTAGTCAGTTCTAAACCCACGTAAATAGAGAAGGCTGCATGCGGGTCTAGTAACCTTATCCCGGAAAGTTCATTCAGTATCTACAGAAACTTCAAAGAACATGAGAAATAAAACAAATACTCAATTACAAAATGGGAGTCAGTCATATAAATCAATAATAGATTGAATAACTACAACATCAAATTACTCTGAGTAATATCCGTTCATTCGACACTACCTTAGCATTTGCATTCAGTACACTACTTTTGACAGATAAGTATAAATCCCCATGTTAATTTACAAGATAATGGTAGATTCAACTTCATGATTGTAAGAATCTAAAGACGATTTATTAAAAAGATTATTCTTCATCTATACACCTAGAGATGCGTCATTATTGTCACTATGTAAAAGTAAAACAAACACTTCCTTCATTTATGTGGATGACTGCTATCTGAAAAGAATTCACTATCTCCCTCCTCCCTCCTTATGACTCAGTAATAGACTAATATGCAGTTTTTAGTAAATATAAATATTACTGTACAGTCTATGAGAATGACTTCGTCGATAGAGAAAACTCCCTTAGATGTTATTATAAAATTCCTGGACGATTCAAATATAGTCAGTTTTATATAGAATAAAAGA
The DNA here is from genome assembly GCA_944472155.2 of Trichobilharzia szidati. Classification (NCBI taxonomy): domain Eukaryota; kingdom Metazoa; phylum Platyhelminthes; class Trematoda; order Strigeidida; family Schistosomatidae; genus Trichobilharzia; species Trichobilharzia szidati. The sequence continues at coordinate 52,187,359 of OX235274.1, forward strand.
TTCAGACCTAACCTATGAGTTCTAATAACTATTAAGCATCTACTCAAGTCATTTATCAGCTCACCGTATTCAGTCATATCTACTTGTCTTGCTTCTAATAGTCAGTATCAGATTAATTTGCAAGTGTAGAAATTAGGCACCGCAGTATTATGTAATTTTGTGTATATTAGATGTATCACACAGTGCAATAGTATCACTTCCTAAATGACGTTTAGAATAAAATTTACTGTTCATAATGATATCATCAGTTGTAACTGTACAACTCTATTTTAATAGTTCTTGTTCTCCCTTCCTATTAGTCCTAAGAGTGACAGATTTTCCAGATGTCCAGGATGAAAGTCGAATCATTTCTATTGTACATGTTCTCATTCGATTCGATAAATAGAGCCTAAATTATCAATGTCTTCCTCTACCCTGAACCATCAGATTTTCAGAATATCGATTTGTTCTGTATGCGTCGGTGGCACAGTGGTAGAATGCTCACCAACCATGCCTCATGTGATCCGGGGTTCGATCCCTGACCGACACACTCCTTTGCCTCGCTAAGCCAATAATAAAACAGATAAGGAGGGAAGGTTGAGTATGATGCTAGTGACCCCATCCCGTGAAAATAAACACCACTGCTATCGACAATTCAAGCCCCTAGCCTGAATCCAAATGTTCTACTGGGAATGTACAGGAATGAAGAAGAACTTATTCCATCTTCTTTATGGTTATGTAGAACTTTATGTAGTGTCATAGCTGGGTTTTTTATATGAATTTCGTATCTTAATAGGGTCTATTGGTTCACATTTCGCTAGGTTTTTGTGCCCCAATAATCTTGTCGTTCGAGGCCGATTAATTTGACCGATGTATCCGACTCGACAATCATTTCAGGGTATTAAGTAAACTGAATTATCTTTCTAATAGGCTCCACAGTATCCCTTAACCAACAAATTTTTCTAAGTAGGTTTAAGGGTTTGAATGTTACTTTTATCCCTGCACCCTCCGTAAAGTTTTACAGGTTCCATCTTTGTGTGAGAGCACCACAAATATTTTTGATTCCTTATTCTTGGTGTTGTCATTTCTCTGAGTATTTTTCTCATCCCCGTTATCCTTATTATTATTTTTTCTACAATTTCCCACATTAGTCTTGATTAATTTACCGGGGTTATCTTTAAGTATCAAGACATATTTATGTACGTCGGCAGTTCAGTGGTAGGGAGGTCACTAACGATGAACGTGGTCTGATGTTCAATCCCCAACCGACACACTCCTAAACGTCGCTTAGCTGATGATAAAGCCGGTAAAGAGGTAAGGTTGGGCATGAGGCTAACGACCTCACTCCGAGAAAATAAAATCACTGCTACCAAAAGTTCATAGCTCTAGCTCGAAACACTATTTTCCACTCCGAACGTAAAGTAGTGAAATAATAATAATAAAAGAATACATAAAAGCCTCTTTCACATATCTTACTACTTGCCGTACATTTTCGTTTTTTGCTGAATAACTGTTTTGACCCATTAGGTAGACATTTGATTATTCCTATGTTTACTTATATGCTGTCGGAACAACCAACATCCAAGTATCGATTTCTATGTGTAGGTTTTCTGTAAGTCAGTATCAGCGTTTGTCTGACTGAACTAAGTACCCTTGTTTTTAATCAATTTTTCAATGATTTCCCACATTTTATACGACGTGAACTTTTTCCGTTGAAAATGGTGTCCTACGATATTATTCCTTTGAATAGATTTTCTAAAGTGAAACGCAAAACACAATCATTTTTTCTGGATTCAACTGTTACTGAATGTGAATTTTCGAAGGGGTGATAAGAAATGGAGAAGGTTTGACAGCGGACTGATATCAATTACAGAACCAGAGAATAATAGACGGCTGTTTCTCCCCATTATCAGGGCACACTCATCAGTGTTAAAACCCAGGACGTTTCGGTTACAGAACAAGCTTGTGTATCATTCAACCACTGAGATCCAACACAGTAACCAGTGATTTAACAATCCGTAGTCAAACTTCATCCTATACATGACAAAGATGTCTAGATGCCCAGTGAGAAGTTGTGACCGATGGATTCGACTGGGTCGGAAGTGAGGACGAATACCCTCCAATGACATTGGTTGGCGTTCACGCTATAATTGCGAATTGGTAGAAGTTAGAATTCAGGGGTCATTGAATTGGATCCTAGTAGGTGAATAGTCTACAAGCCTATCTTGTAATTAGAAGGACCTGGGTTCGAAACCCGGTGGGTGAGTACTACCACTGCGTCCCAGACAAGGTCAAAACAGCTGTCCAACATTCCCTTGTCTCCATCGATTCTCTAACTGATGTCAAATTCCTACGAACTAACTCCTGATGAACAGAAGCAAGGCAAAATTGTTTTTCTAGGTCCTTATAACTTTATTTCTGGCCATAAGAACTGTTTCAATGTTAATTCCCAATTTTTTGCACTCCAGAACCGAAACGGTTTTGGTATATAAGATGAATGTTTATACTTTATGAGCTTTGAGTTTTATACAGATCACTAAGCTTCTTCTCATATTAGAGTGAAGAACACTTATTGTGGAGATGACAGCTATATCTAAATGTAGTCTTCCATTCCATACACAAGATTACACTTCTCTTCCTTTCATTCTACGGACTGAAAAACAGTCTGAGCACATCTGATTACTTTTGTCCTATCTCTCTCCTCATAAATGTACCTATGTTTTAAAAAAAAGATATATTAAGCTGTTTTCATCATCTTTTCCATCTCCGTTTTCAAATTTTATGTTTAATAGATATACTACTTATTTACAAAGTTCAGTAGATTGAAATAAAATGTAAAACAAAAGGGATGATGATCAGTGTTAAGATGAAATCAAGTTGTTTTTCACACTAATCTGATGAAAACTTTGGTGGCCGAAAAAGATGTACAGCTTTTGAATGGAGTTGAAACTTCTGTATACAGAAGCGCATGCCATGAAATCTCCAATTTCCAATGGAGACTATCCGTAAAATGGGCAAGTGCAAATAACATGTATATTGTATAGATGTTTTAAATGATATCAAAGGTGAGACACAAATGACCATGTATGTAGAGAACTAATTCTGTATTGATTGTGAATTATTCAACGCGCTGAATTTTGTATAGGCCTGAGGTATGTTAGAAATGTGCTATAGATATGATGGAAAAGATCCGTCATCCATTCACCTGAATGATACAGGCTAATCTGTCTTCTCTCTCTTTTCAATTTAAGTCTTCATACTGAAATCAATGCTGAATATGTTCTGTAGAGGGTTAGTGAAAGCTTCATAGATGAACCATCCAGCTCAGAGAACACAACTACATTGAAATCTGTTATAATTATCAAATCAGAGGGAAAAATATGACGAGGTTTGATTGCTGATTTAATGCAGAGCACAGTTACAGAGCGTTAACTGTACTGAAATATTACCATGTAAGCAAATTATTATTATGAAATTAGGAAAGCTGTTATCGGTGGACGCCTATAATTGTTGATCTTCAGAAAAGTATTAGAACTATGGACTGACACTAAGGACATCTCAGCGTGGATTATTATGGATAATGCAGGGTCACAGCAGATTTACATCATCTTTGACCTGAAAATTTAAAATATTCCTGACATTAGAGGCGAAAACAACTAGAATATCTGCATACATCATAGGTTTTCTGACAACTACTGTATAACAGGAATGAACTTCTGTCTAGTTTAGTCACCAGTGTCAAAAATGACGCAATCTGACAAGTATCTGGGGAAATATTTCATGTCAATTATTCAACCATATCAGGAACCACTTTACTAAGAAGGAATTTCAGCTGTTATATGAGGCAAGTTGTCAACGCATTTGACTACCAATCAACTCCATTAAATCATCATTATTTATGTTTATATATGTCCGAAATATGAGTATTATGGTATTACATTATTCCATATCAATTTGTTAATTAGCTATATCATACAACCAAGTTGTATGATTATGAAAAATAGTTTATACTTGAAACGTTATCTAGTAAAACAAACTAATATGCAATTATGAATTATTATGTCAATCGCGCTGTTGTGTATCAAAAAATTAAAAATGTAGATAGGATTATTTAACAGCATTTCTTTCTGTTTATAGATGCAACAGGAGTAATAGAAATCAATGGAATTTTGAACACCTCGAACGTACATTTCCTAAATTTATAATTCTCTTCTACCCTCTCATCTAAGAGGTTTTCAAAAAATACCTTAAAAACTTGAAATTGTGGTATGAATCAACTAATAAGTTTCTAAATTAGTTCATAAACTGACACCAGTTACGGAATCGTCCAAAACTGGAAAGTACTGGACAGCCATTTCACCCCAATCTGGATGACTCAAGACCAAACACTCATAATCGCTCTGGGAACTGGACACAGGTAGTTGATTATTCATCCTCTAGGATGGAATTCAATATCTCAGGAATCCTAACTTCTGTCAATTTGCGATAATAAATCCTCACTTTTTACACTGACACACTTCTCAAGGAAACAAACTCTTAAAACAGGGCCATTGCCAGACATCTCATCAATGTGGTTCATGAGGTGAACACAACGAAATCTTTTAAGATTAGCTGAATTCTCCCCAAAGCAATTGATATCAAAAGCTTGAAACCTCCTTTTTTGTGTCCAAAGAAAGCAGCTGCCAGTCTTTCCTTGCCCCGGTAACTGCATGTATTCACTCCCTTTTGTTTCATTACATAGTTTTTGGTTTTAAACTCTTGCCCTTTGCGTAATTTTCCTTGTCTCTTGTTTCTGTGAATGGAGTCAAACTAACGACACTGTTACGTAACATATTGGTTTCTCATCGCCCTATCTATCTATCTTCTTATTACGCAACCCCTTTGCCATCGTATGCAAGCATTTATTTTTGTTTAAACTTGAAAATTCTATGTATAAGCTACATAAATGTAATTCTAAGAGTTATTTATCAAGTTTGGAGTCTCCTGCCATCAAATGATATTATGTAACATTTGATTTCTTTAGGCTGTACCCAACTGATGAGAAACTGACGAAATAAATGATGGTACTGTCTTATTCTGTACAAAGTGTTGTTCCCGCTTTATTCGATTTCAATATATATAACTTCTTATTAATAACTTGCAATTGACTAAAGGGAAAGTACTGAAAAATCTGATCGATATCCGAGTATTTTAAAGTTTTAACTATCCTATCAGACTGTACTTTTGTTTAAAACAAAATCTGTTAAATAAATTGAACACATTGAATTCAGATATAAACATATGAAGAGTAAATGGATAGCTGATTCACAAGTCAGTTCACTTGATTTCTGGATTATAGTACAGCAAGATTAATCTTGTTGTCTTCATTGAAGTAGGCTTACTTACTGGTAACCAAAACTTTAGTATTCTTACAAATAATAATAATGTAAAAAGCAGTAAGTGAATCAAAGTGGAAGCAGGTTTGCTCTTTTTTTTAAAAAAAGTCTCAAATTCAAATATTTATAAATTCAATTCATTTAATTTACTTTCTTCTTCTTCTCCTTGTTCTTTTTATTTTGAGAAATATTTCAAAAATTCATCTAAATTTTCTACTCTTTTACATACATTGTTTTTGAAAAACGAATAAAAAAAAAGCAATATTTCCTCATTTCTTTGATTACTTTATGTTTCTATTTTCGCCTCCCCTCCCCCCTCGTCAAGCTTTCTTTTTTTCATCCTTGTGGAAAAAAGAAACACAAGCATACAAACACATACATACATAGATACAAACACATGCCTGTTCGTTTTTTGTTTTTATTTATCCTCTATCTCAAATCCAATTAGAATGAATTTACAGTCCAATGAACATTGTTGAGATGGGAAAAATGCCTAACGAAAGAAAATAGAAATATTTCGATAACAGTATTGTTATTATTATTATTACCCATGAATAATTTTGAGAAACAGAATGAATTTTGTATAATTCACATTTTCTTCGAAAATGAACAGATCGTTATATTTTGCTCTATTTTTCATTATTATATATTCTGTGTTCAAACTGAAATCTTCCTACGTTCGTCGTTCATACGTGTTTATGAATTTGCGTGGGTGGATGATGATAGCCCCGGTAACGAATAGAAAGCGGTAAAAATAAATTAGCCAATCAGAAATAAGTTATTGAAGATAATTTGTTGATATTATTTAGTTTGACAATATATTTTTGCCTTCAGTCACTATCTTTTGATATATATATTAAACATTAAAAAATACAAAAAATGGTGTCATCGAAACGTATTTTTCCTGAAAACATTTTTCTTCAAAACTGAAATCTTCCATTTTCTTTGTCGTATGCGTTCCTTGTTCAATTTCCCAGTAGCCTTTTGTGATTACGCTTAAAGCAAGATAACTGATACGCTTGAATGAATACAAACAACTCGTAATATTAATGAATAGGCTCCAGAATGTATAGGGTAATAATGGAACCAGCACAAAATATGTATCAATAAGTCAAGACAACGCTAAAGTCTTAGTGTAGTTGTGTTCTGTGAGCTGAAGTCTTTCTAGACAAAGACTTCAAATGAAGTCTTCATATTGAAGTCCGATCTGAAGATGTTGTCCAGAAAGACAATATAAGTTTCTCAACCAAATCATCCATCTGAGAGAATGGTATTCCGACAATAGCATCCATCTCCATTTTGTCCTGTTCTGTGTGGTCCTCTTTTCCATAAGCTCCTAATTAAAGGAGACTACTCTGACTCTGAAAACCGAATATTTCACTAAACTGCTTCTTATATTTCGTAGGTACGAAACTCAGAAAATGAGTATATTGTCAAGTCGATGTAGGTTTTCTGTAGATATTCCTTCTCATCGTACCATCTTATTTCCAAGTGTTAAGAACGTCTAGTAATGAAATATTATCATTTGTTCCTCACCCGAAGGTAAAATTTATTGCAAATCAAATACCTACAAATACATACTTAAATATCAATGAGATGCTCACTAGCGACTGGCCCTATTCAGGTAGGTAGTTACCAGGGGTTCTAGTGAGAAGTCGTGACCAGATGGGTACAGCAGGTCGGGTGTGAGGACAAATACTCGCCGAAGACATTGGCTAGCGGTCACGCCATGTCGTGAATCGGCAGAATTTGGAATTCATGTGCTGGCCATTGGATTGGATCCCAGTGACTTAATGGTCCACGAGCTTGCCTTGTAACCAGAAGGTCCTGGATTCAAACCCCGCCGTATGGGTGCGTACTAATGAAGAGTCCCAAACTAGGTTAACGAAACAGTTGTCCAGTACTCCCAGGTTTTTTCAATAGTTCTCTAACTGATGTCAGCTCATGATGAAATCCTGTAATAAATCATTAAATTTTTCCAGAATAGTCGCCGCTTCATTCTCATTTTTCAGCATCAAAAAAGTAACTAATTACATATTTCAAAGGTCTATTTTCTGATCTGAGGTGAAAATATCAGCTAGAAGTGGTTCTAGCTAAATGAAAATTACGCTTGAATCAATAAAATCTAAGAGATATTGGGCAGTTAAATCTACCTGGAAAATCATTAAAACAAAATCTAGTAAATTTGAAATTTGAAATTTTTTTTGAAATTTTGAATATAGCTTGATTCCACACCGTATTTTGGTACAAGTGTGGAATTTTCAGCATGTGACATCGGTAGCCCAAATTTAGCCGACCGACCATTGATATCAGGTGTGTGTCGGCATGGGATCGAACCCTGCACCATGTGCACGGTCGGTGAGAGTCCTAACGACTGTGCCACCAGAAGTAAGCCAAGGGTGTCTGCTTCTTATCACCGATGATATCCTTAATTCATGAAAAATCCCCGATCGAACATTAATAAACAGAAAACCAGTAGTTCAGTGAAGAGTCTCTTTTCGGTGAATTCATTTTCATAGCTGTAAAATCGCAAATATATATGGTTGTTTTGTATATGTGTGTACATTAAATTTGACTAACGAAAATACAATTAGTAAGTTCAGATGAATTGGATGTTGATATGAGAGAGTAGTAACAAAAGTGATGAGTTGTCACAAACGATTGTTAAAGAAGAGTTACGTAATAACATGAATAGTTTGATGAAAGAGTTGGGCTCAGGGTGTACATGGAAACCAAATAACACATGGAATTACGCAAGAGTTTGAAATAGTTAGAAAAATAAGCATACAAGCAAAAGTTAAGTCAAATCAACAGAGTTGTTACCATGAAAGTAGAAGTGGTTGAATGATTTTCTTTTGCAAGCGTAGTTCTGGTTCTCCCAACTGAATGGCTAGGGCTTTTGAAATGCAAACAAGACGGAAACGTATTGACTTTGGCAGGTTGTTCTTCACTTTGTAGATTACTTTGAAGAAGGCGTTTGTTGAGATGGAATGACCAGTGGTGACTAGATGTTGAATTATTGCACTTTTATACGGCCACTACTTCCTTTCTACAGCCAAGCTGGATAGTGTTGTTTGACCCTTTTTGACAGTATGCACGTCGAACGACCGATGTACCTGGCTCAACATCAACAGGTGAACTGATATATATATATATATATACATAGAAGTGGTCAGGTGCGGGATCTCGTCCTTTGGGCTTCTGCAGATCAGCGAGCGACTGCAGTACACTACTCTCCATTTTTAAGTGTGGTGGACTGGGTTATGCGTTAGACTGTGCATAGGTAGTGAGAAGACATGAATTCACTGGACCACCGATAAGAAGACTCTAGGAGATCTGCATTTCGCGCGTGGCTGATTTATGTCTAATTTCACACAAACTCGAAGACTTGCAGGTGAAAATCAAAAAATTGTCAGAAGAAGCAGGCAGCGAAGACAGGACTCCAAGTGAACACAGAGAAGGCGGAGGTGATGAAGATAACCAGATAACAACAATAACAATCAGCACCAATCACCATCAACACAAGTCAGTAACTAGTGTAATATGTGTGTGTGTCTAGTCCTATCTTTGGTGTAGACTAAATTAAACAATGGACGGCCATTTCGCTTGCTTTAAGCAGAGCTCATCAGCGGTGTACTTGGTGTGACTTAGTTGAGACAACCGATTCAGATCTACTTTTGTGACGAAACAGGTAGGATGGGGTTCGAGTCACCGGTACATGGGCTGAAAGTGAACTGTATAAGTCAGTGTAGTAGATATCCACACTGTGCATACAATACTTCACTGTGAATCAAACCTAGTACTTACATATTGTAAGCTAAGCATGTTTACTGTTCAGCAATTGTGTGTAGATGAATACATTTCTCTGATTTTATATTAGAAGGTGAAAACCAATTGACTGATTCTCAGTGTGCATTTGACTATGGTTATATAGGTTATAAAAATTCATTTAGTTGAATTTCAAAACTTGTGCCTTTTTGTACATGTATATTTTTACAGACTTATACATATGAAGACGAAATAAACGGGAGGATCATTAGTCTGTGTGACTATAAAAAGAAATTTCTCTAGAAGGTAAACACGTCCTCTTTATTGTAGTCTTTATCCTGTGTTCTCGTCGTTACCTTCCGACTAGTGAATGGTAGTTCTCTGGGCATTCAATCTACTTCAGTAACTTAGATTGTAAAAGTTACTGAAATTGAAATACAGCATTTGGTGGAAGATGACTAGTAGTGGAATCTAGGATGCTCATTTCGTCCTGTTTGGGACTCTTCATCTGGATTCACCCGCAATCCCCTGCAAGTGATGGTTTTCCTGCTCAAAATCCAACCAAACCCCCGTTACTTGGTGGGCCACGGCAGCCATCTCCTGTGCAATGGGGGTAAGTCTGTACTTGCTTAAAACGAGTCCCAACTGAGACAAAATATGTGTCCTGGATTCCATTAGTGCTAGTCACCATCCACACAGTAACATCATGTTAATTAATCCACAGAAAATGTCAAAGCAACTTTTCTAGTGGTCAACATGTCAACAAAGGGCGAACATTCCGGTTCAGTATAATGTATCAACAGGAAAATGGAAACTGACATAGAGAAATGAAATAAAGTATACTTCACCATGGAAGAAAAATACCCTACTAACCGTCTTCAAGAACAATGAATATCCAATAGAGTTTCATCAAAAAATGTTGAAACCTAAATCGTAATATCAACACAGAAGGTATCATCAAAAGACCGCAAAAAGATTCATTCTAGCACGCATAAAAAATATCTCTGAAATAAAGGCTAGAATACTAAAACTGTGGTGAGAGCCGGCTGCTAGCCAAAGTTGGTAGACAGTAATTCACGTCAATGTTTATGTCCCCAATATTGATGGTGAGAAAATGAGAACAAAGGCTTTGCGTAGGAGGATACAGTTAGCATATAGATGATCTGACACAGCCAGCCACAAAGAGATGCAAGGTTAACTTTCTGTGAGAAACAACCAATCAAAAGACTGTATTTCCTACTAACAATAATCTACAATAATGAACATTAAAATCTATAAATATGTGTTGATTTTCCTTAATAAACGATCTGTTGCCTGGCCCTTGTCTTCTGTTGTTACAAAACCACTTTAAATAGACATTACAGTCAAGCCAACACAATCACTTCATTCAATACTGTTCAAACCAAAAGATCCAAAAGGAAGAGAAGACAAATACCATCAATACCATTAACGAAATAAATCGCAAAAACTGTGATAAAACACTAAATTGTTCAAAGTGGACGTCCCCTTTGAATCAGAATCCAAGAACATAAATTAACTGTGAAATGATACTAGATGTATTCTTTCATATCGTTGTATGTAGACAATTACAGACACCAATTTGATTAGGAAAATGTAGACATTTAAAACAGAAGAAACACAAAAATTGATAGGGAATTTCTAGAAGCCTAGTACTCAAATGAATCAGCGATTAACAAACCCACTACTATAGACCGACTTTAGCAACTAGTGAGAATTAAATCACATGAGGAGAAAGTTCAAATTCCAAGTCTATAAAAATGATTAATAGAGGCATAAAGTAACAACCAATCACGACAGTAGTTGTCAGGAGATACAATTACACCATTCATGCAGAATTCATATAAGTCCATTTCATACTAAAACCTGCGCTGAAGATGTCTAGAATGTGGACGACGAAAGCCTCGCAATTAAATCAACCAGCTCAGGGAACACAACTAAATCAAATTCATCTACTTGAGCTACACATCTTCTCCATTACTTTCAAGATAATACTACTTGTAACCTTTTACTGAAATTTATTACCCTGAATATTTTCCAATGGGTGAGTTACGATTGCCTCATGACTATAAAAGAAAGCTTAGCAACAAATATCTCAATAGAGCTAATTATCAACAACAACAAAAAAAGAAAAGCCAACATAAATCTGTCATGAAAAGCCAAATGAAGTTAATCATTCTTCCATTTTTCTCATTTATAAAAGAAGTTATGTCATATCATTGTTTGTTCTAGTTTTTTGAGAAAATCTCTACTTTTACTCAATCTTTTCAGCATAAGTAAGGGGTAGAGGAGAAATAAGTGGGAGAGAGAAAGAGAGAAAGAGGAAGAGAGTACTATACTCTCTTCTACCTTCTTTCTACTTTCCTAATGTACGATAAGGTCACTAAGTCAGTCAGTCAGTCAGTTAGGGAATTAACCGGTGAGTACATTAACTCACCTCACAAACTAAAGTTTTAAAAAATGAGAGTGACAAAAGGAAATCAGTTGAAATGAAGCAGCTTCCTCCTCCACCTCATGCTTCTCCGCCTTCTTTGTCTTATTTTTATTCCTCTTGCCCCATTTTCTCAATATTCTGATGTTTGTGTTCTGATTGTTGTGGATTTAAGAAACCAGAGAGACGAAAAACGGGAAAAAAACAGCAGAAATTCAGTGAAGCAAATGAGTTAATTTGATCATTGTTGCTGAGATATGTAAACGAACTAATCGCACACATACAAAAACACCCACCCTCACTGCTCGCCCCGGTAACTAAATGACTAACTTTCACCATTTCTTCCTTTTTATTTCAAAATTAAACAATAACAGAAAGAGGAAAATAACCTGAGAATAAAGTTCATTTCGACTTATATTTATGTGTTAGTTACATAGGCATAATTCGCATGGGATTAATGTTCAAGTTAGAGAAGTCTTAATACCACCAGAGTTGTCAACACACACACACAAACACTATACATAGACTCATGCACAAGCAGAAGTAATTACTTGAATTTCTCTTAATTAACTTGTATTCCATTAAAAAGTCAAAAAGTTGAACAATAATATTAATGCTGCTAATAGAAGGCGGATGGATTTAAGGGGAAACAAATTTATGCAGCATAGAGATTCTAAAAACTATTTTATTCAGAAAAAAATCAGTTTTCAGAAAAGAAATAACTAAAAGTTAATGCATATATTCTGTTTGTTTGTTTGCCCTGATGATATGAGGAAAAACAGTCTGAGCAATAGTCATTGAACTGAAGGGGAAAATGAAAACGGAATTGACCTACATATCAAAATTAAACTCTGTTAATAAAGTTTCAACTTTTATTTTCTTTTTTTTCAGATTTTGCGGAAATTTTATTTTGGTTCAATTTTAGTTGAAGGGATTCTTGATTCATTTTATTGTGTTATAAATTAAGATCAGTTGCCTGTAGAACTCTTCTTTCATCTCGAAGTCTGCATTGTTTGTGGGTGTATAACATTGTGCAATTGTTACTCTCCTTCCTTTTGAGTTGAATCTGGAGGTTATTACCCTGGACGAGATCGCTTCCCATTGTATCAGGGGCTTTGTTGACGTTGGTGAAATCATGATAGCCACAACCTAAGTGTGCTTGTGGTTGTCTTCTGGGTGACCGGAGTAGATCACTGACTCTCCCATTGAAAATTTAGTGAGTCCACATATTCCTAGTACTTCAGTACTATATTTCTTCATCTCATTTACAACCTGACCAGCTTTACTACTTTCATACATAGTGCGGACGTTTCATATCCTCACGTATACTCTTCCTTTCGTAGCAAGGAGACTCATCGTACTGAAGTTTTTGTAGCAGTTTTGTTTACAAGGTGGAGTTGCTAGCCTCACGTCCGAGATAGGAGTTATTACATAGGGATGTAAGTTACAGAGGAGCGACTTTTTGGTTTGCTCTCTTTAGAATCAGGAAAATAAAAAGTAAAGCAGTGGGAACAACAACAAAAATCACAACAGGAAAAGCAGCGACAACAACAAAAACCTTAACAAGCTACAATTCACTGAACAAAAGAGTAAAGAAGAGTGTCAGGGAAGACAAAAGACAATATTACGAAGCTATGGCAAGTGAAGCACAACAAGCTGCAGGCAAAAGAAACCTCGCAACACTCTACCAAACAACTGGGTTCCTATCGGGGAGGAAATCAACACAAATTGAAACAGTGAAGCCACACCAGGCTCTCAACTGGAACCCGAATGGCAGGCGGCAAGTTGGTCGTCAGTGCGAGGGTGACTTGGAGGAGGTCATGCAAAGAGGAGACGGAAGCAAGTGGGAAAACGTGGAGCCAGGTGAAAACGTTGACAGAGAACCGAACAAAATAGAGACGTGCGTCTGAATCCAGGACATTCACGTTACGTGGCGAGTCCATCAGCCATTCAGCCGCAAACAACTGAGATCAACAAATTGGCATACGTTTCCCCCCTAACATGTAGGATTCCAGTGATCATGACTTCTTATTAAAACTTCACAACACCCATCCACTAACCATTAATCAGCTGGATATTGATGTTTAGATTTTGCAATTTGTAAGGATCCGAATTAATTTCAGTCTACCTACCGAGAATTGACAGGAGTTAGAATCCACGTATACTTGAATTCCAACCTGTCACTTGAATGGTAAACAAGCTCATGTCGTTATCTGGAGATCCCCTGGGTTCAATCCCGGGTCGGTTTATGGGTGATCACTTCTCAGGACTTTCTGACTGCGACGAAGTAGATTTCTTCTTGTACTTAACTCCTGATGGTTCACTAGTTGATGTCAGTTCGCAACAAAATCGATATCAAAACGTTTATTATTTACTGAAATTATTTTTGGACTAAAAATTTCTATTTCTAATAATTTGTCGTTTGGTAGTATGGGCTCTTCGACCGTATTTTGAGGAGAAGCAGCACATTCGACTGAGAGAAAAAGTGGAACACGTGTTCTGGATTTTAGTACTCACCAGGCAAATAACATGTCAGACACTATTTATGGTGGAAATAGACGTTTATACCTTTTGTGACTAGTATACAGCGCTCAGTTTGTTAGTGTGACTTGATAAAACATACCATACTCCTTTTCTAATTATTTAATAATCCACGACACTTTTCATAATGATTGATAGATTAAGTAGTATATATATATGCATATATTGGAATTTATAATTTCCAGATAGCTTATATACATTAGTGATCACTATTATCCAACAGTGATTATCTTATCAAAAGAGTGTTTACGTTACCGTCTATAAAATGCTGAAATATGTGGCACGCAGTTCCTTAGTGCAATATTTTATAGGTGTCAGTATTTACATGACATAGGGGAACTACATTGGTTAATATCAGACGAGCATGACTTTCTTACTTTTTAAAAGAAGCTCACTACTGACGGCGGACGTGTTAGGAGACACGAAATATTCCTTAACTAAAAATATACCTCATGTAATAAAAGTGAAATAGCTAAATGGACTATGCGACAATGAAACTACATAATCGTCTGTTGTCAACATTCTGCAAGGTTATGAATAAAATAGGAGGGAGTGACTCATTGTTCCACAGGAAGCCAATAAACACCTATGTGAGTTTCTAGGAGTGCTTAGGTCATTGAGACATGTGTCAGAAAAAAATATATAGAAATGGGGACTCTTTTGAATTGTTGGTTCAGATTTCTGGTCAATTCTTTGTAAAGCGATAATGGTTGTGCGTTCTTAAACACTATTTCCTATAACCTTGATCCTTGAGCAGTAATCTCAATCTGGGCGTGTGTCGCCTTTATTGATTTTTGAAAATAGAAGCAGACGGAAAACACAGATGTCACACAGAGTTTAATTCGCAGTTTGCAATTTACACAGTTCGTGGTGGAGCCAAAAGGCCGTCTGGTCTCTAGACCATTTCGATCTGGCTAAAAAGCACTACTTAAATCAACCAGTCAGTAGTATATAACATCGTGCGTTTATGCTTACTTTCTTGATTGTTATTTACGGTATTAAGCAGACAACACATTTTAGCCTGAATATTTTTGGTTTCCGAAAGAAACTGTAATTAATTCATATCACGAACTGCGCGAATTTGATTCAGCTGCCTTAATTAACAATGTGTAAGGAAGTAAGGCACACTAAACATCAAGACTGTCAGACCAGGAGGTATTATGCTGCTATAAAGCTACTGGTGGATCAATATGAGTTTTAGAATATGCTTGAATTTAACATCCATATTCGGATCTTTAAATAAAAATCTGCAAATTAGTCAGTGGTGGTCAGTGGTGCAGCGGTAGAGTGCTCGCTTACAGAGCATGTGGTTTGGCGTTCGATCGCCGGGAGACGCCCTCCTAAACCTTTAGTATCCGGAAGTAAGTCCGGTTAAAAGGGTAGGATGGACGTAAGGTTAACAATGCCATCCCCTAAAAATAACATGAAATACTACAGAAACTTCAAAGATCAAGCTTGAATTTCTATGTTCCACTGAAAACGAAAATGGAGTTATAAAAATATATATAAAAGGTTGGTAGCGGTCCTAATAAGCCTTCTCATTTTGATTCATCGTTCGACAGAAATTAATGTACTGTGTCTAGTACCTAGTGGTACTGAATTATATATTTATATATAATATCCAGAAGGTCTGGATTTCGCAGGTGATCTACGTCTAATTTCACACAAACTCGGAAACTTAGAGGCAGGCGAAAACCAACAAACTAGCTGAACAAGCCTGGCAGAGAAGACAGGACTTCAGGTGAACATTGAGAAGACGGAGGTGATAAAAGTAACTAACGAATAGAAACAGCAACAACAACCAGAACCAATCACTATCAGCGGGGGGATTCGACAGAGGTTAGCTCCTTCACTTATCTAGGAAGCATCGTTTTAACTACAGGCACTCGGAACAGATGAAATTGTCAAAGTCACAATCGGAAAGACAAGGTACGCCTTCATCAGCCTGAAACCAGTTTGGAAAGTTTCTGCACTCAACATAAGAAACAAGATTCAAATTTTCAACACCAGTGTCAAGTTGGTCCTTCTATGTGGGTCAGAAACTTGCACTGAGTGTCACGAACAGGATTTCCAACAGGTTGCGAACTTTCATCAACGGCTGCCTTCGCTCCACACTGAAGATCAAATGGCCAGAAAGAATTAGTAACAAGAAACTGTGGAAACAAATCAACCAACAACAAATTTGTAGGAAAAAATGGAGACGGATCAGGCATACATTGAGGAGGCCGTCGAATGGCATCAGGCCCTCAAGTGGAATCCCAGTGGGAGGCGACGAATGGGCGGTCGGTGCGAGGTTGGCTTGGAGGAGATCATGTGGCGAAGAGGAGATGAGAGAAATTGGTCAGTCGTAGACCCAGCTAAGGAGGACAGCAGAAAATAGAACAAAGTGGAGATGTATTATTGAAGCCCTATGTTCCACTTGGAACCCAAAGGAACAATAATAATAATATATATGTTCTTTCCAGCAAACTTCCAATTCTTCGGTAAAGCCTTCCAAAGTGTTTATTAAGCAGATAATGTTCATATTGTCTGCTGGTGAAAATGTGAGCCTTAGGTTATATTGGTTATTTAAAACTTTTTCTCATTCAGAGATTTTAATCATGGCTTATAATTACTCTTTCTCAAAAAACTTAATACTAATTGTGTACACCTCTCTTTTTCTCAGTACTCTGAAAACCTTCAATGTCATATTATTAATTTATAATGGTTTGTGTAGAATGAGATGACTGTTATTGTAATTCCCTTGGGTTCCGACTGAAACATAAAGCATCAGCAGCGCACATTCCCATTTCACTCAATCCTCTGCAGTTTTTTGTAGCTGGATCCACGATTGTCCATAGACCCCCATCTCCTCTTTATGTGATCTCCTCCGTGTTCACCTCGGATCCAGGACCAATCAGTCGTTTCCAATTCGGGTTGCATTCGACGACCTGGTGTGTAATGTAAATCAACAATCTCCTCAGCGTATGTCGAAACCATCCCCGTTTCCTTTTGCACATTTACTGGATAACAGACTCTAGGTTGGTGAGTCATCAGAGTCCTATATTCCCTATCCATTTTAAACCAACAGATATTCAATATCGAGCGAAGGCAGACGTTTTAGAAAGTATAAGGATATGCCAATTCTCTGGGGCATATAGAAGCACTCAGTCGACATTAGTGTTGAAAATTCGAATCTTGCTCCATATGCTGAGTGATGTAGATTCTCAGATTGATTCCTGAATAGTAAAAGTCTGTTTTCCTTTTCCTATTTCACTTGGTTTCGACATCCTCGTCAGCGACGCGTGTAGTTGAAACGATGCTACCTAGATAAGTGAAAGAAGCGACTTGCTTCAAAGTCCTCCTCTTCATGGTTTTTGGTGATTGTTGCTGTTGGCTGAGTATCCTCATTACATCTGTTTTCTCCATAGGAAAATTGAATTACAGAAGGAATATAAAAGAATAAGACGATGTCATTATTCATTTCATCAGCCTCTAGCTATCTGCATGCAACCTAAGAAGCATTTATAAAGTATATTTACAAAGAAATTCCAACATGCTTGCAAAGGTGACATGAAGTCAGTTAGCAGAAGACCTAGGAATTAGTGAACACTGTTCAGAAATAACACGTATACACCCTCTCCACAGAAGGTTGAAGATTAAATAAAATGAGAACAAAAAAACAACTAAATATTTGGATGCAATGGAAAAGGAGTTGCGTAATAAGGATTGAGGTGGATAAGTTGAGGATAAGTCACTAATAAGTTACGTAATAATATGGTGACTTCAGTTCAAACCATAGAAACAGAAGCAGGCAAAACGAAAGGAGCTCAGAGCGAAATACTACGTAATCAGGCAAACGGAAGAATGATTATATCAAAGTACCAGGGCAAGGAGAGAATGATGCCTGTTTCCCTCAGGTTTTAACCAGCTGATTGCATAAACTTCAGGTGAATTGAAATATGTGACCTATTGGCAATCTTAAAGGACTTCTAGATGTCCACCTTATAATGCGTATCAGTAAGACGCTCGGCAACAATAGTGTTGTAAGCGCGTGAGACGTGGGCTTTCTGACCCATATTCAGAGAATCAAACATATAGCCTTCCTTCATTATGGATAAGATTTTATTTCGATAAATCACAAAGTGTTGTACATGGTGGCATTCAAACCTACAAACTCACTCAGACAGGAACGAGCTCTGCAGCTTAAAGGACTCTGTAGGTTGACCCAATTATACAAAATAATATAATTTACAAAATACCTTGCAATGACTGTGAGTTAAGTCGACGACATAGGTCAAAATAGTAGATCAGGAGTAGTCAGATTACCAGAACATAAGAATTTAGCTTAGGTTAGAATGGTTCACCGTGCGACGATAAGTAATTTTACAAAAAACTTAGCAATAGAACTGCATGCAATAGCACAACCACACAATGGGGTGGGACAGAGTCAAAATTCTAAGAAGCAATATAGGGAGATGGGGAGACAGACGGATTACTGAATCCTGCCTGATTAATCGGGTCTACAACCAACACATGCAATAGCGATGACTCGACACAAATACCAGAGATATGGAAGATATTATTACCACCAGTCAGTCAAATCAGACGAGGATAATAAATAATCTCAAAATTCTATTTCAATTCACATACATTATAACATTCTAACCAGTTACTTATTTTGACTATAAAAACACTCGTCTTATTTCTCATCTGACTGTAATTGATCAATAACACTCACACTCATATTATTATTTCTGAATGTACATTATCCCATTTGATTCCTATTTAAATATCCAGTCAATTCCGCTAATGTATATAAATGAAGTAAAAAGTTGCGTGAGTGACTTGATATGATTATGAGCAATAGTTTGTGCTCGAAATGTCGGTATCAGTTAATATTACTGTACAACACTGTGTGATTTATCAAAATAAAATTTTATCCATAATGGAGTTATACTCTACCTAAGTGCCCAAGTTTTATCCTTATATCAATAATACATATAACGTTCCTTCTAATTAACCAATGTAACTGACTCCATACAGCTAATAATATCTAGTTTTTAAGCAATTTTAAGGTGTTAATTCCTTTTCAACATGACCACCTTCTCTTTCGCAAAACAAAACGAAATAACTCAGCATAAAACAATTGAGCATTAACCTTTAACTTCAAAAATATGATAACACGTGCCATAGATAGGTAGCTGCGTAGTTAGATAGTTAGGTTGATCACCAAGTCCTTCTCTGTTCTTTGTAAAAATCAAAGTAAAATTTAATTAGCTTACATTACACCTCATGCTCCAATTAATTAATAAATTTACTGATGTATGAACACATTTCAGGACTTCATTTTCAAAAAGAAACCAGCCTTGGTTTGATTTCACACATAAAATATGAAGAGTCTTTTTGTAAATGATACTCAAGGTTAAGATGGGTAATTAACCTTTTACCGACTTATGTGTGTGTGTGCGTATACAGGGATACGCACATGAACACACTTCTACAAGCTTGCGTAAACACATACGTGCACACACCAACAAACACCCATGCGAACAGACTCGAAACCATTTAAAAATATTAATGAAAGCTAGAACTTAACAAGAAGACAACGAATAATATGCAATTTAGTTTGAGCATAAAAATTTGAAAATTTCTTGTTCAAACAAAAATAATCATGAATCAAAAGAAAAGAAAAGTGAAAAGTCTTCATTATTACTTAGTTAGTTAGTTGGTTTGTTTTTATTTTCTGAAGAAATACCAAGTTCAAAGTAAAGTAAAACAAAAACTGTTTGCAATTATTTAAGAAATATGAAGTTATTTTGTGAGGTGAAAGGTTTATTTGAAATATTTACTTACACACACACACACACTCACATACACACATACGTATAGACGCACGGAGAAACCGACTAACCCACAGGAAATATACCTAATGCCCCTTATTTTCTACTTCGAAAAACCGTTCACGTAGAAAATTGTTTGCCTTCTCCTTATTCTTCAGATTTGATTTCCACCTAATTTATAAAAGTAAATCATGAATATGCACAGAGGATGAATCATTCTCACTAACTATAATAATAATATGCCGTAAATAATTGTCACCTATTTCCCTATTTCATACAGAATAGATAATAGATGATGTTTAGGTGCTCAGATTTTTGGGTTTTGTAAGGGATTATTTTTAGCTCATTTCAGTGGAAACTACTTAGTGATGAATGGATATCAGTCAGAGGATCATTGAAAACTGATAAGTGCTGGAACCCACGAGGAATGAAACCCTGGGACTTCACGTTACGAGGTGGGAGCGTTGACCATTGAGTTACTGGGCTGGAATTCAATCATACATGGAGTTTTGCAGAAAACTGATAGAAATTAGAATTATCAAATGTTGGTTGAAAGGAATTAGACTGTTTATAGGTTTCATCTCTGTTTGGATAACCATTGAAAACCAGCATGGAGTACTGGATAGCCATTTCGTACTAGTACCGGACTCTTCATCAGTATGCACCTACCGCCATGTTTTGAATCCAAGACCTTCTGGTTACAAGGCTAGCTCGTAGACCATTCAGCCCCTGGGGCCTGATTCAATGATTCATGAATTCCAACCGCTGACAATTCACGGTATATGTACAGCGCAACTGCCAGGTGGTGTCATAAGCGAGTAACTAATCTCCTGCTTGACTTGGTGGACCCCAACGGCTACGACTTCTCACTAGAACTCCGGGTATCTTCCTGTGTAGAGCCAAAAGTTGGAATTCATGGGCCATTGGGTTACATAATAATGACTGAATGTATCCGGAAGGTCCTGATTTCGAAACCCAGTGCGTGCATGCTAGTGGAGGTTCCCAAACTAGGAAAAAACAACTTTCCAGTACTCTGAAGTTTTCCACTGGTTGTCTAATTGATGTCATCTCGTGATCAAACATGTAGCTCAAAGGCCCAGGGTTCGATTCTTGCCGGGTTCATTTGAACGTACTCCTAAAGAATTCCACAGAAGGACAAGACAACTAACTGTACAGGGTTCGTTGACTTTGAGGAATCATCTAACTAATGTTGATTCGTGACGAAACCTATATTGATATTTCAGAATAGATAAGATTTTATTTTGATAAATCACACAGTGTCATACAGTAATATTAACTGATGACGTTGCGAGAACAAACTATTGCTCATAATCATATCAAGGCACTACTCACACAACTTTCTTGCTTCATTTATATACATGAGTGGAATTGATTAGACATTTGAATAAAATAAGTATAAGATAGAATACATTCAGAGATAATAATATGAGTGTTATCAATCAAATACAATCAGATGGGAAATAAGACGAGTGTTTTTATAGTCACAATAAATAACTTGTTAGAATGTTGTGATGTGCTTGAATTAAAATAGAATTTTAAGATTATTTACTACCCTTCTCTGATTTGACTGACTGGTGGTAATAATATCTTCCATATTTCTGGTATTTGCCTCGAGTCATTTCTGTTTCATGTGTTGTGTTGTGTGTAGACTCGATGAACCAGGCAGGATTCAGTAATCAATCTCTCTCTATCTCCACCTCCCTACATTACTTTTAGAATTTTGACTCTGTCCCACCTAGCCTATTGTGTGTTTATGCGTGCAGTGCTATGACTGAGTGTTTTTCTAAATTTCTTATCTTCGTGGGATCAGTCATTCTAACCTGAGCTAAAATCTTATGTTCCGACAATCTGACTACAGCCGATCGATTAGTTTTACCTATGTAGTCGACTCAACTGGCACTCATTTCAAGGCATTGATATTTCCTCTAGACAACAACGGTGAAAAATATCCAGTTTTAGGATTTTGTATGAAGACTCTCGTTCTCCATCTGCGGCACTAATCTCTGATGAAGATTATCTCAGCCTTCAGTGTGAAAATAAACATTTGAAAGGATGCTGTTCAATTCTGTAAGAAGAAGAATAAGTGACAAATAGTCTTGAGACAGTTATCAATGTCCGTTGTTATTTGCTGTTCAAATTAAGACTCGAACTCAACACTAATCGTTTAAAACGCTAAAGCATTTCTCAAGGATTTCAATAGGTTTCATGACAGTGTTGCATCGAGTGTAATTAGCTAACCAAAACAAATCCCATGCTAGAGGTACGTTTCTTAAGTGTCAATATTACTCACCGAGATACATTTACAGTTATATATATATATATATATAGAGAGAGAGAGAGAGAGAGAGTCGGACACACTCTGAGAAGATTATTGACTGACACCAGTTGCCAGGACCATCGAATAGAACCCGGCTGAGAAACGATGAGTTTGATGACCGAGGGTGATATTGAGGAGATAGTGTCCTTTGAGGTGAAAGTTAATCGTCAGTCATGGAGCCAGTTAAGAAGGAATACAGAGAAGAGAATGACTTAGAAGTGTGCTGCTGAAGCTATTTGTTCCACTAGGAATCCAGGAGAATAATGTATATAAATGCGACTTTTTGGAAATAACAATGTAAATTGCGACAAAATAGGTTATGTAGTTTATAAAATAGTTCAAGAAATGTATAAATTCATCATCAGGTTCTACAATTATATATACGTTATAATGAATGAATGAATTAGTTTTATGAAGTACCTAGACTAGCCACTTCAAATTGTATTTATCAATTCAACTGCGCTTGTGGAGCGAGTTGTGTTGGCCGTTGCTCTAGGAACTTGATTTTTCGTGCTCGAGAACATATCCCACTGTGGCTAAGTAAAGCTGTAGTTAAAACTATTAACAGCTCGATATTAGACCATCTGGTGCAAACCGGTCACAAAGCCAGCGTAGAAGAATCCTTCTCTATAATGTGCCGGGCGCCTAACAAACTACCAAAACCGTCGAAGCACCGCATGCTCCAAACAGCAGAGGCTATTGCAATTCGCCTCAAACAACCAGTGTTCTGTTTCCAAGAGAAACAAGTCCAGCCACTACTACCGCCCTGGCCCTCAGTAGAAACTATCAAATCATGAATTTGTACTATTACCTTTCATAATTCTTCTGACATTCAGTTTATTTTATGTTGATGCTGTTCAGCTGTAATTTATCAATATTATTGATTTGATGTTATTTAAACAGCATTAATGTTGTTCATAACACTGATTCATTCATTCATTATACTGTATATATAATTGTAGAACCTGATGATGAATTTATCGAAAAGAGAACTCTTTGTTCGGTGTTCATTCTTTTGAAAATTTTAATGAGCATTTTTAATCAGTGATACGAATCGGAATAAAAACAGATGGATAAACGAAACGAAGAATAAATAGGATCAACGTGGAAATGGGAACTACGATAATTTAACATAGAAAGATGAGAAACCATGAAAGAAGGATTGATTGAACAAGCTTTCTTCTGCATGCAGAGCTCTGCCTTTTCCATTTCGATGGTCAAAGCCCCAGCAGTAGAGATAAATGGGATATGTATTGATTTTAGCAGGTTATTTCTCACCTTATAAACGACTTTAAAGGAAGAAGCCGTACAGATAAGACAAATAGTGTCTGTGAAGTGTTCAATTATTACGCTTCTACATGTCCAAAAGGGATTCTTTTTTTTCATTAAATTAAAAACATTTACAAATCTAGAAAAAAAGTGATGCTCTTTCTAGATATCTCAAATCGTTTTGCATTCATAATTGTCGTAGTTTTCCTTTATTCTCTGAATTACTTCAAAATCTGAAGTGAGATGTCTATCGTGTTTCCCCCCTCCCCCCAGATGATTCATACTTTTAGAAGACTGGACAGAAAATTTAAGAGTAGTGGTTAAGTTTAGTTTTCTTTACAGCTCACTGCATTAAAATAACACGTAACGACTTCCTTAAAGACCTTTCTTTTTTTCTCAAGAAAGAAAGAAAGGAAGAAAGAGTATTCTGTTCAAAACTATTCTCAGTTTTGTTTGAATTGTATTTCTTTTCAAAAAATACACGAAGAAAACACTCATACGCACACACGAACAGGTTGTTAATCTTGTGAAGACAAAATGATAATGTGAATATGGTTTATTCACCTGTTTGTACAAATTCTCCTCGAAAAACTGAAACGAAAGACACCATTTTACCAATCTAGAATAATATTTACTCGAGCGTAAAATTGCATGGACTTAAGTTTCATGACCCATATAAATTCTTTATATTTGGAGAAATATATATATATATATATCATAGAGTATTATAAACCGACTGTCTTCATTTCATTAACGTATCTATATATCAGAGAATGGGAAATAGGAAATCTTGAAAATAACGACAAAAAGAATACTAAATCAAATGTGGAAAGAATAGGATAGATATAAAAAAGATTTTTTGAAAAAAACTTATCTATCTGTTAAGTAATTTATCTCTTATAATCCTTTAGTGATTTAGTCAACAAAGATATTATTAAACAAGCGTAAGGTATTTCTTTTTCACAAGTGTTTATTTTGTTGTTTGACTATACTAATTCAAATATTTTTATGCATTGGCGCGCGCGCGCGCGTGCGAACGAGTGAGTGAGCGAAAACACATACACATACACACGCGTACGCCTGTGTATGTGCATGTGCGTGTTTAGATCTAAATGAATACTTGTGCTTAGTATAGCCTACGTGTTTTTAAATAATTGACCTAGTGTAGACAGTTATATACTTATGATTTTGTTTTAACTAGTGGGGTATTTCTGTCCACTGTAAGTTTTATTTTTCAGAAATGAATTTGTCATTAAAGAAAGGTCAAGAGGTGTTCATCAACCCTACACATTGGATTATTATTATTATTATTATCGTTGTTATTCGAATCTAACTTTAATGACATCGATATTTATAGGCATTAAGAGAAAAGCAATCAATAAATGACAAGTTGAAATTCTTATCTATGATTTACAGGTGTATGTATCATTATGATAGCTAAATACAGAAGTAGTATATAATTTATTGATCAGGTGATTGATTTACTAGAAGATTTAAATATAACAGTTATTGCTTTTTAATTCTACTGCTTCATATAGAGCATTAAAATAAATATACAATTAATCATTTTAGCCTATGATAATTTATGTGTGTGAGTCAAAAGTGGAAAATCAGATAGAGATTAAGGCGGAGATAAAAAAGAAATTTTCGCACTTGGTAATATACTGATGATGAAATTGTATCAGCAATATAGAAAAGATGTGTACTCAGTTGTAGTGAGGAAAAGTTAGTGTATGCCATTCTACTGAATTAGCTTTCAAATGTGGAGTCTTCTGTTAGGATGGACAATCTATTGCTGTCAGCCGTGAAGTGATGATTGGTGCATACCCTGACATGATAACCTGATTGGACACTTTTGATCGATTTATTTTTAGACGGCCTTCAAGGTCATACAGTCAATCACATATCGATTATTTATTTAACGTTTAAATTTCCATAGATGTATAAACGATATACATAATTTGTACTTTCGAATAATTAATGGTTGTTAAATCAGCGGGAATATTTTCAATTGATCGGTCGGTAATAGTGTGATGTCTGGAGGCATATTCTAGTCAAGTCGGACGACCAACACAAATCTCTAACACTCTGTTGTAAAATATTTGGCGAGAGCGTTCTTCACTTCAGTGCCATCATAACATTTGCTTTCACTCACAGCTCAGATTCGTGATGAAATGACTGAGTGCAGACCAGTTATGAAAACGGATTCAGTACCAGTTGGAAGTTTCTTTTAAAAAGGATGACGACAGTTACAGTGATCTATTTTGTCCGACTATTTTCCGACTGTTTAACAATCTGGAGTCTTGATTACCGGGGTTTCAGTGGTCCTGTGGCTAGTTTCTCTCCTCGCTAAAAGCCACTTAGCATACTGTGAATTTGTGATAACATTTTAAACAAATTCTTAAAGACATTCGATCAACATACTTTGGCCGATAAGATCAACAAAGGCAGTTGTGAGAAGATTTGCTTACTAATGCCATCAAATGATGATTGTGTTTTGTGTAACAAACGAACAAAACTGAAGAATATGGGCCAGTGAGTCTCAGCCTAGTGACTGGATGCAAATATTTTAGCTGTAAGGTATGTCAGTTGTAAGTTTCAACTTGCACATGACTGCTGACAGGCACGACTATACAGTTCCATTCTCGACTAAAATAGCCATCTGGTCTTGGTTTTCGATGATTTTTTTATTGTTACGAAAAATAACTCTGTGGTGTGCGCTATTGACTGTACCAGCACATCGTGCGTCAACCCAGGAAACAACAAAGAAGTCACCATTTCATTTGATTAATGGGAGGAAACCCCGACTACCAATACACGCCACAGCCTGGCCTCACCACTAAGAGGCTGAGAACGGAATGAAAAGAAGCCGTCAGGAAAGTAAAGCGTAAACAGCAGAAAGTCGTCGTGAAATAAGAACAGGGAGAAAAGTTGCGATGCAGAACCTTTGAGGTCGGCGATCAAGTAAGGTGTGGAGAAAGAAAGGACGCAGATATATGGGGACCAGGTTCACGGAGACTCCTTCAGAAGTGGGAAGGGCCACACAATGTCATCGAGAAACGTGGTCTCGTTTATACCATCAAAAGAGGAGATAAGCAGAAACGAGTTAACACCAGCCAACTGCCGAAATAGTTTCAGTGGGATAAAGAAGCCGGGACCAAGGTACAACAGGAACTGGTAGAACTAGGAAGCTCGGAACGGCTCCGTTTGAAACTATTTGATGGGGGGACGAGTGTGGCGTGTGCTACTGATAGGATTTATCAGTAGTATATAAAGAGACGTTCATCGGCATAAAAAACATCAAATAGCAAGGACATAGACTGAATGTCAGAGAAAGCAAATGATACAGAGTTTTGGAGCTAAATGGGAGACATGAAAGGAACACAAAGAAACACAATATGAAAGAAGACCAGAAGTAGTACAGCATAGAAGATCTGTTCAAATGGTGCGTTGAGGATAAGGTTTACGCAATTTCGCTATACAGAGACACCAAATTATTAAGCTCGATTTAAAACATACAGTGTAAATAGCTGATTTAGCGTTATCATAACCTGGACAACACGTGTGTTTTCTTCGTTGCTGAATTATATAATGATATGTATGACCAGGTGATCTGAACTTTACAGTGTTCATTGGTGCACAAACTCGAAAATGTGCAAGCGGAAACCAACAGTTTGGCAGAAGAAGCAGTAAAGGTAGGATTTCAAGTGAACATACAGAGGACAGCATAGTTTCAACTATAGGTGGCACTAATGAGGATGTCAGAGCCAGGATCAGAAAAGCAGGACAACCCTTCATTAGTCAAAAATCACTGTGGAGATCTATAGCACTTAGCATAAGAGAAGACATCTGAATTTCTAACTCAAATATCACGTCAATCAGTGCTTCAATACGCTTCAGAGACTTCACGAGAGTGACACCAAAAGCATTTCCAACAGCGTACTGCATAATTTCATCTCCGCTTATTACTGAAGATCAGATGACTGGCCAAAAAGGATAGGAAATAAGGAACTGCGGTAACATACTTACCAAGAGCATATTGCCCAACAAGTATGTCATAGGAATTGAAGGTGAAATGGATGTACGTTGAGGGGACCACTGAGTGACATCATACACACCAGGTCCTCGAGTGGGATCCAAGTGGGAAACAACAGGTCGAAAGTAGGTCTGACGATGACATGGAGGAGATCATGTGATAAAGAGATGAAAGCTTATGGGCAACTTGTGGGGCCAAATTGAGGTCATGGCAGAGAAAAGAGTGGAATGGAGATCTGTTGCTGAAGTGCTATTTTCTGCTCAAAAGAATCACAATAAAGATTACTACTGGTTCACCTAGAAGCCGCTGATATTTGTACATCAATTATTGAAATATGTAGGCGGTTTCAAGTAAAACAGCCGTTTCCAGTACATCGAGTGACGCAGTAATGTTAGATGTGAAAAATTAAACAATCCTCTACGGTATTTTTCTTTGGTCCCATTGAAATGCTCAATGATAGGCTGCAAACCAATTGAAAATGTGCATTAGTAGATTTAGAGTCCCACGGATATAACTGAATGATTATAACAGTAAGAACTAAAGAAAATAAAATGTACTGTCTCGGATGGAAATTCAGGTAGCCCAGGGATTCAAGCAGGCCGCCAATATTAAGGCTTATTAAAATTTTACAATGTATGACGAGATGAGCTTGAGAAGCACCAAGTTACAGTTTGGTGTACAGGATTACCTCGATTTGTTTCAAAAGTAATGTTGAGCAGTATATATGGACGTTTTGTACTCACTCACTCTCTCACACACACATTTCCGTGAAATATGTACAGAAATTTTTGTTTTCATTTCTTCAAAACTATTAAGGAAGTCAATGCCTTGCTATTTGAATTTTTCGCTTATTAAATCAAGCTGTAGTGAAATCATGCCCATTGCATCCACAAAGTTCAGTTTCAGTACTGTAAAACATCAATGCATAAAATTGATTTCTCCTCTACAGATATATGATGCACCTTATAAATTTAATACACTTCAGGGTGGATCAAAGGAAATCGGTGTCTAACACAGTTGTCTAAGGTGAAGTTAACTTACAAAAGTGATATTATAAGGAGGAATTGTCTAAATTCAATTACTGCCTGAAAGATTTTCCACTGTCTACCTACACATCTCAATCAGTACACACATCGTAGAAGGATACATTGAATCTTCTATTCTACCTACGTCCAGCTTGACGGATTATTTGTAGAATGTTAAATCTAACTGGGTTGATGAAGTGTTCTTCACTAGACAGAAAACTTCAAAGAGTTTCTACGATCTTCATTGGAATGTTAGTGTTACCCATGCATTTAATATTCTAGAATCCTTAAGAACTGGTAAGTGAAGTGGAGATTATCATTCTAAGTTATTTCAGTAGTTTCCTGTGAATTCCAAAATGTAACATTAAAATTAATAATTATGTATTGCAGAATATAATGGTACCATCACTGTTTATTTCGTTGGCTTCTCATAATCTGCTTACAGGCCAGAGACATTATTAAATATATCTACAAAATTTTCTATAGTTTGGTTTGTAAGGATTAGTTATGTTTTACGAGTTGATCACGGACTGATATCAGTTAGAGAACCATTGAAAATCAGTCAGGGAGTACTGGACAGCTGCTGTTTCATCCTAGTTTGGGAATCATCTAACTGATATCAGTCCGTGATCAACTCGTAAAACATAACTAATCCTTACAAACCAAACTATAGAAAATTATTCTGATGCTCGCTAGTGACTTGCTACAGGTTGGAGCTTCCTGCAGTTCTAGTGAGAAGTCGTGACCAGTGAGGTCCAATTAGAAGTCACGTGTGGATGGATTTCCACCAACGACAATAGTTGGGGTCGCGCTAAAATCACGAATTGGTAGAAGTTAGAATTCATGAGCCATTGAATCGGGTCCCAGTGGCTGAATGGTATACGAGCTTGCCTTGTAACCGGAAGGTCCTGGGTTCGAATCCCAGTGGGTGCGTACTGCCGATGATTCCCAAACTAGGATGAAACAGCAGCTGTCCAGTACTCCCTGACTGATTTTCAATGGTTCTCTAACTGATATCAGTCCGTGATCAACTCGTAAAACATATCTACAAAAGCAATTGTAACATACTTGCACAGAGGTCATTTTTAAACAGAAGTCAATGAATCAATATATGTATACAGTAATAATATATATATATAATAATAATAAACACTTTATCCCATACAAAAATGATCATACATAATGGGAACTTTCAGCATTACGTAATCAGATGAGGGAGAAGTTAAAATTTCCAGTTACCAGGGCAAAGAAAGACTGATAACTGCTTCCTTCTGAACACATAAATCAGGTTTCAGGTGCTTGATGGAGATGGCTTCAGCAAACTTGAAGAGAATTGAACTCTTTTGCCTACTGATAATTTTGAACGATCTTATGACGTCCACTTGATGACCCATGTCAAGGAGATGCCTGGCGATGGCACTGTTTAAATGCATGAAATTATGTTTTAAATAAGCTCTGAAAATTGATGAAATAAAAGATCACTTCTTCATCTGTTTTACGAAGTCAACTGCGATTTTTCAGTTTCCAAGATATATTTTACTAATATTGTTCTCATACAAAAGAAAAATAAATTGGAGGTTTGTAAATATTATTTAAGTTAACATTTATTGATATTTATTCATGTATTGCTGTCCTGATGGTGTTTTTCTATTATTCCTTTACGTTCCCAGTGGAACATTGAGCTCAAGGTAGGGGCTTGAATTTTCCGTAGCAGTGTTTATTTTTACATGATGAGGTCGTTAGCCTCATGCCCAACCTTGCCCGTTTACCAGTCTTATTACTGGCTTAGTAAGGTAAAGGAGTGCGTCGGTGGCCAGGGATCGAACCCCGGACCACATGCATGGTCGGTGAGCATCCTACCATTTTGGCACCGACGTTCTGATGGCGTTAATTTAACCAAAAGTGAACTTTGTAACGATGGGAACACACTTGTTATGGCCTGAACGCAGGAAACCGATCTTCGTGTTCTATTGTATAGCTAATCAGAACTTCTATGAATTGATTACAGTCACAAAATACTACAATGACAGTAAAAGGACAGTTAGTTGCAATAAAATCCAAAGTCCTATTCAACAGCAATAGTGTAACAGCAGAAGGCAAGACATGGAAGCTAAGGTATATTTTCCATTGATCAAACCGCCATTAATATATATAGTTTATGTTCTATAACCAATCACTGAGCGTGTGATTTTTTTCCATTAAACGACATGAAACAGAATGTTCAAATAGATATATGGTATTCTGTTGCTAATGCCGTATGGAACTGTAGGAATCTGTGAGAATAATTTTCTTTTGGAACACACTATCTGTATCGCACTAACACAATAGGATGTAAAAAAGCAAAATCACCTCAACGCTGGTATTAAGCAGCTATAGAGATCCATTTCTTTATCAAGTAAAAGACAAGTACTGTACAACAAAGTTATATAAGTAAATCAACCATAAGAAGTACCTTAGTATCAAGTAGTATACTGGGATCAAAACTCCGTCAGCAAGAATCAGGAAGCAAACAATTCCCGCACACAGTTCAAGCTCAGAATCACCTTCATTCACCCAAACGAAGTCGCTGCCATAAATCAACACATTAACATTATCACCACACAATCATAAAGAGGAACAATACAATTGGAGATGAAACAATGACGAAGACAAATAATTAAGTCAGAACAGTGACATGTAGTCAAGGAGAAAGGAAGAAAACAATTAAAAAGTTAGATGAAATGTGCAAATGAGTATTAGTGATATAAAGACAGTGTCGATGGCACAGTGTTAGCACGCTCGCCAATCACGCCTAATGTGGTCCGGAGTTCGATCCCAGGCCGACGCACTTCTTTACCTCGCTAAGCTAGTAATTAAACTGGCAAAGAGGGAAGGTTGGACATGAGGCTAGTAATCCCATCCCGTAAAAATAAGAAGTAACACTGCTATCGAAACTTCAAGCCTCTAGCTTGAAGTGGCCCTATGTTCCACTTGGAACGTAAAAGAATAAAAACAAGTCGATATAACAATAAAACTTGGGCACTGTGGTAGATTGTTACTCCACTGTGGATAAGATTTTATTTTCATAAGTCACACAGTGTTACAGAGTAATATTAAGTGATGACCACGTTTCGAGCACAAATTATTGCTCATAATCATATCAATTCACTCACACAACTTTTTACTTCATTCACATACGTGAGTAAAAATTTATGATTAGACATTTGAATAAAATCAATATAAGATAATAAACACTCAGAAATAATATTAGTATTATCAATCAAATACAATCAGATGGGAAATAAGACGAGTGTTTTTATAGTCATAATAAATAACTTGTTAGAATATTATAATGTGAAATGAATACATTTTAACATGATTTACTATCCTCCTCTGATTTGACTGATGGTAATAATATCCTCGATATCTCTGGTATTTGTGTTGAGTCCTTTCTGTTGGAGGTGTTGGGTGCAGACTCAATGAACTAGGCAGGATTCAGTAATCAACCTCTCTCTATCTCCACCTCCCTACATTACTTTTTAGAATTTTGACTCTGTTCCACCCATCCTTTTGTGTGGTTGTGTGTTAATGCATGCAGTGCAATCGCTGAGCTCTTTTTTCTAAATTACTTATTTTCACGGGTCAATCATTCTAACTTTAGCAAATAATTATTGATATTGTAATTAGATCATTCATGAGTGATTTTCTACACAATTATTCCATTACATACGTCATCAAATACCGAAACAGTCTACAAAACTGTTGAAAGACACCTGCTTCATAACAGAGTTGAACTTCTGAGCAATATAAATTCTTCTTTAGAAGAATCGGTTGGTCGAAATTCTCTGGCTAAATGATAACCACTTCCTACTACATCACTTTATCATTATTATTATTATTCCCTTGAGTTCCTAGTGGAACATAGGGATTCAAATACACGTCTCCACTTGCTTCTGTCTTCTGCCGTACTTTTCACCTGCATCCATGTTATTCCATACTGTTTCATCTCCTCCTCACACGATCTCCTCCATGTCACCCTTGGACTTCACACTCGCCGCTTCCCTTTCGGGTTCCACTAGAGTGTTGGCCTGACGCGCGATGTCACCCAACGGCCTCCTCAGCGAGTGTCCAATCCATCTCCACTTTCTCCTGCATATCTTTTGGGCGATTGGTTCTTGCTTTGTTTGTTCCCATAGTTTCTTGTTGGTGTTTCTTTCCGGCCATCTGATCTGCAGTATAGAGCGAAGACAGCTGTTGATAAAGGTCTGCAACAGGCTGTTGGAAATATTCTTTGTGACACACTGGTCAAGTTTCTGATCCGTGTAGAAGAACTGACTGACTTGACGTTTGTATTGAAAATCCGGATTTTGTTGTTGATGCTGAGTGACGAAGATTTCCAGATTGGTTTCGGGTTGATGAATGTGTTTCTCGCCTTCCCGATTCTCGATTTGACATCTTCGTCCGTTCCTCCTGTAGTTGGGACAATGCTCCCTAGATAAGTGAATGAAGTAACCTCTTTCAAATCCCTCCCGTTGATGGTGATTGCCAGTGGATGTTGCTGCTGCCGTTGTTTTTGTTGGTTGGTCATTTTCATAACCTCCGTCTTGTCTATGTTCACCTGGAGTCCTTTCTTTGCTGCTTCTTTGACCAGTTTGTCGGTTTTCGCTTGTAAGTCTTCGATTTTGTGTGACATCAAACATAAATCATCCACGCGCGAAATCCAGGTCTTCTAGGTTCTTCACGTCTGTCCAGGATATCCTTGTCTTCTCGTTTCCCACTGTCTGACGCATAATCCAGTCGTGCACCACAATTAGGAATATCACTGGTGATAATAAGCATCCTTGTCTGACTCCTGTGTTTACTCCAAACGCCTCACTGATTTTTCCGTTGTGGATCACTTGACATGTGCCATTGTCCTACAGCTATTGATTAAGGTTGATGAATATTTGGGGTACGCCGTAGTACTCGAGTAGTTTCCAAATTACTTCATCCAATGACTTCAGTAATCTTCTTCTTCTAATCATCTTATCTTCGTTCACTACCTTAATCTCTGTGCAATCCTCACTTGCTACTTACAAGTAGTTTTTGCAATGAGAAGGTATGTTGTGGTTTACTTTACTTCTCTTTCCTTCCCTCCATATATATATATGAGCAGGCTATGCAGAATAATTTATCTTACAGATTAAATTCCTGTTCATCTGTTGATTAGTTTATTTCTTTTTTTTATATTTTGACAGAAGGGAATCCTATGCTTGATTTCCTCGCTGTATCTTTCAGGAGATTGTGTATTAATTTCTTCTGCCTAAAGCATATTCATCCATCCTACACAGTAGAAAAGAAAGCTGCAAGCAGAGAGGGGGAGAGAGAGAAGAACCTATTTTCGTTGTTGTTGTTGTTATTGCTATATTCTAAATTCAATTATTTTATATTGACTTAAACAAATTTCTACTATTCAATATTTCAAGTGTTCTTCTTCTTCTTCTCTGTGTGTGTTTGTTGTTTTTCTTAGTTGAGTAAATAAGCAAATAAGCAAGTTAATGAATGACTGAATAAATAAATAAATGAAATAAGGTAAGACTTATCGAGAGAGACAGAGAGAATGTCAGCAAAGATAACAGGTGGATTTGGACTGAAACTAGATTGCGGCAGAATAGACCATAGATATTTTGAGATAATACTTTAGCTCATATATATATGCATGAGATAAGAGAATCGAATTAGTTATTTTCACTTGTGTTGCCAGTTATGTGGAGAACACTTTCACAAATCCTTAAAATTGGCTTCGCCTAAGTTAAATCACAATCTATCGACGAAATGAGAAATAATTTAGCGAAAATGAAATGACTGAGGGACGAATAACAAAGTAGTCAGAGAACGTATGGTGCAGAATATGGTTAGGCTTAGAGTTTTGCCTGACCACACCATTTGACTGCCTTGTTATTATTAGGAATTCACTTAGTGAAGAAAGCAAGCATAAACAAGAGTTGTCATATACTACTATTGACCGATTTTATTTAAGTAGTTAGATGCCGCTCAAATCAACTAGTAGTTCTTGTAACGACCAAAACTGACTCGTTGCATTCTAAGCGCAGAGAACCAGACCTTATATCTTACTGTATAGCTGTACAAAACTTCATTGAGACACGCATAGTCAAAGATAACAAACAGACGATTGTTCAAGGCTGGAATCCATATGTGGTCCTATTCAACAATAATAAGATCAATAACTCAAAAGTACCTCAGCAGTGATGTTAGATAGCTATACAGACAATGTAGGTTTTTAACCACAAAACAAGTACTGCAGGACAAAACTAGTTAACTAAAGTCCAACTGTAAGAAGTACATAAAAATCAAGTAGAATATTCCTAGTAAGGTGGGATCGAAACCTCTGTCCATGTGAATCGTACATCAGCACTTCCTGCAGGCGATTCAAGGTCAAGTGACCTTGATTCACTTAACCGAAGTCGTAGTTGTAAAATAACACACTACGAATACCATCACATAGCGATAAACAGATGCATTTAAATAAGGGATGAAACAGTGACTAAGACAAAAAAATAAGGATCAAATCATCATCTGGTATGTAAATGTCAAAATAGTAATATAAATTCTAGAAGAAAAGTGGATGATAATGATAAAGTTATCAAGAATTGTTTTGTAAGGATTGTTTTTCGACTTTGACCACGGATTGATATCAGTTAAGGAAACATTGAAAACCATCACTCGAGTATTCGACAGCTATTTCATCCTTGTCTGGGATTCGTCGGCCGTAGGCACCCACTGGGGTTCGAATCCCGGACGTTCAGGTTACAGTGTTAGCTCGTATACAATTCAGCCACTGGGACCCAATTCAGTGGCCAGTTTATGAATTCTAGCTTCTACCAGAAACAATAATAAGCGTCAAATGTTGTCAGTATGTCAGGGGTTTTCAATGATTCTCTAGCTGATATCAATCGATGGTCAAACTCGAAAATTAAATCTAATCCTTACAAAACAAATCTTGAAAATTTAATCTGGTGTTAGCTAGTGACTTGCTACTGGACGGAGTTTCTTGGAGTTCTAGTGGGAAGTCGTGACCGATGAGGTCCATCCAGTAGGGAGTGAGAATAGATTTCCCTCCGATGACAATGTTTGGTGGTCGCGCTAAAATCTCGAACTGGTAAAAGTTAGAATTCATGGGCTGGCCATTAGATAGGGTCCCAGTGGCTGAATGGTTTACGAGCTTGCCTTGTAACCGGAATGTCCTGGGCTATTAACCCAGTGGGTGCGTACTGCCGATGAGTCCCAAACTGGGATGAAACAGCAGCTGTCCAGTACTCCCTGGTTTTCAATGGTTCTCCAACTGATATCAATTCGTGGTCAAACTCGGAAAAAAAGTTAGTTGAAACACCCAAATATGCATAAATAATATAACTGAATCGTGCGGTTGGGATTTTATTAAGAAATTTGCCGTTACAGTCCTTACTAGTCAGATAGAAGTGATCTTTCTTAAAGGCCGCTTTTGATATCAAGGAGGTCACATATTATGGTTCGAGTAATGGTGAAATTTTTCCTCCGCGAGCTGTGTAATTTGCAAATGACAAGTCTGATTCAAGATATTACCAGTTCATCTAAGCAGCCAGGCAAACTCTTATGATTTGAAGTGATGCAGCTCTCTGAGTTGAGTCAAACCACATGCATTGCCTATGAGCTCTGTTCAAAACGGGGTAAATGGCTCTCCGGTGTTTAGATCCTCTCGATTCAGCTAGCAAGCACTACTGTCAAGGAACTTAGCCCTAAGTTCCTATTGTAACGAAGGAGATTTGAACCGATAATGACTAAGTATTTGTTTCAACTTTAAATCCAAAACACCAGCATTCCTTGAACGAATTTTTATTGTTTGGCAATTAAAGCAAGACAAAATACAAAGTCTACAAACAAGTGTCAAGTACAAATGGAGTTATAAAGTACTTTTATTCGTGTTCCTTTCCGCCTTCTTCCAACTTGCACACGATCGAACCATTCGCGCCTTCGAGTTGCCCACCAATGGCTGCCAATTCCAATAAACAAACGTTCAATGTTCACGTCTATTGACAACTACTATTTGACGTGTGATTAGTTCTAATCTACTTATATCAACTAATCAGTAGTGTATAACATAACAACTTTTCAGCGCTTCATTCACAGTCAAG
The DNA here is from genome assembly GCA_944472155.2 of Trichobilharzia szidati. Lineage (NCBI taxonomy): Eukaryota > Metazoa > Platyhelminthes > Trematoda > Strigeidida > Schistosomatidae > Trichobilharzia > Trichobilharzia szidati. Next base: position 52,224,111 of record OX235274.1, read on the forward strand.
CACTGCTACAACACCTCTTAATCGACAGAATTGAAAAACTCCTTAAGGTCAAGGAATTTGACAAGTATTAGCTACTAATAATTACCTGTTTCATAGAATCTGTCAACGGATGTAGATATGACAATTTTACCCTCTGCTAGACTTACAAGCAGTCTGTTACTCTCAGGTTTAACCTTATCTAGCTCCGTCTATGTAATTAACTGTTATGAACCTTAGAATGACTAACAGTCTGTAACATCCCACTGAGGACTATCTTCGACCTTTGAACACAAGCTAATACCTTATTATTTTATTTTTTATTTTTTATTTACAGCTTGATTCCACACCGTATTTTCAGTACAAGTATGGAATTTTCAGCATGGATATCGGTAGCCCAAATTCAGGCCGACCATAGATATCGGGTGTGCGCCGGCAGGGGATCGAACCCCGGACCATGTGCATGGTCGGCGAGAGTCCTAACCACTGTGCCACCGACGCACCTTACACAATGCGATCAATAATTCTTTTCCACAATCATTTAAGATCTTTTGAAATTGACTAAATAGTACATCTGTGTTGCCTAGTTTCAGATAGCGAATAGTCCTCACTTTTTCACTGATAGTTGATCAACCAATAACCTCTTCAGACTGAGGTGAAACGGAAGACAATTAATGTAGATGTGATGCAGTTTAACTATTTACCAAAGTAAATAGTTTAGCTGACATAGGGTCATGCTGGAAAAGAGCTAGCCAGTGGCGGTCAAACCAAAACATGGCCTCATCAGTCAATGAATCCCACAACAGTTAGTTTAAGCCACGTAGGAAGGTGCAGACTTCCTGACTGGTTGGGTCCTCAGGACGGGAAAAACCAATGTCTGGAAACAATTAGTGATATGGCTCAAAATCGTTCTCAATGCCGCAGATGCATCCACTCCTTGTGACTTATGATTTCCAATGAAAATATATGGTTCTTCGTTATTACTATTCCTTTGTCTCATACCTCTGTTTACTGTCTATATTATGCGTTTCTTCTTCTTTCTTCTCTTGCTTTGTGTGCTACATGGAGTGTGGCGACTTGAACTGTCGCACTTCGGTGCAAAGCTCTATGTCAAAAACAGACAGACAAACAGATAGATTTACCAAAGTTCAAGTTGATTTACATTTCCCGTTTATTGTTTATGTTGGAGCCTCTTAGTACAGCACAGGATTCGAGTCTCGGAGTGATGCAGTCTCTAGTAAGACCAAATTCATGGATTGAATTTCAGTGCAAGTCACCCTCAACCAAAGTAACCTCACATTAGTTCCTAGACATCGTCGAAGTATTCGCAGTAAGCGCCGATATATAAACAGAGACCGAACATTTCGGTACAACATAATCAATAATCAACTTAAACAAGAAGTGGTTTTAGTGGCTCGGCGGTTTGGTGGACAGTACTTTAACATCTGAAACGATGGGTACAGGGTTCGGGTCTCATTGAGAATAGTACCACTCACTTGGAATGCAGGTACGTCCTAAATAAGCCAAAAAAATGCGTCCTGAGTGACACTGTCAGTCACTATTAACCAAAGCAATAACGCACTTTTCAAAGTAATAAATCTAATTTTTCATCTTCATGCCTGTCGTGCAAAGCTGATAATTTTGCATAGTTGTTGGAGATAGATTCACTCATTGTGGTCTTCTTAAGATCCATCTCTTTGATAAACCTAAATAATTGATGGGTGTCATCTGATTTTTAAACCCATTTTTCTATAATTTCATATCAATGAGATGCTCACTAGCGACTGGCCCTATTCAGTTAGGTATTTACCTGGTACCTAGTGAGAAATCGTGACCAGCAGGGTGCAGCAGGTCAGGCGTGAGGATAAATACTCGTCAAAGACATTGGCTAGCGGTCGCGCTATGTCGTGAATTGGCAGAATTTGGAATTCATGTGCTGGTCATTGGATCGGGTCCCAGTGGCTTAATGGTCTACGAGTTAGCTCGCCTGGTAACCATAAGGTCTTGGGTTCAGATCCTTGAGGTGGGTGCGTACCGATGAAGAGCCCCAAACTAGGCTGACGAAATAGCTATCCAGTACTCCAGTGGTGGTTTTCCAATGGTTCTCTAACTGATATCAGTTCATGATGAAATCCTGTAACTGATTTCATTCCTCTTGTCGCCCTTCATGACTCGGGGCTGCTATGATAAATTTTCGGTCAGTCTATGTTTAAGCAGTCATTGTTTCTCTTCATATAGGGATCCTTTTATAATTAGTCTTCTTATATCAGTTAAAGATAGTTTTACTAACCTTTGATTGTTGTAGGTGGTCATTTGCTATTTATTCGTGTTTCTGTTTTGAAATGGAAATAACGTTGGACTGATTTAAGATGCTTACCGTAGTCACTCTCGCAGTGATTTTTAATCAACTCCTAGTTACACATAAATATGCTGTCTATGTACTGATGCATATATGCATATATATATATATATATATATATATATATATATTCCAATCTCGACACCTCGCTCTTAAGAAGTGAATACTCAGTTATCCGAAATAATGTTCTCAGGTCATTTTTACCTGCAGCCTATTCTGTTTCAATTGCCCGTGTGTGGTAGAAATATCTTTTGTCTTTATTCGCACCCTTCTTCACTTCTTTACTTAGTACAATATGAATTGAACTCAGCTTCTCCTTCTGTTGTCTATCTTCACATTGGTTCATCGTCCGTTTCGAGGTCCATCTCTCCTCTGTTATCTTTCGCATGCCTACGGAGAGCTATTGCTTGCCTTGCCTCTTCTTTCTGCCTAAAACGCTTTTATACGTTTCCTTAAAAATCACTCTCAGAGAGTTCTAATGTTATTCTCAATGATGTTTCGGAATGTTTCCGACTTTGCTGTAACGGCTGCAGTGAAAGTATCTTTTGTAGTTTCGTCTTTCTCTTTCTGAGTGTTGAAATTGAGTTTTGGTCTATCTCTAGTTGCTTTGAAGGCTTTTAGATTGATCTTCAAGGTTTCTTGCACTAGATAATGGTCTGAGACCACATATGCTTCCCTAAGCGACTTTGTGTCCAGCGGGCTGCGTCTCCACTTTCTTGAAGTATCAGTGAAGTGAAAACCGCGTTGCCTTGTGTATATGCTCACTGCTTCCAACCACCAAATCACTATACGCACAGAAATCTGAGAAGATTTTCCCATCCACATCCGTTTTGCGAAGAGTCTCCCAAGTCCTTATGAGTTCTCTAACAGTGTTGCCTGTTCCTAATTCATTATTTCCATCACGGATTAGAATTTTGATGTCAGCATTTGGGATCATTTCCAGCAAAAGTTTACCCAACCTCCCCTCTTATTCCCGGCCTAGGACTGGGTAGTAAAGTGATGAATTTTTAAACCAGTCGAGCCTATTTTCTTATTACTTTGACATTATTATTAAAAGATAGAGATTATCTCAAAAATGTGATATATTTGCGCAATACATTTCGAACACTCTGATCACACATTTACTACTTGTCAAGTCAATTTACATGAAAAATAAATGGCCAAATAAAATCTAGTATATATCGTTTTCCAAAGAAGGCAAACTCATCGACAAAATAAAACATTCTTCTTCAATGAACCTGTTGACGAATACAAGCAAATGAAGTGAATCGACCATATATAGATACAAGTGACTTATACATATATATATACATAAATAATCAAGCCTCCTATAAATATTATCCCCTGTTCATTAGATTCACTCATGTGGATTAATTACATTATCGATTAACTCTGATTTCTTCTAGACAGACAAGAATAAATTCATTATACAATTCTTGTTGTTGTTGTTGTTGCCGTTGTTAATCGTGTAGTTTTTAATATTATATAAACCGCTTCTATCTTTTATTCACTTGACACGCTTACATATCTTCTTATCTGATTGCACAACATTTTTCCCTGAATTATGTGTGGATCTTAGTTAGTTAGTTAATTGGCTACGCTTGACTTAAGTTGAACTAGGCAGCACTAAAAATGTAACAGATGTAATTAGTTAGTCAGTGTTTTGGATGAAAACACAGATTTCAACTGTCACCCCACTCCAACCCACCTTAGATGACCAAGTCAGCCACGAACTCATCCGACCTTCAAGCCTATTTTTCTTATCTCTTCGCTTAAAAATTCACTTCTACTTTGCTGTCTTTATTATTATTATTTTTTTGATAAACTTTCATTTTGGATAAATTGTGTAATTCTCTTGAGACAATCAGAGCTTGTTTTAAAAATTGCGTCATTTTACAGAGTTGAAGTAGATGGTAGATCCCTAGTTTTCTCTATGCGTGTGAATGTGAGGTGAAGTGAGAAGTTAGTTAACTGAGGTGATATATAATTAGCCAACAGAAGGAAGAAGGGCTGTTTATAAGACAAAAAAAAAGAAAGCTAAATTTTAATAATGTAAACTTTAAATTAAATTAAAATGAACTGAGATATAATTAAATTTGAAAGAGCTAAACAAAAAGAAAGGAAAAAGGTTTGTGTGTGTATGTGTTTTAATGTATGAATTAATATTTAGATGTGTCTATCTGTGTTTCACGGTCTAATTCTTGATTATTTGGTTTAATTATTTCTGCATGAAATATTTTCTCTCTCTGTGCATATATATATCTTCACGGTTGATGTTCTTCAGAATAATATCCCACAGTACTCTAGAGGACTCAGTTACAAAAGTTAAATACTGACCAAGTTTTATTCTTACTCCGATCCTAATTAAGACAGTATATGCAAATTAGAAGAGACCTTAATGATTCACGTGAATTCAGAAGGACTGCACTGCCTCTAACACGGATCACCTCGAGGGTGGGATACAGTGGGCATGAGTTATAGTTACTTCATGAAAAAGGGAATTATGGCTCATAGATCCGTGGAATAAATTCATATGTGATCAGAGACTGGTTTACATAGCTAGGGACGTAAAGCCGTAAACTGATGATCTGAAAGTTACTGGATGGAAATAAATGAAGTTTCGTTCAAGTATTACATTTTGTAATGATTTTTTGTTTAATTGTTTGAAGGATTTCGTCATGAGCTGACATTGGTTAGAGAACCATTGGAAAACCACTACTGGAGTACTGGGTAGCTGCTTCGTCAGCCTAGTTTGGGACTCTTCATCAGTTCGCACCCACCTCCAGGGTCCGAATCCAGGACCTTGGGATTACAAGGCGAGCTAACTCGTAGACCATTAAGCCACTGGGACCCAATCTAATGGCCAGCACATGAATTCCAACTTCTAATAATTCACGACATAGCACGACCACTTCGCAATGTCTTCTTCGATGAATTACTGCCTCACCTCCAACCTGCTATATCCAGGTTTTCTAATGGTTTCTCTAACTGATGTCAGCTGAGGATGAAACCCTCCAACAAATCAAATAAAGTTTTTGTTTCACTGACAGATAACATAATAGCTTCAGTTAGCCAACATGAAATCACCTAAACTAGCCTTAAAAACAGAAAAATAATCATAGTGAAATCCAATGGAAATGAATATATTCTTCTCCAAATGAATAAGCCAGTTTCTGACTTAAAAGTGTGAAAAATGATTGCGGAAACAAAACTGTAAATAAACTCAAGTTTGAACAGAATGCAAACTAGTGATTTCTGACTAACTTGTTAAATTCTCCAGTGACTAAATTACAAGATTCAGCTATTGACTCGATTTTTAACAAGTTTTTTGTGTTAAACTACTATCTGTAGGGAAAATCGGTTGATTTTCTGTAAGCTTTGATATCATATTCATGCATACTTCATTATCGAAGTATGACAGTCAGTGCTGAAGATTTCATCAAGCCTCCTAGTAAAACGCCTACGACCAAATATCAAAGCTTGAAGAGACTAAAAGATGCTCTGGATTCAGGAAAAGTAAATCACATGCTGGAGGAATTGAAATGCTAAGCATCATTATCATCGAACAGAGCATAGAAAATTGCAGTCAACTTTGTATCTCAATTTCAGTGAATTCGGAAAAGACTTTGACAGCGCTGACAGTGAAGTAACTTGAAAACTCATTCAACATTACGGAATGCAGTGCCGCAAACATTTATCAATCTCATTCAGCACCTGTATGATGATGCCACATACTGTTCACAATGGAAAACTCAACGAAGCCTTTACAGGAAGGAAAGAAGTAAGACAAGGCTGTTTATTATAAACGATGATATCCCTAATTATGAAGGACCGGACCACTCAGCAGACCATGAGGTCTGAGAAGACGCGTATGTGTTTCACCGACGAAACGACACTGGAAGATCTGAACTTAATGGTTGATTTGTGTTTAGCGTTACAAAAACTCGTGCATCTACAGGCGGCAACCAACGCCTTGTCAGAAGGGGTAGCGCAGACAAGACTCTGTTTGAACATAGAGAAGACAGAGGTGAAGACACCAAACTAACAACAAGAAGCACAAATCGCTATCAACGGGAGACATTTGAAGGAAGTTAGTTCTCTGACTTATCTAGAATGTATTATTTTTACAAAAGGCGATGGCATGGAAGAGGATATTGAAGGCAGATGGAATCAACAAAAAAACAAGACAAACCTTAACTTATCAGAAATCAGTCTAAAAATCTGCTGCACTCCACAAAAAGAACAAGATTCTAATGTTCGACAGTAATGTTCCAGAAACGTCATGAGAAGCGTTTTTATTATACTGCAGATTTACAACAACAGCTGCTTTCTATGCACACAAGGAAATCTGGTAACGAGCCGACCATCAACCAATTGCCCAAAAAATTTACAGAAGACATACAGTGAGGAGACTGTTAAATGAAATCATGCGTCAGGCCATAGAGTGGAAATGGAATGGGAAACCACTGGTCAGGCATAGGTCTGAAAGTGAAATACAGAAGGTCGTATCAGGAGTAAGTGAAAGCCTATGAGCACTTGTGGAGGCAGCTAAAAATGACTTCACAGAACAGAGTGAAATTGAGACGTGCTGTTGAATCTCTATGGTCCACCTGGAATAACAATAATAATAAGTAATCGTTGTACTCAAAATTGGCTCCTACACTCATATTTGATTGAATCAAGTAATTCTAATTTTGTAAATTGTTATATTACGCTGATAATTTTGCGCATTGAGGAAAACATTCAGTTCAGATAAGCAGACCATTTAAATCATACAGATTATAAGTCCTGTATTTGATTATTTTTCAAGATTTTTATAAGCCTAGCTAACTAATCTTCTGGTATTGTTCAATGTTCAATTATCACTTGAACAGTCAATTTATTTTGTTTTAAAAGTTGCTTTTAAGAGGGAATTTCAAGTTCTCGGTTTTGAAGTATCACTAATAATAATAATAATAATAATGAAATGTAAGAAGTATTTCTAGGTATCATATTAAAAAAGTTATTTTTTGAAGAATATACATCTACCTTAATACTTCATATTGAAATCATTCACGCGTTTAAACGTATGCGATTGTATGTCTGTTCGTGTGTATGTGTGTGGGGGGGGGCAAGAGAGAGAGAGAAAGATCTAACTATGTTGAAGATTAACGTCATGATCAGGATGACGATGATGACGCTAATGTGGAAGTAGGGTAAGGAGGAGGAGGACAGTGTAGATAAGGATGAGAGATGGGAGAATGTTAACTTGTAATAATTAAGTCCACAATTTGGAAAACTGATTTATTTCGATAGCATGAAGGTGTTTCTCGTTTTTTTTTTCAAAAAAATCTCTTTCTATGTTTGTTTTTTCCTTCATCAAACGTGTGAAGAATACTTGAAGAAAATAATTAATGCATGACTGACCAATAAGTTAGTTAGTGTGGAGCAAATTAGAGGATTATTACAGCTAACTACAAGATAAACACAAGTGGACAAGTGTGAAGGCATACTTCAAAAATCCTTTCAAGAAGTTTGAAGGTATAAAATAAACACTGGATTACGACGCTACTAAATAATGCTGCTAATGACGGTGGCCTGCTAAATAATCCGGCTACGTAACTTTTCACAGTACACAATGAGTCAAATTTACTGAGCTATACTTCCTATTAACCAGCTATTTATGTCCTTCACAAATGGTTTGTACCCACGTGCATTTTGGAATAGATTTCAACATAGCGCTTGGTTTGTTTTGAAGGGACTATTATGTTGAGGGTTTGAAAATGTTGCAAATAGAACGTTATCCCCCCTACAAATGATATACTTTGGATTATTGTTTCATTTTTTAAATACTTCGCAATACTTCCCTTTAGTTGATGATCGTCGTCATTTGGAGATAATTCAGATAGAGTTATTCATTGCGTTATTTATTTATACATTTATTCCCCTTAATGAATTTGAACAAAGCAAGAACTACAGTTTTAGCAGAATAAAATGGTACCATCTTTTATTTCGTTGCCTTCTCGTCAGCTGCTTACAGGGCAAAGACATTATTAAATATATCTACAGAAACAATTTTAACATACTTGCACAGAGTTCATTTTAAACGAAACTCAATCGATCAATATACGCATAGGCTAATAATATATATATATATATGCAATATTAAACACTATTCCGAACAATAATAATCATACACAATGGAAACTTTTCAGCATCTCGCATTCGGATCAAAAATATCCAGTTACCAGGGCAAAGAAAGACTGATAACCGCTTCTTTCTGAATGCAGAATTCAGGTTTCAGGCGCTTGATGGAAACGGCTTCAGCAAACTTAAGGAGAAATTGAGCTCTTTTGCCTATTGATAATTTTGAACGACTTTTCGACGTCCACCTCATGACCCGTGTCGAGGAGATCCCTGGCGATGGCACTGTTTAAAGCATTTGTTTCCTTTAGACGTAAGCTTTTCGGTATATGTTCAGAAAATCGTAGATATGCCCTACTTTCTGGTCTTTCAATGTAACTGCTCCCACAGATACATGAAAATTTGTATACACAGTTGGAGTTAACATGAGAAGGATATCTATCGATTTTTGATTGCATCAAAGAGCAAGTTGTTCGATAGACGGGAACGAGCTTAGCTGCAGGATAGGCTATGGCTAATGATGTGTTCAGCCTTCTGTTGATCATCGCTGCAATGTTTTAACCTTTACAATCAAGCTGAAAGTAGATTGGTTTTTTTCTCACTGTGATTTGTTTTACATTTGTGACTTCAGATCTTCCATACTTTTTGATGAACCTTTGAGGGTACCCATTGCTCTTCAATATCTTTTCAAGAAACTAAAATTCTTCCTCTAATTTCTCTACAGAGCATATTCTCCTCGCTCTATATTACAGAGTCTTGACTAGACCACGTTTAAAGCTATTTGGACGAAATCTATTAAAATTTAAGTATTGTCTTTTCTATGTATGTAGACTTTCGATAAATTGACTTCTGAAGACTACCGTCTTCTAGGCGTTCCATGACGATGTCGAGGAAGTGGAACTTCCCGTCACTTTCATGTTCCATAGTGAACTCAATATTGGCGCGCGCATTGAATATTCTTAGTAAGTGTGAAGCATGGTGCCATTTTATTCTGCTAAAACTGTAGTTCTTGCTTTGTCCAAGTTATTTATTTAATTGAATTTTAGATTTTCCCGTCGATTATGTACAACCAATCGACGGTGACTGTCGTGGCCCAAGTGATCTAGTGGATAACGCTTTGGCGTTTGAAACTATAGGCACTGTGTTCGAGCCTCAGTGGGAACACTATCACTCACTGCGGAACGCAGGTACATCCAGCTGGCAGACGAGTCCCAAACAGAACGAAATGCGCGTTATCCTGGATTCCACTGCTAGTCAGTCACCATCCACCAATTAAATTGCTTTATTTACTTGACAGTAGCTGACAGTGAAACAGAGGATACAAGTTTCACCTTGTCTGGAGCTCATCAGCTGACAGTCTTCTTCAAATAAATAACAGCATCCATCTGAAACGTCCACACTTCAAAGCCGACATGTCGACAGATACCAAACAGTTCGGACCAATAAAAACCAATCAACGGGGAATTAAAATAATTTGAACAAACACTTATTCAGTGTAACAGTTGATAAAAAAGAGCAAAGATAAATAATTTTTACTGGAAATGATATCAGTGCTATGAAGAATACAGTGTCCCATAGTTTATAGTCAAGTAGAATGTTTTCACTGACGAATACCATAAATCAGCAACAAGCCAAATAGCTTGATATTTCACTGTAAGGTATTTACTGTTTGAAGGTATATATATATATATGGCGCGAAGTTAAAATGACAGCCATATTCATAGTGAAAATGGACAACCAGTCAGGATTTAGGTGCGAAACACCCGCATATTAGTTAAAAAATGTATTGAAAAACATTGTAATTATGATTTTACACTGGGTATATATTTCTTCTGTGTTGTATGAATGTCTCCCAGAGAAATTATACCATGCGTGGTAGATTTATTCATCCAGCTGACTGTAGATAATGCTACTTTTGGATCCGTTGACATTCCTGACAGTGTTCTTTAACCTATCCCTAACCTTAACTTTAAGCAATAACATTACGGCATCTCTAAACCTTAGCAAAAAAAGTACAACAGGAATACTCTGCCTACCCTCACGAACGGAATTTTTCCTATAAGCATAGTTTGATTTGGAATGATCTTTTCGTGGTATTCCCTAAATCTGACTGGTTCTTGAAGGTCAATTTTCGGTAGACCTCGACTTTGGCTATGATGCCCTAACTTCGCCAGATATACAAATGTAATTGTAAATCGTGCACCAGTGTTTCAATGATAAAGTGATCGGCCACCATGCATATGGTCCGGGTTTGATTACTAGCCGAGATACTCCTAAGCCTCCTATAGTTTGTTAACCGAAAGCAAGCCCGAAAAACGAGTAAGGTTGGGCGTGAAGCTGACAACCTTACCCAAAAAGCAACTTCAAAAGCTGAAAGATTTATGTTTCACTCGGAAAGCAATCAATGGAGAAAAAAATTATTGATCAGTTTCAGGAATGAATTAAACAATGGATTTAAATTCCCTTTTGAAGACAGTTGCGTTTCTGGATGTATTAGTGTAAAGATTTTTTCTGCTGAATAATTCCGATATGATGATTATCACAGTCTGGGAAATTAGTTAAAAATAACCGGGAGACATGAGACAGTTGTTCCATCGTGTTATGAGACTTTGCAGTAGTATCGCTAATTAGAATGGAGTCATTTATACTTTTTAATATGTAACTGTGTGTCATAATAGCCAGTTATAATTTTCATGACTTATTCACTTGGTTTATAGGCAAAATGTCACTTCAGTCTACAACTGATTCACGGTTATTTCAACCCTTTAGTAGCGGAAAATCTACTCTACTTTCTTTTTGCTGTACATTTTAAAGTAATAACACTGTAATCTTGGACCGAATTCTCAGAGACGTCTAAGACATGTGTGTTACCGTGGAACGATAAAGTGAGGAGTAAACGTTCAAAGAGCAGAAAACTAATCTCCTGTATACATAGAACACTTTGAGTGTCAACTTAAACTAATCTTATATTTGAACGGTTTCACTTTCGATAAAAGTCACTTCACAGGATGAAGTTATATTATCAGAAATTTTGGAACTTTAGAGGAAAATTATTAGATTCCATGCGGTTCAGCGGTAGAGTGCTTTTCAACCCCGCATGTGGTCCAGGGTTCGATTCCCGGCCACCGACACGCTCCTTTACCTCGCTTAACCACTAATAAGACTGGTGAAGAGGGAAGGTTGGGCATGAGGCTAGCAACCCTATCCCGTAAAAATAATTAATAAAACTGCTACCGAAACTTCAAGCTTCTATCTTGAATCCCTGTGTTCCACAGGGAACGTAGAGCAATAAAATTAAAAAAATAAAAATAACTTGGTCTTGAAGCGCATTGATTATAATACTTGGAGAGAATTGGAGAATTAAACGTGAAGGAAAAATATATGATATCTCTGGACGTATCTTTGATGAAAACAGCGGATTACATATGTAATGAATTGATAAGGGTATAGAGATCGGCGTTTCTGAGTCTTCCCTAAGAGTGTAAGATGAATGTCGACTTTCTATTCTACAAGGAGACGTACAGACAATTAGATGATGTTTTCATGGGATCACCATTAGGTTCAATTCTAACAGACTTTTTACTGGCGAATCTAAAGGATCGCCCTCTTAAAGATAGGAGATGTTAATAGTGAGATTTTTTGGTATCTTCTGAGGAGGGCTTTCAGAGGAACTTTTAACTCAGCTAAGTTATGCTGTTTTTTCACTAGCTAACCAATATTTAGTTTAAGAAACAAGGACCAACAGTCTTGTTTCACCTGTTCTGTTTATATTCACCAGTTTAACTACTCGTGCGGAGATAGTTACATTGAACGTACGATCAGTCAAGTTCATCGTTGAAATTCTGAGCACCTCCCATCTCGGTTTGGCTAAGATCCGAATAAAGTTACACGTAACTCAATGTTAGCTCATCTCGCCGATACTGGGAGTCAAGTTGACACTGGCAAAGCTCTCAAATTTATTTATCGTATTTCATTCAACCTTTCGCATACTCTACGAGTATGACTTTAACATACAAAAGAGGCAATCGGAATTCATCTGAACAAGGCAAATCTACGTGTTCAAAAGAAATGTGTGCAGCACTGCTCTTTGACATAGCCAACTACATAAAATGTATTATTTAACCCCTTTTTGACTGCGAATTTAGTTAATTCAGTCAACTTGTTAGTAACTTGGTATTCATGAGTAATTCTGCTTAGTCATTCTATTCTTCTTAGGCATCATTATTTCACAGATTTCTTGATTATGTAACACCTCGTTGCTAACTCCTACGAATTAACTGATCTTGAATTCCGTAACACGAGGATAATTGCATACTGATTAACAGTAAAATGAATTAGTGTGTGATAGAAATCATTATACGTTTTTCTCAAAAGATTCTAGTACTGTGTTTGAGTGACCGTAATTTGTTGAGTATATGTACTGTTGGAATTTTCAGAACTGCAGATTTTCAGCACTTCTCTGAGAGATGTCCGATAACAATTATACATACAAGTATGCGGTGAAATTAACCAAACTCCTTTAAATCCTTTTTCATTCTTTACTTCTGTCGTTGAGATTTCAGTAACAGTGGTGTTATTTTCACGGGTAGGGTTTCAAGACTTACGCGCCTAACCTTCCTTCTTTTCATAACTTATTACTGGTTACTAGTCTAGATAAGGTTTAGGGAATATGTTGGCGTCTCTGGTGAATTAGAAGTATCGAAAGCTGTTGTGTAAATTGTTAACCTCTTAGTATAACAATAAAAGAGTGCACGTTTCTGACTTGTTACTACATCAAAAATCAAGACATCTAAACCAATAAGTGAATTCGATTGGTGTGAAATATCGTTAAGACTAACACTGGAGTCACTTTCCCACTTCTTAATATTTATGATATAAGCAAAGTGATATTAATTCTGTTTGCAAGTGACATTCTTATTAATGGAAGACGCATTGTTACTGTTTCCCTGTTTGGTTTAAGATGAAACGTAGGGTTTCACCAGAAAATCTCCATTCCACTAGGCTGTTAACTGTCATTTGCAACTGGCTGCATGACCGTTGACAAATATTCGTTTCTTCTTCATATGAGCCTCTACAAGTCACCCCCAGGCGCCCAATTCACCATTTCCTATCCGGATTACACTTGAGAGTGTGAATGGTCTATCCAGCACTCTTTCAACTTATTTCCGTTTCCTTCTGTAACTCGCCACCTGTCAGAGTTAATTGTTGCTTAACGTTTCTGACCATGTGATCTTCAGTGTCGTGCAAAGGCAGCCACTTATGAAAGGAAACACTTTTGGTTAGGTGTGTACCAATTATCTTAACCAAATAGAAGTACTAAGTTTAAGTTAATGTTAAAATTTTGGATCCATTTCGTTGTACTGAAGGCTGTTGATCCCCACACTGACTTTAGAGTAATGAACAACCCTACTACCTTCTCGATCACAGTTTTAAGATTCTAATCTCTGTCACCTGTATGTGAAACTGTGTTGTTTAGGTGAGTAAGGGAGACAACTTCCTTTACATTACTCTCACTGATGGTGAGTTGTGCTCTTTGTTGTTAGTTGGCTATGGATGCAACCGACTTATTGGAGTATTTCTTATTATAGCTGCTAGTATCACTGATAATTTGTAAAGTATGGTAAATCTGCCATCCTATAGAGTCATTAGCACAAAGGGGTCACTATACAGAAAGGAGCCCCTTCAAGTTGATATTCTAATTCAGAGTTAAGTTTAAATAGAATACTTCATTTTAATTTAAGATTATATCTTAGCTGTTAAACACTACTGGGCTCATGGTCGATTCTTTTTCTAGCTATACTACCACTCGTAACTCCAAGACGATTAACTTACTGGGGCTTGAAAAGGACAGTAAGTAAAAAGTAGTTACTGGTACGAGAAAACATTGAAGAAATCCTTAAGATTATTCATGAACTTTTATGAAGTAATTTGCTATTTGCTTGGCGTCTCAACTACTGAAAATTTTCACTGTTGACGGAAAACAAAAGTGTTTATGACCGTTGGAGATACCCTTGGATTAACACATTGGTAATGTATTGGGTAACAGCAGAAGATAAAGTGAAAATAGGAATCATGTCGGTGTCCGGACTAGTGAACTTCGGTCTACCAACTTAGAGCTATACCACGTAGAAAAATATGTCACAACACTATCAACAATTATTTAATTTGCAAGTATTGGTTTTGTAGGGATTTGGTTTGATTGCATGGAGGGTTTCATCATGAGCTGACATCAGTTAGAGAACCACTGGAAAACCAGCTGGGAGTACTGGACAGCTGTTTCATCCTAGTTTGGGACTCTTCAGCAGTACGCACCCAACGGGATTCGAACCCAGGACCTTCTGGTTACGAGGCGACCTCGTAGACCATTGAGCCACTGGGACCCGATCCAATGGTCCTTGAATTCTAACTTCTGCCAATTCACGACCATTTCGCAATGTCTTCTTCGTGAGTAACTGTCCTCATCTTCGACCTGCTGTACCCTACTGGTCACGGCTTCCCACTAGAACCCCAGGTTAACTGCCTGAATAGGGCCAGTCACTAGTGAGCATCAGATTAATTTGCAAGTATTGGTTTTGTTATTTAATTCACTCCGGATTTTCCCGTTGACTGATTGGACCCTGAGTGCTTGGCCTAAGGTCGACATGTCGGTTCCCTGCGCAGATGCTTCGACGATGTCTGATTATTTAACTTAGCTCTAATGGTCCAAGTGGTCTAGTAGATAACTCTTCGGAGTTTGAAGCCACGGGTACTGGGTTCGAGCCTCAGTGGGAACACCATCACTCATCGAGGAATGCAGATGCAATGAGATGACCAGTCCCGGATAAGATCAAATGCGCATGTTGTATTCTACTGCTAGTCACCATCCACCAATCTACTATCAACAATTACCAACTAAAATGTCATCAAAACTAGAAAATACAAAGACAAAGACTTCATGAAGTTTTTAGAATTGCGTTCGTTTACACTTCTTGAGCATTCTCACAGTTAGACGAATCGGCTTTCTTGAGTATATTTTCCAGTGCCTTTCCAAGCTTTTTATTAACCATGGTAAAATAAAAGTGACAATCACAGAGAAATGCTTTAACTCATGACATTTTTACCTTAAATTCTTCATAAATCTCTTCACTAGATGACACTAACTACAGAGTTCCTATCATAGAAGTTGGATTATTTTTAAAAAATTATTTTATTCCTTTACGTTCCAAGTGAAATATAGGGCTTCAAGCTAGAGCTCTGAAGTTTTATGCGGTGAGATTGCTAGTCTCACGCCCAACCTCCTCTCTTTGCCGGGCTTAGTACCAGCTAAGCGACGTTTGGGAGTGCGTCAACCGGCGACTGAAAGCTGGATCACCTAAGTGACTGGCAAGCATTCTATCTCCACGTCACCGACGCACCTGGAATTCGGAAACCGTAGGTTATTGGGACTGACTGGATATTTCAGTTGTAATACATTCACGTAGTGACGTTACGGTCATGGGTTCGAATCCTCATAGGGTCACACATGAAAAGACCCAAGCCAGGATAAAGAAGATCTTCTGTACTTTTTAAAAGTCTTCAATGATTATTTCAGGCAGTTGCTTAGTGGTAAAATCTAACTTAATTCGAATCAGAACTCCATATGTCCAGTACTTGAAGGTTAATTTCTCATAGTAGCAAAATTAATATACCATAGTATTAAAATTTTTATAGAGAAGATTGCACATTCGCTGAACTTACTGACTAACCTAATTCCATTTTTAGTTTTATAGTAATAAATCCAGTTATCATTGATGATTCTTTTGCTTAAAGTAATGCACATAAATAATGCACAATAAATTTTTGATTCACAGAAACTAACTACTTAAATCTCACAAAAAAGTAGGTGCAAATTCAAGTCATTAGGTGGGAAGTTTGAAGAGAGATCATATCATAATTTGAATCTGCTAACTGACCAACACCTGAAAATTAATCTAATTTTTACAAATCACTGACTATAGGATGGAGTTTCCTTAAGTTTTAGTGAGAAACTGGATGTAAGGTGAAATATTCACTGATGACATTGGCTGGCTTTCGCGCTATATACCTCGTAAATTGGCAGAAGTTAGAATTCATGGGTCATTGGGTTGGGTCCCAGCTACTGAATAGTTTATGAGCTTTCCTCGTTACCTGAAGGTCCTGGGTTCAATCTCAGATGGTGTCATGTGGGCGTCCCACACAAGAACGAAACAACTGTTCAGTACTCCCAGAATTTTAATGATTCTATAACTGAAATCACTTCCTGATAAAACTTGGAAAATCTACAATGCTTGCCAAGGATATCTGATCCATGAGATTAAAGACTTAACTGTAAAGTACCACAAGGTTGCTTGTTTTGACAGTTAATTCAAGAATGCACATTTCATACCTTCCGTTACTCATCAGCTGGACACGTATCCATTCCTAGTGAGCGACAGCGTTTGCACGATACTTAGACTTATCACCTGTTGTCTACAACTCAGTGACGCGACACCTTGAAATAATCAGTCGACGTGAATCATCTTTTGTACAATGATTAAGATTTAATATTATTTATTTATGCTTTTGTATTCCATCTGATATCGATTTTGGTGCATTATACCCTGAAACGTATGTCCTCGATACGACTATGAAATATAGCTAAAAATTTGATAATATCGAGACTTCTAATCAAGAATCGGACGCAGCAAAGTGTGGCAGACTAATACTACCCAAAATTATCAGTTGGAGTTCATGAATATCGGCAATTAATGTAGAGTTCCCTTTTCAAATGGCTTATTTTCGCCTTACAAAGGACTTTTTGAACTACATTTGGTTTCCCTACTAATAACAGACTTATTTTTCAAGAGTTGATTTGTCTTTCGAGTTTGACCGTGGATTGATATCAGTTAGAGAACCATTGGAAACCAGTCAGGGAGTATTGGACAGCCGTTTCATCCTAGTTTGGGATTCATCGGCCATATACACCCACTGGGGTTCGAACCCAGCGAACTCGTATACCATTCAGCCACTGGGACTCGATTCAATGGCCAGCCCATGAATTCTGACTTCTTCCAATTCGTGATTTAGCGTGACCACCAACCAATGTCATCAATATGACATTCATCCTCCCTCCTGACTGGATGGACCTCACTGGTCACGACTTCTCACTAGAATTCCAGGAAACTCCGCCCTGTAGCAAGTCACTAGCAAGCATCAGATTACATTTTCAAGATTTTTTTTGTAAGGATTAGATTTGATTTGTAATTACGAGTTTGGCTTTTTTAAGTGTATAGCTCTACCTACTTTAGAGTGAAACTTAAGGAAGGTCTGATTGAAAACTACAATTCGCTTACATGTCTCATTTTATTTTCAACAACGAGAATATTTAATGACAATAATTAGTCATTATCAAGTTAGAATTCACGAGCCATTGAGTCAGGTCTCAGTTGTTGAATGGTCTACGAGCTTGCCTTGTAACCGAGAGGTCCTGGGTCCAAGCCCTGGTGGTGGGTGCGTACTGCCGACGGGACCCGAACTAGGATCAAGCAGCTATCCAGTACTCTCTCGTTTTCAATGGTTCTCTAACTGATATCAATCCTTGACCAAACTTGAAAAACAGCAGCGTAAATTTTTATCATTAAGAACAAGGAAAACAAGATTCACAATAAATAACGCTTACGCTTCATTTCATCTCTGTAAGCATTTTCCTCAATCTGATTGGTTAACTCTACAACGGGATAAATCCATTTACAACCAATCAAAATTAACAGACATATTGTTTCAACCAATATCTCAACCGAAACTTGTATACGCAGGAGGAGAAATAAAAACATGAGCAAGGGAAGAGAGGAGTGAGAGAGGAGATAAACAAATTCATACAAAACACAGAATTTTTCTCCCCTTACATTCGTTTATGACTATTATTATTATTACTTTATGTATTAATATTTCTGTTAAACAAAAAAGACAAAAAAAGGAAAACAGTAAAAGAGGGAAATATGGTAGAATGAATTCTCCACTGAAATGCTTCAGTTCACTTGGACAAGTTTTACAACCACGCGCGGTTGAACACTTTCACCTTCAAAAGTAAGAATGGATGAACGAATCAGCTGGCTAGTTAGCTAGCTGGTTAGCTAGCTAGCTAGATGGATAGATAGATAGACCGGAAAAGTTGCTCGATTGCTTATGTCATTTTTTCCTCTTGAAAAGAAGGATAGAAAGGTAGGCGATAACAGTGTTATAAGCAGAGAGAGAGAAAGAGAGAGAAAAACTAAAGAAGGATATGCAGAAATCCACTGAAAAAGCACAAAAATTAACAGGCTACAACGCATTGACGACTGACTGACTGATTGAATGAGGGAGCGAGTGAATGAGTGAAGCATATTAAAGAAGTAATCTATCCATTCAGTCTGTTGGAAAAGCAGAAAGGGAGAAAAAGACAGAGAGAGGGCGAAAACTCACCGTTTTTCTTAAAGACAAAGTAAATATGCCTCTGTGTATTTTGAAGAAGAAGAGTAAAGTTAACGCCTTATCGAATACAATATAAATGTATTTATATTGCCTTTCTTTATTCAACTGACCGAATAAACACGAATGAAAAATATTCACGTATAGGCCTTCTTTTTTTCTTCTCTGTTCAACTGAGTCTTTTATTCTTCATTTGCCTGACCGAATTCTGAATCCGTCTGTGAAATTCACATTACCATTATCGTCATAATCATCCTCCTCATCGCCATCACCATCATTACCGTCATCATAATCGTCATTATCTAATCACCGTTTTTATTATCCTTTAATACAGTCAATGAATTTTACCAAGAAAAAAGAATTCCTTTAATTACAATAATCATACTACTTCAATTGATTATTACTCAACACAGTGAAACAGTGACTGAAAATCAAACAGACCACAAAAAGAGGGGAAAAAAAGCATACACAGCATAATTGACCATGTCAGCGTGTAGTAAATGTCTTGTGTATTTTTTTCAAAATTAAAAAAAGTATTAACACTTCAGGAATATTACTTGTGATATTTTATTCAAACATTTTGATTTAGTTTTTTTTTGCACAAAATACTTCACAGAAGCTTTTCAATTGTTTCACTGACGACTTATATGTACAGTGCTCACCCGTGTACACCCATATCCACACTCACACACACACACGTAATACCAAATTAAACAACTTATACATACAGAAAGATAAACAATCCGTTGGAAACAAGAACGAGAAGTACTCATTCTAAGTGAATTAATTACAAATCAATTACAACTGACTTCATTTATTGTATATCAAGCGTAATAATATACATTTCCCATACTCATAAACGCATAAACTGCACACAAAAACATTAGAATACAACTAAAGCAAAGGTAAGTTTGTGTCAGTACTATTATATTTGGTGTACTAAGATTTAGTTAACTTTAAATCCACTTATTCACTTAATCAGTTAGTTAGTTAGTTAGTTAGTTAGTTAGTTAGTTAGTTAGTTAGTTAGTTAGTTAGTTAGTTAGTTAGTTAGTTAGTTAGTTAGTTAGTTAGTTAGTTAGTTAGTTAGTTAGTTAGTTAGTTAGTTAGTTAGTTAGTTAGTTAGTTAGTTAGTTAGTTAGTTAGTTAGTTAGTTAGTTAGTTAGTTAGTTAGTTAGTTAGTTAGTTAGTTAGTTAGTTAGTTAGTTAGTTAGTTAGTTAGTTAGTTAGTTAGTTAGTTAGTTAGTTAGTTAGTTAGTTAGTTAGTTAGTTAGTTAGTTAGTTAGTTAGTTAGTTAGTTAGTTAGTTAGTTAGTTAGTTAGTTAGTTAGTTAGTTAGTTAGTTAGTTAGTTAGTTAGTTAGTTAGTTAGTTAGTTAGTTAGTTAGTTAGTTAGTTAGTTAGTTAGTTAGTTAGTTAGTTAGTTAGTTAGTTAGTTAGTTAGTTAGTTAATGTAACCAAATACCGAAATCTGGATATGATCATTGAAATTATTGTTACAGTGGTTCTGATGTGCGGAAGCAGATCACCGCGATTAATTTTTATTCAGTATATTCCAGTAAACATTGTTGTAAATAACTTTATTGTTTAATTAATGGATGACAGTTACTGTGATGGAATATAGAACACCTGAATAATATATACATATATATAAATCATATTCTTAAAGTTATAGACTTTATAAGACAATGAGTGAACGGTTGATTTTGTTAATGGTAAATAGCAGTGAAATCCAGGGTGAGCACTTCGTGCTTCTTGGGTTTCCTCACCTGCATTCCCAGTGACTGATGTTGTTCCCACTAGGACTCGAGCATTATCCACTAGGACACGGGGGTTATGACATCCAGTTAAAATTCATTTTTCCTTAGCAGTTAAAGCATCAAAAAGTCGTAATGCAAATTAATGGAGTTTATTTAAGTGGTAAATATTTGCATAAGTTATATAAGACATTTAAGCTAATTGTATCGCTTAACCCTCATTTCAGAATGAGCATAAAAACTCATTAGTAAATTCATTCGTTCCAATACCAAATTAAAATTAAAAGGTTTATCATTGTTTTTCGTTGCATAGGTTATTCCAATTCCCTCAGATATGTTACATTAATGCATCAGCAAATGTGAGTTTTCTTAAGGCGACGGACATTGTCAGTTTATAACTATCAGGGCCCATTAATGCACACATATATTACTAAATTTAAATTACAGATTGAACTATTACTCAAGCTATTTGGTTATTTCATTTAAGAATGATATATAAAAGATAGTATTAATGAACGAATTGTTACCACAATATGTGGATATAATAAAGCAAGGCAATATTCTACATTCCAATAAGTATTTCATTACTTCACTGTTACCTGACTAGAAGTATCAATGTCAGCAGAATGAGGTGCAATACTGTATTTGTTTTTAAACAGGGATTCATCAGCTCATTAATAATTTCACATTAAATCACTAGAATAAAAACTTCTAAATTTAATTTTGGCGGTTCAATAATTGATACAACTTACATGATTCTACTGATAGTTATCTGAGATCTTAGTGAATAGTACTAAAGCAATTATTAAATTCTCGTGGCCAGAGTGATCCAGTGGACAACGCGTCGGCGTTTGAAACGGTAGGTACTGGGTTCGAGCCTCAGTGGGAACACCATCACTCACTGAGGAAAGCAGGTACATCCAGTTGATAAGACCCAGCTAGGACAAAATGCGTCTCCTAGATTCCACTGCTAGACATTATCTACTAAATTAGCACTCAAAGAAATTAGCCCAAGAGATTCATCTCACTGCTAAAGCATATCTGCATTCTACAAATATTCTAATTTTTTATGTTTTCACATCTGTCTACTTTCTGTTTACTATCTCCATTGGCGAATTAAGATATGTAGTTATTTATTGTATTCAATTGTCTTTTAATAATCATTTTTGTTTGTAACTGCTTATCTTTTTGTATTGTTATTGTTCAGGTGTTCAATGATCAATGGGTTCAATGAATGACGGGAATGATTTAGGCGAAGAAGGTTCAAAAAGAAAATTAAAAAGAGGTAAGCATATCATGTCCATATAATGAACACTATTCATTATTATTACTAATTTACACCGTTATTATTAAATAACTAATGTTATTAGATGTTTGGAGGCAATCGTCATGAATCCCATCTTGATCTAGGTTTCGTGCTAGTTGGCAATCTGCAGTCAGCAAGGTGTACCTGTAACCTTGAAAGAACTCATGTCCCTTCTAGAATTCGAATCCGCATCACTCAGTGCTGCAGTCAGAGACGTTACCATCGAGCTATCCGGGCTCGCAATTGACCTCCCATAGGACTAGTAACTAGTGTCCAGTCAAAGTAATTAATGTTCTTCACTGTTTTTATTTGAAAAAGCAAGAAGGAATATATGTAGGAGACTTAATAGCGAGCTCGGTAACGGTACAGAATATCAGAATAAAGATCCAAGTTAATGAAATAGTATTGTAACAGTATATTATGAAAAGTACAGTTAACGAGTTATATAAATTATTGGTTACTTGGTGATGCAGTTAAAATCCGCTGCTACAAATTATTAATACAATCCACAGACGTGTTCACTGTTGGAGTCGTGTCTACTAATAGAAGCTATGCACCGGTTGTAGAATAGTTTTCAGATAAGGATGAGAGGTTCTTGCAAAAATCCAGAGGATACAACACGGTTAGTAGTAAAACAAGTAGACAATATGAACCTGTAAGAAGACGAAGCGTCAAGCAGCACGCTATATATTTTTAAGTGCACTCCAAATTTATATTTATCTTACAACAAATTGTTGTAAACAAAGGTTGTGTACAATGTTTCCACTTGTAACATCTAACAAAAAATTGTACAATCATATTGATCCAGACTCCACTTATATTCACAGGATAAAAAGAGATGTTTGTTATTTCTCTTCCTTTTTGCCAACTATCAACAGTCTAAAACAGTTACATAATTCATTATGAGGGTAAATATATAAGGTGTTTCTTTAACTCCTTTGAGTTCTGGGTGGAACGTAGTACTTTAAGCTTGATGTTTGAAGTTTCGGTAGGCGTGGTGATATTGATTTTACAGAATGGGGTTGCTAGCCCCATGCCAATCCTTCACCGTTTACAGGGCTTACTACCAGGTAAGAGAGGTTTAGGAGTGCATCGACTGGGGATAGAACGTGAACCACATGCGGCATGTTTGTTGGGGATCCTACCAGAGAACTACCGCTTCCCTAAAGCGTTATCCACTAGGCCACTAGCGTCACGATGCTAAGAGATACTTTAAAACTATTCCAACTCAAAGAGCGTTTGATAATTTTTTGTACAAGTTATTCAGAGAAAACTTCCGCATAATATTCTAAGGTTCCATTCAGCTTGAACTGATGCATGTCATATTGTAAGAAATATTTAGCTATAAGTTTTGGAAAGCTTTTGGAAGACTTACCTTTACGTTATTTCTGTTGTGTGCTGTCTTTTGGAATTTAAAATTCAGAAGTATTACCTGTTTACTCTGCAGTCGATCTTCTGAATGCCGTGATATTAGTCAAACAGCTAATATGGAAACCATTAGAAGACTGAAATGTTTCCTTTAAGTCGAGTTAATTATTTAATGGAAAAGTAGGTTCGACCTATCTTACAAAGTGTTAAACCAATAAAATGAAATGGAACGTTATATTACGCCTATTTCTTGCACTTTTTGAACCAGTTATTATTGATCTTTCTTGGAAAGTGGTCATTTGGAATGGATGCTTCAGTTATGACTTTGAAGTCAATCTTATCAATGTCAGAGATAGGTGGTAGCTGGCAGTGGAATCTAAGGCACCCATTTCATCCTATTAGAGATGCATTAGATTTGGTATATGAGATATTCTGCCCTGTGTTCGTGTCTCACTGGAAACATCACCCCTCTTTAGGATGTAGGTACATGCAGTTGATAAGTTTTAAGTAGTGTAGAATGAATTACATACATCACCTTCTTTCCAAATTTAAATCTTGCAGAATAGTTCGGATTGAGGAAGTTTACTGGTCAACATCTCTCAAATAAATAAACATGTTTATATGAGCACGGTAACTCTGGAATTCGGAACAAAGTGAGCTAAACAACTGTTCCATATTTGTGTCATTTCTCTCTGGTGAGCGCTCTTCGATAATCCATGTTAGTTAGTAATGTGAAGTCGAAAGAATTTTGCACACACTGGACAACATTATCAACATTAGAACAACAATAACAGTATTTAGTTAACACTAATTTTCAGGTTACGAAATTTTTTAAAGGCGCTGTTGGTATATATGTGAGAGACGGTCTCCATACACATTGTCACATTGTTTTGCAGTTGTGAAAACTAACTGCCACCACTTTTGTTTTATATGTTTTATTAGAAAAATTGCAGAAAATTGCCTATTTTAAAAGTTTTTGATTCAGTCCCGTTAGGAGGTTGCATTACATACCTTCTGGATGATTCGTTTAGATTTACTTTGACTGAACAAGAACCTATCATTGGAATCCAACGACTGCTTCTTCAGCTGAAACGCTCTTTTCTAACATTGAAGAAGATGATATATGAATGGCTGGAAACCACTTGCATCAGCTAGTAATGCCTGCTAACCTAACCGAGATGATCTATGTAGTGAGAGGTTGTTCCTTTCACTGTACGTGGACTGACTAGGCAAGAATGGCCGAATCATTTCAGACTACCAGAATGATGACTAACTACTTGGTAAGATAGAATTCTTAATGAACCTCAAATAGCTAAACGGCGAAGAGATACTTAGATCACCTCAGTCTGGCTAGTAAACACTAGTCAGTAGTGTCACTTGCCCCTAACTACTCAAATTAATCCATAATATATACCACCTAGCTATTTCTCTCACTTTCTTTATGATATTTATGATGTTGAGCAAGTTACATATTGTGATTTGCATATTGGATGTTTGTAAAAGATGTTGTAGTGGATTTGCACCTTGGGCTCAGTAATTTCTCCTCACTTATCATTAAGGAAATGTACATATCTTCTTAAGTTCAGACCTTCAAACTTCAACACCATAAGCTAAAACACTTTTGGTAAGACTGTGTAAGATATTTTAAAAATCAGTGATCTTAGCTCACTGTATTAGGAGGATGGCTTACGTCACAAGTGAAATCTATTTCGCAATAAGACTGAAGGGAGATTTCGATTTCAGTCTGAACTAACCATGTCTACTTCTTTGTGGGAGACTATTGAACACTGGAGACTAAAAAGAGAAATATTAGTCAGTCTGTAGTGATTGCTTAGTATAGTAGGTGATTTTATGAAAATGGCATGGGTGAAAGTGAGTCACTGCAAACACTACTCACACAACTATTGACATTATGTATACATCTAATACAACTACCATCACAGTAACGATTTTTAATAGAAGTGCTGACTGCCTCTACTGTCAAAGAGTAGATATTTCACCTTATTCCATTTCGTAGTTTAATTCAAACCCTCCGTCTTCTTTGTTTACTCCGGTATGCACTCACTTGAATTTACGCCTATCAATATGTAAAAGTTCTTTACATCTCTTGCGTTCCAAGTGCGAGGTAGAGCTTTAAGCTTCGAAGTTTCACTAACTGTGATCCTGTTTTTCTGAAGGTTTAGATCTCTAGCCTTCTCTCCTGAGCTTATTAGGCAATTTTTAGGAGTGCGCTGACCGAGAATTGAACCGCAACCTCGTACGTGGTTGGGAGACATTTTATCATAGAACTACCGACACATTTCAATGAAAGCATACGTAAAATTTGTTCTCTGGCTGTCTGTTTGTAATTTTCCTTAAGAAGCTCCTAATTTATAATTACTTTTAATCATGTATATTTGAAGTAACTTACAAGAATCCCCAGTGAGTCATACATTAGAAACGACGTTCAGAGAAGAGTTACTCTTTCCAGCGATATCATTCTCAAGCAGTACAGTCGCATATATATGTAGTAAATTTTCTTACCAACAAAAGGAATATTCTCAGGTATTGGTTTTGTAGGGATTTTGTTTGATTGCATGGAGGATTTGGTCATGAGCTGACATCAGTTAGAGAACCACTGGAAAACCAGCTGGGAGTACTGGACATCTGTTTCGTCCTGGTTCGGGACTTTTCATCAGTATGCACCCACCGAGGCTCGAACCCAGGATCTTCTGGTTACAAGGCGAGCTCGTAGACCATTAAGCCACTGGGACCCGATCCAATGGTCCTTGAATTCTAACTTCTGCCGATTCACGACATAGCGCGATCATTTCGCAATGTGTTCTTCGATGAGTTACTGCTTCATCTAACTGATGTCAGCTCATGATGAAATCCTCCATGCAATCAAAAGGAATATTTCCAAGGATGTATCATTAGAACTGTAAACTTCGGATAACAAATTACATAATGTAAAATGCGTTAACTGGGCAAAAAGTAAGACATAAAATGACTGACGGGATTGAGTAGAATTCACTCAAAATTGAACGAGAGTTAAGTTGACAACAGTAGTAATAAGGGGTAGAAATTTAATAGGGAGTGAGGGAAGGAAATAATACAGTTAGAAAAGACAAAAAACAAAAATTACATATCCGCTGTCAAGACAGATCAGGCCTATTTTAGATTTAGTCACTGAACAAACTTCTTCTGTATGCAGAGTTAGAGATTTAGCGAGTGAATCTTCATTGCTTCTGCAGTTTGTAGACGCTTGACTTGTACTCTCTCAGCAATATTCCCGCTTAATCTCTAAATGACTTTGAAGCTGGTTTGCGGGTTATCTTGGTGTCCAAACTCAATCTGATGTTCCAGGATGGAGTTGTGGCAGAGGGATATTTTTTGAATAGTGAACTTTGGGTACGGTCGATATGCCTTGCTCCACACGAGCAGGTGAACTGATAGATACACAATGTTGAGGCCAAAAGTGGTAGCTTATCCTTCACATCCATGTGAATCATTGGTTGTGCTATATTTCGACAAACAAAATGTTGTGCAGTCCAAAGTTTAAATAATTTCCTTCCTGTTTTACCTCATTTCATTAGACAGTAACTGACGTGTAGCTAAGAGGCGTGGTTATCTGAACTCCTAGGTAGTAGTGTTTCTTCCTATGCTGATTATATTTACCAGTGTGTTGAGGGTTACTCAGATGCTAGACTATTTACAAAGCAGTAAGTAGTCAGCATATATTACATATTAATAGAGATATAGCGTGGCTGGCACAGAGGTAGAGTGCTCTCTGACCACGCAGGAGTTCGATCCTTGGCCAACGCACTCCTTTATCTCGCTAAGCCAGTAGTAAGACTGGTAAAGAGGGAAGGCTGAGCATGAGGCTAGCAACCTCATCCTGCGAAAATGATCACCACTGCTACAGAAACTTCAAACCTCTAGCTTGAATCCCTATGTTCCAGTGGGGACGTAAAGGAATAAAAAAAACAGTAAGGATATAAGAAAAGGAAGCAAATTCTATTTGAATAACAGCTAAATATCTCGTCTTACTCTTTATCAGCTTTTCTTACTTTTTCATCTATCGATTAGACTATCTTAAATAGGATACAGAGAGTAATTGAAGCAAAAGTTAAGTATTTATTGTAGAATGTGAAATCTATTGAACAATAGTCGGAAGGAAGACATAAAAATTTTGGAAAAAAAACGATGATAAAAAGTTGACTGGTAATTTTCAACTCATTCGCGTGGAATAAGTGTTCAATGTTTCAAGGGAAAAAAAGTGAAGGATTAAAAAGAACCAAAAACAAGAAGTAAAAGAAGAACACTTCAACATTGAACCAGAATTCAGTAATTCATTTAATGAATAAATTAAAGCCCATTAAGATCGTAATACCAATGATTGAATGTATCAAGAACTACAACTTGTCCTTCCTGAATAATATTTAAGAAAATTAACACTTTTATGAAGAAAAGGTGAAAATTTAACTTATTGGCTGTAGATTTTGTAAAATTAAAAGTGAACTTTTACAACAAGATGGTACATACTACTCACAGTTATGACTAGTTTGAAGCCAGTGCTGGTGCTTAATAGCCAAATCGAAGTGGTTTGAACACCAAAATGTCGTTTCACTCGCCTAAGCTGGTCGATTCAATTGCGAAACGGCTTTCGTTATCCCTCTAGATAACATCTTTAGTGCAAGTTTCAGTATGAAATGAACTAGCTTGAATTCATCGTCCATGAATGATATAATTGTATCTTCTGACAACCACTGTCGTGATTGGTTATTAATTTACATTTCAAGGTTGCACATGCACCTTGCTGATAAGTGCCAACTAGAACGAAACCTAAGTCCAAGGCTTCCAACAATTCACAGTGCACTGTGATGGCGAGCCGCCTAGCATGGTGGTCACACTGCAAACTCGACTGATAGAATTCAGATAGGACTGGACACATCACGCTAGTGACTGATTAGTGTCCCATCAAAGAAATATACATCTATATTGATCATTTTTATAGACTTGGAATTCGAACTTTCTTCTCATGTGATTTATTTTTCATTAGTTAGTAAACTCGGTCTATAGTAGTGGGTTTGTTGGTTGATTATTCATTTGAGTACTAGGCTTCTAGAAATTCCCTGTGAATTTTTGTGTTTCCTCTGTTTAAAATATCTTCATTCTCCTAATCAAATTGGTGTCCGTGATTGTCTACATACATCGATATGAAAGAATACATCTCGTATCTTTTCACTGTTAATTTATATTCTTGGATTCTGAGTCGAAGGGGACGCCCGCTTTGACCGATGTAGCTTTTATTGCTGTTTATGCAATTTATTTTTTATTGGCTTGTGAGTTATGTCCATTTTAAATGGTTTTAGTATTCTAGCCGTTATTTCAGAGATATTCATTGTATATGGTAGAAGGAATTTGAGGATGGTTTCTTGTTGGTAGTTCAATTTGATTTCAAGCATTTGTTGATGAAATTGTACGGTTTTCATTTCTTTTCTCTTCTCTTCAGCACTGGAGTTCTACAGTGTTTGAACTCTTTTCAATAATGTCTGCACACAGTTTCTTTTGTGAGTTATTGGGTTATCGGTATTATAGTCGAGTATTTGATATGTATGGGTTGATTTTCTGTAAACTTGTGTTTCCAAATTTCTCTTGAGTAAGACATCTAAGAATGGGATTTTGTTGTCTAATTCTTCTTCTCTCGTGAATTGAATGTCTTCAAACCAACCAGCTCATAAAATAAAACCAAATCAAAATCTTCTATAGTTGGTTTGTAAAGATTAGATTTGTTCTTACAAGTTTGACCACGGAGTGATATCAGTTAGAGAACCACTGAAAACCAGGGAGTACTGGACAGCTGTTTCATTCCACTAGTTTTGGAATCATCGGCAGTACGCACCCACCGCCAGGGGTTCGAACCCAGGACCTTCTGGTTACAAGGCAAGCTGGCTGGTATACAACTCAGCCACTGGGACCCCATTCAATGGTCCATAAATTCCAACTTCTACCAATTAGTGATTTAGCGCGACTAAAAACCAATGTCATCGGAGGGACATCCATCCTCACACTTCACTGAATGGACCCCACTGGTTACGACTTCTCACTATAATTCCAGGAAACTCCTTCATGAGCTAAAAATATTCTCTATAGTAGCTTTATTCTGAAAAAATGTCTGCCAACACAATAAAGAATATTCAGCGGGTTCTGTTGCAAGGTATCTGCCCTCTGTGTAGAATCTTCAATTAATATATTAATCAATAACACACCATTTGAAGCAATATTGTTCCATCTGAAATATGCTTCAATGTCACTCCGCAATGTCCTTCCTCTATTTCCTTTGAAAAATTCCTAGTTGTGGGTAGAAAGTCGTCTGAAATTGTGCGCGAGTATAGATTACGACTTAATGTGGCAAATAGAAGATTAGAACAATTTGAAATTGAGTAAAAACGATGAATTTTGATAGATAGAAGATTTAGGTAGCCTACTGATTTAAGCAGGCAGCCATGTTGATATTGCAATGAATTAAATCTGTTATTTTACAAATTATACAATTCACAGTGACAATTTACTATAGTTTCCTTTTGAAATGAAAAGCGTTCACTGTACATTGTGTAATTAAGAAACCAACCAAAGTGGCAGTGCAGTCTATACTACTGATTGTGATGAGTAGTTGGTAACTTTCAAGGAATTTTTTCACAAAAGTAAGGACCTTTTGAAATAAATGTTCACATTGTGTAGGCGCAAACATCTTTTTAAGCGAAACAAAAGTATTAGCGCGTATAATTATCAGTTTTCGGCAATTTTAACATACGACTACCATTGTACTCCTCTTCCATCTTGTCTTGTAGTCCTGACAGCACTACTGGTTGGAATGAAAACAGAATGAGGGGACGGAGGGACGCGACTTACTAACGTTGATGTGTGTATTGTAAATATAGTCAAATAGCAGATTATTTTTATAGATTAGACTGCAGTGTTTCACAAATTCTATAGAATTTACTAATCAGGCTGGAAATATATTGCCAACCAACTAAATGACACCACATTATAGTGTTCAGTATTTTCAGTTTTACATGTAATTGGTGACTGGCTCTATATGGGGAGTTATCTGAAGTTATAGCGGCGTTCATCAAGTCGGACAAGAGGACAGTTAATCGCCGATGACATTGTCTGGTGGTCGCGATAAATTCACCAATCGGTACGAGTTAGGACCTATGGATAGGAGGATAGGGTTCTAGTGGCTGAATGGTCTACGAGCTCACCTTGTAGTCCGAAGCTCCTCATTTCGAGGTCCGATGGGCGCGTACTGTTAACGAATCCCAAAACAAAATATCTGTCCAGTACTCCATAGTTTTTCAATGTTTTTCTGACTGACATTGAGATCAAAGCTATATTCAATCAAATTGCTGGAAACTAACACTGGAAAATTAAGTTTTACGCAATTGTGTATTACGTTCGTCGTATTTATCAAATTATTGTTGAACAATTCTCAATACTTATTTGGTAGTAGCTAGTGGCTGAGTTCACGAGGCATGGTTTGTCCTACTTGGGACTAGTCAACTGGATGTCCCTTTATCATCAGTATACTATAGTATCATATGTCACAAAGACATACTGTCAAAATGGCGACGGAATTTACGAGCATTTAATAATCATTGTTTTATATTGAAGTACATTTTAATACTCTTCGTACTTAAGTAATGAATAAAGAGAATGAGTGAAAGTGGCGGAAAAATAGTCCGTGAAATGTTTTCTAAATTATTCTCCAACTGATTTTTTAAACTTAGATATGATTCATTTCAAAATTATATTCAGTGTAAATATTTTTCATCTAGAGGCTCAGTGAGAAGTAAGGACTGCTGGGGATTTGTTTATACCCTAACTCCGTGGTACTAAACACAGCATGTCTGTGACCTCATTCGTGATATTACATGATTCGAAGCAGCCAGCAGGAACCCATGGAATTACTGTCACTTGTCAGAAAGATATTAACTGCTGTCTCGAAAGAAGTGGTGCATACTCGTGGAATCGGACCAGCATTACCTACTGATGCAATCTGAGATTTCACCACTAAGCAGTTAGGGTTCACAGATGTAGGACTGTACTGTGACCTGGCAGTAACTAATTTTTTCAATAATTTAATAGTTCCCATTGTAGCATTAAGAACACAATATTCAGCGAAGAGACTATTTTCAAGGAATTTATTACCAAGCCGTACTATAGTATATACATATGGTTTTTTTACAGAAATTATATCCTTTTCTATAGTTTGGTTTGTAAGGATTAGTTATGTTTTCACGAGTTGATCACGGATTGATATCAGTTAGAGAACCATTGAAAACCAGGGAGTACTGGACAGCTGCTGTTTCATCCTAGTTTGAGAATCATCGGCAGTACGCACCCACTGGGATTCGAACCCAGGACCTTCCGGTTACAAGGCAAGCTCGTATACCATTCAGCCACTGGGACCCGATTCAATGGCTCATGAATTCTAACTTCTACCAATTCGTGATTTTAGCACGACCCCAACTATTGTCGTTGGTGGGACATCCATCCACACACGTGACTTCTAATTGGACCTCACTGGTCACGACTTCTCACTAGAACTCCAGGAAACTCCATCCTGTAGCGAGTCACTAGCGAGCATCAGATTAATTTTCTATAGTTTGGTTTGTAAGGGTTAGTTATGTTTTACGAGTTGATCACGGACTGATATCAGTTACGCTATATCACGAATTGGTAGAAGTTAGAATTCATGAGCCATTGAATCGGGTCCCAGTGGCTGAATGGTATACGAGCTTGTCTTGTAACCGGAAGGTCCTGGGTTCGAATCCCAGTGGGTACGTACTGCCGATGATTCCCAAACTCTGATGAAACAGCAGCTGTCCAGTACTCCCTGGTTTTCACTGGTTCTCTAACTGATATCAATCCGTGATCGACTCGTAAAAGAAATTATATCCGTTGAGGGAATTAGATCAAAAGTGTGAGTACATGAAAAAATAATAGTATGAAATGCACTTAAAGTGTTTGTGACTATAATCACTGTTAAATGTCAAGTAGCAAAACAATTAGTGTCATATATGCAATAATACATAAGGTGTATGGATGTTGGAAAGGGGTACATAATTATAGGATTAGTAGGCGAATATAAAATGTTACACAACATGCTGTGAAATTTGATAAGACAGAATTCAATATTGTAAAAATAAAAAAAACTAATTTTGGATTTAGAATGACAAGTGGGACAAACGGAAACAATTCAAAGTGAGAATAATAATAATAACAATAATAATAATAGACGTAGTAATAAGGGAAAGGTACATAGAATAACTAAATAAACAAAATAAATAGATGTCTATCCCCCTACGGCCAAGGCAGAAATAGGTATTGTATATACTTCCTTTGTACACAAAGGTCTGACTTAAAGTCATGAATTATCAAGGCCTCTGCTGTCTTTAGAAGTCTATAACGAAGAAAACGCGGTCAGCATGTTAGCATGGATTCCGTTGATGATCTTAAAATCATTGTCAGGGTTGGCAGAGTGACAGGAGCCGATCAGATGTTCTAGAATAGAGCTTCGCACACTATTCCTTTCTCCCTAGTAAAACCATGCTGGCAGTTGTTGAAAGCAAACAAGACGTCATCAAGAATCACGTTCTTATCGCAGATAACGAAAGTGTCTTTTATAAATGTCGAAATAATCGATGGTTTGACTAATTTCACACGTCTAGTCCTCAGTGACATTGACGCTGACTGAGTCCTATCAGCCAAGTTTGTCATTTAATCACCAAGCTAAGCGATTATTATTTAACAAATTTTTTTTGCAATGACGCTATGCTATGTACCTATTTGCGTACTCGTAAAAATTCTTGCGCAATACACTGAAAATTTGTACAGTCTTTAATTTATGTCATCTAATGTATTTAAATTGGTACTCTTTGTCCGTATATAAGATTTTTACGAATTTTGGATTAATTACAATTGTTAGATTTTCTTTACGACAGAGAACTGGACAGCTATTTCGTCCTACTCTGGTGCTCTTCAGCATGGTGTACCTATGACTCCGCAACCAGAGGTCGAACCCAGGATCTTCAGGTTACAAAACCAAGATCGTTGAACATTCAGCCACTTCAAAGCCTGGAATTCAATGACCCCTGGATTCCAACTTAATCAACTCATGATACACAGTGGTGCCCTAATCAATCCCATCAATGAGAATCTACTTCATCTTGTTATGGTGGACCCCATTTGTCACTGACTTCCCACTCTAGGAAATCTAAATAAATGTTCCAATGTTGAATTGGTCAGTAGGCGTAGAAAGTATTCGTTATTTGGTTGACGCTAATAGGCTATATTCTCCATTGAATTGGATAAATTCTAGAAAAACTTGTTTTCTAACGAAGAAA
This sequence comes from Trichobilharzia szidati, assembly GCA_944472155.2. Classification (NCBI taxonomy): domain Eukaryota; kingdom Metazoa; phylum Platyhelminthes; class Trematoda; order Strigeidida; family Schistosomatidae; genus Trichobilharzia; species Trichobilharzia szidati. The sequence goes on from OX235274.1 coordinate 52,257,832, forward strand.
CCCTAATATATCACGTTAGTTAGTCAGTTACCACTAATTACTCATTCATGTCTATGCATATTATTCTTGCTTTTAAACCTATCGAATTAACTAGATAGGCAATAGTTCTTACAGACAAGTTGACAGAATAATGTTGCGTTGGTGATTAAAAATGCAGCCTATTCTGAGTGTTTCATCCTGATCTAGACTCATCAGGTGCTAGGAAATGATATATCTTGAGCTGAAACATATAATTATATGTTAAAGGAGGGCTTGACAATAAGTATGAATGGGGAAATAAACAAATAATCAATATAATAATGAGTACACCTTTAATTGTTGACATGATAACTCTGTTAGGTATACGTATAATTTGGAAATTAATCGTCATTTGGTCACGTCTATGAAATAATCAATTACGGAACGTGTATGTACAATATATAAATGAAAGAACGAAAATATCAAGTGATTGCCTTAAGGGTAAATGAATTAAACTCTAAGTGATAAGGAGAGCTTGTGTGCGTGTGTGTGAGTGTGAGTGAATGTCAGAGGGTGGCTGATGACTTGAATCGTTAAGGGCAGGTTAACCTTCACTTGAATTAAATACCCGTTCGCTTAAGAATCATAACAGCGAGTAGTGGTTAAAATTCTTCAAGTTTCCAAAAATAAACTTCGATTACTTTTTCTAGAATTCGGATTATCACATGAACAGTAAAAGAAATAGTATACCGGTCCGTGTGTGTATGCGAAAAGGACTCACAAAAATAAAATTTCTGTGATTCTTTCAAGAAAAGTATTGAACATTGTAACAATAAGTATGAAGGTTAATTTTATGGGAAATAAAACCATTTTCTGAATTGTCTTCATTGGTAAGTTCTGACATCAGCTTGACAAGAAACGAAAAATAGGGAAAACTTGGGAATTGTTTTGTTACAGGTTAGGGTTCTGCAACAGTAGGTAGCCGAAAATTCCGTGCACTTACATGTCCAAGGCATCCATTTTGGGGATGATTCTCTTAACATTCAGCCACTGGGTGAAAATCACACAGGCTAATGACGGTATTCCTACTTGTGGTGGACTAGATTATGCGGAAGACTGTGCACAGGGAGTGAGAAGACAGGAATACTTTGGACCTCCGGTAAGAAGACTCTAGAAGACCTAGACTTTGAGGACAATTTATGTTTAATGTTAAACAAACTCGAAGGCTTACAGGTGAAAACCAGCAAACTGGCTGAAGAGGCTGGCAGCGAAGATAGGACTGCAGGTGAACATCGAGAAGATGGAGGTGATGAAGATAACCAACCAACAGCAACAACAACGGGAGAAATTTAAAAGCGGTCACTTCCTTCACTTGTCTAGGAAGCATCCTTTCAGCTCAAGTCGTCTTCACGGGCGAAGATTTCAAAACAAGAATCGGAAAAACAAGGCAGACATTCATCACTCTGAAGTTAGCGTAAAGAACAAAATTCGAATTTTCAGCACCAATGTTAAGTCAGTCACTTCTTCTACATGAGCCAGAAACTTGTTGCCCGCTTCACGAAAAACATTTCCAACAGCCAGTTGCAGATATTTATCAACAGCTGCCTCCAGTGGCTGCATATTAGAGATAGCAAACAGAGGTGTGAGACAAAGGAATAGTAATAACGAAGAACAAAACAGTTTCATTGGAAATCATAAGTCAGTGGTTGCGTGCTGAAGAGCGAATGGCCAGCCAGAAAGAATTAGTACCAAGAAACTCTGGGAACGAATCAACGAAGGACCTATTGCTCAACAGATGCGTACAAGAAAATGTAGGTAGATTGGGCACATACTGAGGAAACCATCAAATGTCACCTTGAGCCAACCCTTCGAGTGGAACCCAGATGGAAAATGACAAGTCGGGCATTACCTTTAGGGTGACATTGAAGAGGTCGTGCAACGAGGAGATCAGAGACTGTGGGCAATCGTGGGACCAGCTAAAGAGGACGCCAGAGAACAGGACAAAGTGGAGACGTGGTGTTGGAGCCTTATGTTCCACTCGGAACCCGAGGGAACAATAATAATAATATAATGTAATTTTCCTCCAATTATTGACTATTCAATATAAAGTGCTACTATAGTGAAGAGTGGGCTGAAATACTTTACTGTGAAAAAGACAGTTTTTAATCAAAATAAACTTTCTGTTAAATAGTCATAGATTACTTCACGAAATATGAATGTATTCAGCCCTTTTATCTTTTTACCTTGAGAAGGTTAGTTTCTAATTTAATCAGTTATTTGAGAATGAGGATAAGACTGATAATATGAAGAAAATTGCGTCGGTGGCACAGCGGTAGAGTGCTCACTAAGCCAGTAGTAAGACTGGTAAAGAGGGAAGGTCGGGAATGAGGCTAGCAACCCCATACTGCAAAAATGATCACCACTGCTACCGAGACTTCAAGCCTCTAGCTTGAATTCCTCTGTTCCACTGGGAACGTAAAGGAATGAAAAGAAATGAAGCAAAAGTAATATGCGAAAACATTTTTCCTAAAAATGTCCGCACACAAATACGAAACCTTATCCCAAGATTTCCCGGCTACTACTTGGCAGTGTATTGCACGAATAATAGTAGCATTTCTGCCTTTTATAAAAACGCATGGTTAACTTGTTTGTATGATGATTACGTTTGGAAAAGATGACGGCAGTTATGGACAAGTCGAAAAGTGATTGTACCATTTTCACTATCGAAGTGACACAAACTTTGAGTTTTTTCGAAAGTTATTACCACACGGATTCCATTCTGCATAGGTCTGAATGCGAAGGTGGCACGGGTGAGGATGTCAATGCTAGTTAGGTTCAAACTGGTCTAGACAAACCTTCATTAATCTGAAAACAGTATGGTAATCTACTGCACTAAGCATCAGGAACAAGATTCAGATTTCAAACACTAATGTCAAGTCAGCACTTCTTCACAAAAGTATATCCAACAAGCTACAGACTATCACCAATATCTGTATTCACCTCATAGTGAAGATAATATAGCCGGCCAGATAAGATAAGCAACAAGAATCTCTGTCAGGCAGCAAAAAATCCCACAACCTTTTACTTGACAAATATACCGAATGAAATGGAGAAGGATTGAGCGTACATTAAGCAGACAGTTGTGTGATATCACGTGCTAGGTCTTCGAGAGGAGCCTGAATGGGAAACAATGAGTTGGGTGTGGTCTGTAGGTATCCCATGGAGAAGATGGTGTGATGAGGAAATTCGTGGAGCCAGCTAAAACATACTGAAGAGAACAGGATGAAATGTAAATATGCTGCTGAGGCACTGTTTTCCACTGGGAACCGAACGGGATTGTAATATTAATATGCCCATATTCTCTCAGTCTGAATTATTATTATTGTTTCCTTTAGTTCCTAGAGGAACATATGGCTTCGGCCGCACGTCTCTATTTCGTTCAATTGTCTGCCAACGTTTTCACCTGGCTCCACGTCTTCCCACATGCTTTCGTCTCCTCTTCGTATGACCTCCTCCATGTCACCCTGTCACTGATGACCAATTGCCGCTTCCCATTCCGGTTCCACTCGAGTGATGGCCTAGCATGTGATGACATCCACTTGATAGTTTGTTTTCTCAGGGTATGGCCAATCCATCTCCATCTCTTCCTGCATATTTGTTGCACAATTGGTTCCTGCTGGGTTGGTTCGCTCCCAGAGATCCCTCACTATTGCTGATCTTTTCCGGCCGGCCATCTGATCTTGAATAATGAGGGAAGACATCTGTTGATGAAGGTCTGTAGTTTGCCCGAAGTAGCCTTCGTGACGCGACAAGTCTCTGATCCGTAGAGTGAGTAGCACTGACTTCACATTGAAGTTGAAAATCCGGATCTTATTTTTCATACTGAGTGCTGCTGATCTCCACATAGACTTGAGAGAAATGAAAGATCGCCTCGCTTTGATATCCTCATCAATTCCATCAGCCTGTGGTTGAAACAATGACTCCCAGGGAGGGAGGTAAAGGAGGTTGCTTCTTTCAGGTTCCTCCTATTTATACTGATTGTTGTCTGTCGTTATTGCTGTAAATGTTGGCCAGGAATCTTCATTACCTACCTTTGTTTTCTCTATGTTCACCTTAAGGCATATCTTCTCTGGATGATTCTTCTGCCAACTTGTTGCTTTTGACTTGAATATCTTCCAGTTTGTGAGAAATCAGACATATATCATCGGTGAACTTCAGATCTTCCAATTTTCTCGTGTGGGTCCATTTTATTCCTGTCTCCTCGTTGCCTGCCTTCGGTCACATTATCCGGTCTACCGGAATCAGGAAGATCATTGGAGATAGTTGGCAGCCTTCCTTGCGTAACTACCGTCTTCACTTCGAAGGATTCCATGAGTTTGCCTCTGTGGATTACTTGGTATACAGTATTGTCGTACAACTGTTTGATGAGGTGTATAATTGTCGGTGGCACCCCGTAGTAGTGAAGTAGTTTCCAAATCACTCAGTCTGAATAATATTACATATTTCGACGAAAATGAGATTCTTCATTTCCTGAGAAATATATATATCTTTTGAAATATTACTAGTAGAGTACATCCTATAAATCTTTTCTGAGCTTTCTCAACCCCCCTCTTTCTTTAATGAACTCACTTTTTTATTGTTTCAATGAAAACCTATTAATCAACATACATAAGTATATATATATATACATATGCTACTTATATGTAATTTATCAAAAATGAACTTGTTACATATCTCTTCACTTGAATGAATCAAATTTACTTAGATAAATTAAATAATAAGAAAAAGGTTATAGTGGCATATGGATTGATGACACTATTGTTTAGTAAACAGTATCACTGACGACTATTCATGCTTACTGATTGCTTAAAAATGTTACAGTTGAATAATTATCAACAGTGAATTTGTGATGAATCTTTCTCCATCCCCCCTCCTTCGCGTCGTAATAAATCATTCACGGTAAATAATAATTTATAAACAATATATATACACATATGTAATTAAAGTACTACTTATATACTACTGATAAGTGTGAAATCACTTAAAGTATGTGTAATCAACACTTCTGTCAACAATGACAGTGACACTGAGAAACGTAAGATTAGAAAATACATGTATGATACGTTTAATGTCGGAATTCTGTGACTATTTCGGTGAATGGAATATTGACGCGACAGAAGTTGTTTTCATGCTGTGTTTGAGTACAGTGTTTACAGTTCAAAACAGCTCTGGAAAAAAACTTTGTTATGCTAGTGAACTTTCCCAATTAAAGTTATGATTTTACGCATCAACCTCTCTGATATTTCTGGTAAAACTAATTACATCAGTTTTGACGTTGTTCTATGTGCTGATTTGTTGAGAAATATGACTGAAAATGACTTCTAGGCTGATGGTGAAGGCTGTGCTAACGAGATCTTAGCCTCATAGAATAAAAAAGATAATATAAGCATTCATAAATGTCGACCTTTGAACTCTTTCAACAGAGACAAACTCTAATATGTGACACAGAGTTTAACAAGCAGAGTTTAAACTCCATCTCCCCGATTCATTTGCTGAAGTTTCACAAATCCTATTAATATATATGTGTAAAACTTGGGCACTTTGGTGGTAAGTGATTCCATATCAGTTTGTTTATTAGATGTATGTATGTATCACACAATGAAACAGCATTATTACATACTGGATGACGTTTCGAACAAAATTTATTACTGTTCATAATCATATCGCCAATTATAATCACACGACTTCGAAACTTGAGTTTTATAGTTTTCTTTGTTCTCTCCTACTTGTCTTTGTTGGGGTAGTAGAATTTTCCAAATATCTGGGTGGACAGGTGTTGAATCATTCCTATTACACGTGTTGATTCGCAGTTGATTCGATAAACAAAGCTTCCGTAATCAATCTCTCGCTCAACCCTGTGACATTAGATTTTAAAACTGTCATCTCATCTTATCCATCCTATTGTATGGTTGTGAATAATTGCATGTAGTGAGTGGTGCAGCTGAACTATTCTCTAAATTTCTTATCTTATTCGAGTCAACTAATCTAGATTTTGCTATGTTTCTATGCTCCACTAGTCTGACTTTCCCTGTTTTACTACTTTGACCTATGTATTTGACCTGACAATCATTCCAGCAGGGTATTTGATAAACTAGATTGTTTTGTTTTAAAGGCTCCACAGAATCCTTTAACTGACAAAGCTTGTTTCTAATTGAGTTTGTAGGTCTGAATGCCAGCCACCATTATTCCTGCCTTCTTAAGGATTCTGTGTAAGGTTTCCGAGGTTCCTTCTTTGTATGGAAGTACTACTGATGATTTAGATTCCTTATTGTTAGTGTTGTCTTGCGCATGTTTGACATGCATGTCGTCATTAATATTACTGTTATTATTATTGTCATTATTGTTATCACTATCACTATTTATTTTATTATTTACATTTCCCTACATACTTTCTGATTAATTTATCAGCGTAATTATTAAGTTTCAAAGCTTCTCTTATATGCCTCACTTCCTGTCTGAGATTTTAGTTTTCACAAATCCTATGATATTTATATAAGGTTCCCAAAAGAACAAGTATGAGTGTGTTGATTGATAGTCACACAACCAAGATAAAATATGAACTATTATTCAACATGACCTTTGTCTACTGTCAGTCGGAGATTATTTTCTGGTATATACTACTGCCAATTGATATGAGTAGTTAAAGTCCAGTAATGTATGCCTCCCAGACTGACATGATCTAAACACCGGGCTGCCATTTCGACTGTTCAGAGACGAGATTATCAGCAGCGTAAGAGGAGTGACTAAATTCAGAGCGCTAAATCAATTCAAACAACTCCAAGTCGTTATTTATACGTTCATTCAGACTAGAGTAGTGATTGATGCAGTGCTGATTATAAGGGGAAACATGATTTTTCGCAGAAATACCTTTCAAGGCGCCCTACTCGCTAATGTCAAACTACTGTGATATACAGCGATCATTAGACACACTAAACATCTGACCAACAGATTTCACGAATTACATCTGTGCATGTAAAGGATTTTTAAGAGTAATAGGATTTCCAAGCTTGAGAACATAGTTATCACAACAAAACTGAGCTCTTAATTTGACCTAAAACAAGTCTTTTTTTCTTCATTTTTTCGCCTTCCTTTCTGTCTAGGTCATTCAGGTGTCAACCAGTTGGGTGGAATGTTTGTCAATGGTCGGCCTTTACCAGATACAACACGTCAACGAATAATTGAATTAGCTCATTCAGGTGCACGTCCATGTGATATTTCACGTATTCTACAAGTATCTAACGGTTGTGTATCAAAGATACTATGTCGATATTATGAGACTGGATCGATTAGACCAAAAGCAATCGGTGGTAGTAAGCCACGTGTAGCAACAAGTGCTGTTGTAACAAAAATTGATATTTATAAACGTGAATGTCCATCAATATTTGCTTGGGAAATACGCGATCGATTATTACAAGAGGGTGTTTGTACACCGGATAATATACCTAGTGTAAGTTTATGTTTAGATATGCTTATAATCGTGAAAATTGATTATGGCTGGGAAGATTTCATTCTGAGATAATTCAGATATTCCCTAAATTTAGAGAAAAGCCAGTTCATGTGCAGAAGGTGACCTCAACTTGGACAGTGGTTACGTAAACTAGTCCTTTGATCTTGTGAACCTTGTTTTTGCAGATCTCTAAAGTTGTCCATCAAAAATACATTTTCGGTACATCTTAACTAACGGAGAGAAGCGTTATTTAACCTGATATTTTCAAAAGAATTGTTCGACGACTTCATACTAGGCACATATAAAAGTCATATTTTCAGAAATTTCAGCAGGACTGAAACAACTCATTCCAACAATTTTAGTCGGAACTTCTTCAGAAGAATGATCCTTAAAATGTTTACAAACATCCTTACTTAATACCTTATTATATTTCATTAAACACATTACACTAGTTACTGACTAATGTCCAATCAAAGTATCCAATACAGTCCTACAGGAGGTCAATCATGAGCGCGAATAGCTCAGTGGTAACGTCTCTGACTGCGGCACTGTGTGATGCGGGTTCGAATCTCAGAAGGGATATGAGTTCCTACAAGGTTGCAGATATGCTTTGCTGACTAGAAAGTGCCAACTAGCATAAAACCTAGGTCAAGCTGGGGTTCCTGCCGATTGCCTCCACCATCTAATACTTCATTTGCATTTCACACCATTGGTTAAGGTAACTGTGTTGATAGTGAAACGTTCTCCAGTGAAAATTCATGATTTAATAAAACTTTCTTTATTTGAATTCATTATTTATGCAGACGAAATCATGTTAATAACCTAAGCAGATTAATTTCAAATGTGCGGGGAGTAGATGAAGTGCAGAAAGGAGACTGGAGACAAACTTTTTAAGAAAATACTGGTAAATGCCTTCACTACATTCACTAATTTACTTACTATAATGACAGTAATAGTAATACCTTTATTCTGGGAATTATGCTTACACACAGCACATGATTTTCAGTTGATATATAACGATAAAACTTGAGCACTGAGGTAAAATCACACAGTTTTATACAGTAATAGTTGCTGATGACCACCTTTCGAGCACAATTTATTGCTACTCATAATCATATCAAGGTACTCACATAATCTTCTTGCTTCATTTACATACATGAGTAAAAATTGATGATTAGACATTTGAATAAAATCAATATAAGATAAAGTACATTCAGAAATAATATTAGTGTTATCAATAAAGTACAATCAGATGGGAAATAAGATGTTTTCTACAGTGAAAATAAGTAACTTGTTAGAATGTTATAACGTGAATTGAATGCACTTTAACATTATTTATTATCCTCTGATTTGACTGGTGGTAATAATATCTTCCATATCTCTGGTATTTGTGTTGAGTCACTTTTATTGCAAGTGTTAGGTTTGGACTGGATGATCCAGAATTCGGTAATCGATCTCTTTCTCCACCTACCTATATTACTGTTTAGAATTTCGACTCTGTCTCACACTACTGTGTGGTTGTGTATTAATGCTTGCAGTATGATTGCTGAGTTTCTTTCTAAACTACTTAAATTCGTGGGGTCAACCATTCTAACTTTAACTGAATTCTTATGTTCTGATAATCGCACTTCTCCTGACCTACTAATGTAGTTGACCTAACTCACAGTCATTGCAAGATATAATTCCTTCCAAAATATTTACTCTCCATATTAAATCTTTAATTAAAATGTTCATCGACAGTATATTGTATATCTCAAAGTTGTTCCTTCAGCAACAAGGCTTAATCCCCTGAGACATTTTTCCTTTATTTTCTTCTTGAATTACACAGTGATAGATTATTATTATAAAATTGCTATCATTCCCTTGGGTTCCGAATGGAACATACGGCTTCAACAACACATCTCCACTCCGTTCTATTTTCTGCTGCCCTCTCTTCAGCTGAATCCACGATTGCCCACAATTTGTCATCCAAATCTCACCACACGATCTCCTCTATGTCACTCTAGGACGACCCACTCGTCGCTTCCCACTGGAGTTACGCTCAAGTGATGGCCTGCGTTGTGCACGACGTCATTCGACGGCCTCCTCAATGTATGCCCGGTCCATCTCAATTTTCTCCTACATATTTGTTGAGCAATAGGCTCTCGTCTGTGGGTTTGTTCCCAGCCAGAGTTTCTTGTTACTAATTGTTTCTGGTTGGCTAGCGATTTGATCTTCAGTAGGCAGCTGTTTATGAAAGTCTGCAGCCTGTTGGAATTCCTTTTCGTTACACGCAGTGCAAGTTTCTGATCCGTATAGAAGGACCGACTTCACATTAGTTTTGAAAATCCGAATCTTGTTCTTTGTGCTGCCTGAGTGACAGCAGAAGATTTCCAAACCAGTTTCAGGTTGATGAAGGCGTATCTTGCCTTTCTGATTCTGACTGGTTTTGACACTTTCATCCGTTCCGCCTGCCTGTGGTTGAAATAATGCTTCCCAGATAAGTGAAGGAGGCAACCTCTGGTAAATCTCTCCCGCTGATAGTGATTGGTGCTGGTTGGTGTTGTTGCTATTGATTGGTTATCTTCATCACCTCCGTCTTCTATTGGAGTCCTGTTTTCGCTGCCTCTTCAGCCAGTTTGGTGGTTTTCGCCTGTAAGTCTTCGAGTTTGTGTGACATTAGTCATATATCGTCTGCGAAATCCATATCTTTTAGAGTCTCCTCCTGACTGATCGCTCCCCACAATCTGACGCATAATAGGTTGAAAGTCAAGTAAAAATTTCCATGAGTTCATTCATATCATTGAAAGATTTAAATAACAAGAAACGGAGAAAAGTGAATGCATTATGCTGAATACAAACTTAAGTAGCCCATTGAATTAAGTAAGCTACCCTCCTTAATTCTGCTCAGCTGTTTTACCACATTGCCACTATTTTGTTCTTCACTCAAACAGATGAATATTAGAAACACACACAAAGGCATTCATTCAGTCTTTCTGAATTTATTAATGACAGAATACTAATTTCATGAAACAGATCAATAAACAGTTTTCAAATTTGTGGCATTAATTACAATACTCGTCCATCTGTCAAAATTCTATATAGGCTCTAAGTTTGTGATGTTTGTAAAACACAGTCATTGATATCAGTCTCTGTATGCACTACTTGTATAATTATCATCTGGAGATATTCCAGAAGAATACGCAAGCTTAGATTTTGTTCTTACTGACACTCCTCAACTAAGCACATAACACTGGTTACTCCTTGCTGACAAATATATTGTAAATTTTTTAAACATACTGCAGTATTCTTTTAAGAAGTTCCCACATGGTGCCAGTTTATGATTCAAAAAGAAACAAAATTTGACTCGTTTTTAAATGTTATTATTGGTAAATCTGACTGACATTCAGATTATAGGATTTGAGTGAATTTTCATCACGACCCAATATCAGTTAGAGAGAGATTACTCAAAACCAGAGCTGACTGAATAGCTGTTTCCCCCCCACTCTTGGACTCCTCAACGGTAAACACCCATGACCCAATATCCAGGGATCGAACACGGGACCTTCAGGTTACAAGACCAAGCTCTTTAACCATTTGATCATATCTGCTACTTTACATTCCCCGACGAAAATCTAACAGTAGAAATCCGATTGACCTGGAGTTCTGAGCTTTCTGGCTTCTAGTGATATATCATAAAAAGTAACATTTTTAATCAGTTTTATCCGTAGGACAAATGATCATATATGGCAATCGATAATGATTATATCGTATTACAAAGTAATAGAATCCAGAAAAAAGGTATGGGCCTACGGCTCAATGAACAAGGATTCTGTAATCAACCTCTCTCTCCACCTACCCAGATTACTTCTTAGAATTTTAACCCTCTCCCACCATGCTATTGTGGGGTTGTGTGTTGATGCATGCAGTTCTATTGCTGAGGTTTTTGAAAAATTACTTATCTTCTCTGGGTCAACCATTCTTACCTTGACTAAATTCTTATGTTCCGACAATCTGACTACCCCCCGACCTACTAGTTCGACCTATGTAGTTGACCTCACAGTCATTGCAAGGTATTTTGTAAATTGTATTATTTTATCTAATTGGGTCAACAGGGCCCTTTAACCTACAGAGCTTGTCCCTGAGTGAGTTTGTAGGTTTGAATGCTACCCGAATTCCTGCTTTATTAAGAATCCTACCACGTAGGGTCTCAGATATCCCCTCCTTATATGGTATAACCGTAGATGACTTATATTCTCTCTTATTTATGTTATTATTACTAGTTTCACAATTCTTTTTATTTTTCTTTTGGCCTTTTTCAATCTTCCTAATGAATTTTAGAGGATAGTTATTTAAAACCAACGCCTCTTCTATCTGTTTTATTTCATCATTTAGGTCTTTTCTTGTAACACTTAGTGCTACTGCTCGGTTTGTTAGACGCCTAACTAAACCTGCCTTAACAGTTAACGGATGAGATGAATGCGTTGGCTTTTTATAAACGTTAGTGTGCAGTTTACCTTCTCCTATTCGTTTTATTTTAATCTAACATAGCTAATTTTCTTTGTTCATTTTCCGATTCAAATGTGAATTTTATTCCCTCTACTAATGAGTTTATATGTGTCAGGAAGCTTGAGATATGCTCTGTTATTAACACTGTTATAGTATCATCCATATATCTCCACTATATTTCTGCAGTGGGGTTAAATGTATTTAGAGCAATATTTTCCCAGCTGTCCTACTAGGAAGTATGGGCCTACGACCGGTGGTAGTTCAATGATAGAATTCCCACCTGCTAAATGGTACATCCGGGTTCGATTCCCCAACGACTTAATCCGAAGCCGATATTAAACTGGTCAAATAGGAAAGCTTGGGTGTGAGGCTAGTAACCCCACCCTATGAGAAAAGTAATACAATCGCTAATGAAACTTCATGGATGAAGCCCTATATTTGACTCAAAACATCACCAATCAAAGCGTGTCGATTGTAATTCACTGACTAGCTGTTAACTTGCCGTCTGTAAAACCAAACTATCCTAAGTTCGAATCCTATGGATGAATATACAGTGAAGAATAATGGCAAATTAGAATTAAGTGAATATTATTTATAAAAGTGCTTAAACTAATCCCGGAGTGTTTAGAAAGTCAAAACAAGATTTTTCTGAATGTTTCTCTGTGTAAGCCACAGCTTCTCCAGCAGAATTACTCAATTAAATCCAAATTGTTATTCATGAGCCATTGAATCGAGTCCCAGTAGTTGAATGGTATACGAGCTAGCTTGCCTTGTAACCGGAATGTCCTGGGTTCGAACCCTGGCTGTGGGTGCGTACTGCCGATGATTCCCAAACTAGGATGAAACAGCAGCTATCCAGTACTCCAGCGCTGTTTTTCAATGGTTCTCTAACTGATATCAATCCGTGATCAACTCGTAAAAATTTTATTATAATTCAATTTAAATCGGTGCTCAAATTATTCTAGGAAATTCGTCATATCTACGGTCGGTTAGTGACGCTAAAATCAATCAGAACTTTCCACATATACACATCTGTCAAATGACAGTTGGTCAACGAATAAACACCAAGTTTAGTAAACTATTCGTTAAATATGATTATCGAATTGTAACGGTCATTAGGATTTACTTCATAAATACACTGACAAGTAGAAAGAAAACGGCCATAAAACATATCTGTCACATAGCAACTAATCGCATTGTTACAACCGTTTACAAATGTAACCCAACAACAACAACATAGGAAAAGATAAGACAGATAACTTACACACACACACACAAACACACAAGACGTCAACGTATCCCTCGAAAAAAATATTGAACAATAAACTTACTTACTTAAGCCAGTTTTAATTCTTACCCTTCCTTTTCAATAAATCTTTTCTTAATTTCTAAGTTGACGAGTAGAATAAATTCCATTGTTGAATGTGTGTTCACTTCTTGGGAGGGTTTATGTTTCTGTGTGAATATGTGCCTCTCTCCTTGTGTGTGTGAGTGTGTGCGCGCGTTGGGATGTGTATCTACGGGTTTCTGAGTACACCGTGTGTCATTGAAACGATTATGAAATAAAAAGAATATTTCCATGAGCTGATTAAATAATCCGTTTAGAATAGTGATTCAAACGATGATTAGGGCAGCAATAACATCAATATCTATGAATAAATTTCGGACAGTTTCGGAATATTCAACATGACATAGAGAGATTTTAATTAACTGAGGATAAATATATAAGAGAGTATTACTCAGAGAGAGAGAATAGCCATTTGTGATTATAATGAGTTAATGGACAGTTAGTTGTTCGCTTCCATTGTTATCGCATTTTTTTTCTTTTTTCCCCTTTCCCAAATCCTAATAATAATCTTCTTATATCTTATATCCACCTGTCAATTAATCAAAAGGCTTGAAGAAAATCGACTCAGAAAAAAAGAAATGACAAATAATAATAATTAATTCCATTCATTCGATATCATGATGATGAGTGAGTGAGTGAGTGAAGAGTATTCACTGACCACACAGTTTTTATGATAATTACTGATATAAATGAATCCTATAGCCTTTTACAAATGCTTTATGTAGTCAAGTTGTTCTCTGTCTTAAAGCCTATTAAAACACATATATGTATACATTCAGGATAGATTTCATCTTAAATCGATATCAAGTATTGATTTGTAGGGATTCGATTTATCGGTTACAGGATTTCATCATGAGCTGACATCGGTTAGAGAACCACTGGAAAAGCAGGGAGTACTGGATAGCTGTTTCTTCAGCCTAGTTAGGGACTCTTCATCAGCACACACCTACCACCAAGGTTCGAACCCAGGGCCTTCTGGTTACAAGCCCAGAGAGTTTGTAGACCACTAAGCCACTGGGATCCGATTCAGTGGCCAGCCCGTGAATTCCAACTTATTTATTTATTTATTATTTTGATTTGCATAGCCAATTCACGACATCGCGTGACCACTAGCCAATGTCTTCGGCAAGTATTTATCCTCACGCCCGACCTGATGGACCCCACTGGTCGCGACTTCCCATTAGAACCCCAGGTAACTATCTACCTGAATAGGGCAAGTCGCTAGTGAGCATCTCATGAGCCACTGGATCGGGTCACAGTGGCTTAATGGTCTACGAGCTGCCTCGCCTTGTAACTAGAAGGTCCTGGGTTTGAACCCTGGCTGAAGAGCCCAAAACTAGGCTAACGAAACAGGTGTCCAGTACTCCCAAGTGGTTTTCCAATGGTCCTCTAACCGATGTCACCTCATGATGAAATCCTGTAACCTAATCGATAGCACTTAGAAAACCGCCAGAAAACACGGGGCGACAAACAGTTATTTCGTCCTAGTTTTAAGGAGAATCCACGATGCCACCGGGAGTCGAATGTGGGACATGTAGGTGACACATTCTGCGCACATTACTGAAGAGTCCTAGACCAAGACGAAACACCTATCAAGTTCTGTCTGGTTTTCAGTAGTTCTCTAACTTTTTTCAGTTCCAAACGAAACATATCCTGAAATAGAGTGAATCACCCAAAAAGTGATAACTTTAAAAAGAACTTGTCTACTGCTTTAAACAAGTATTGGGTAATCCATGAAAAGTGTTCTACGGAAACAGTATGCTTTCTAGTTTCAAAATAAAGTCACTTCATCTGTGAAGAATCTTTCATAAATGAAAACATAAACAGTACAACTACACAGGATTACTTACTAATTGGTAAGTATCACTTATTCACTAGAAATGTCTGTTATTTCCTAACAGATTTTAGTTAATAATTGAAACTTACGTTAAATTTTATCAAATGAACAAGGAAGGATTCGTAGGTTAGTTGTTCTACGACTCTTGAAAAAAAATACTAAGTGGTATTAGATGGTTGGAGGCAATCGGCAGGAAGCCTTGGACCTAGGTTTCGTGCTAGTTCGCACTCTCCAGTCAGCAAGGCATATCTGCAACAATTAAGGAACTCATGTCCCTCCAACCACCTAATACCATCAAATCAATGTGCACCATGATGGCGAGCTACCTAGAATGATGGTCACATTGCAAACCTGATGGATAGGATTCAGTTTGCACCTAAGAAAGGACTAGAAACATTACACTAGTTGCTAGTGTTCAATCAAAGTATACTAATTGGTGTAGTGAGAACAGTTGCCAGTGATAATTTATTCCTATTAACTATACTGAACTGAACTATCTTATGAGTTCAAAAGAGTTGAAAAATGCAAACTACTGGTTACTGTGTCACGGCACAGTGTTTTTCTTTTGAACAGATTTATTTCTGGTCGTGTGTAAATAGGGCTTAATTGCATATAATAAGAATAAGGCAAGTGTTCACCGCTTCCCGATTCACAAGGATTCCTTACTTAACATCGATTCACAAAGGAGACGATCATGATGAAATGCAACAACCTTATAAACTTTCCAAGTATTATATAACAAATATATGCCTTTTTATTCAAATAAAGTTGTAGTTTACAGTCACTCTATTTGACCGTATTACACACACTTTAATGAGATATGATTACACTGACACCTGAAAGTTTGTATTACTCCATGACGCTATATACTACTGACTAATTCATATGAGTAGTTGAATGTCACTCATATAAATCAGTAGTGCTTACCAGTCAGATTGAAGTGATCTAAGCATCAGAAGACAGTTTCGCTTCTTTCGGTTCGAGGTCATCAGTGGTATGTATGCCCACACCTATTGACTCATCTGAGTTCGAACTATTCGAATTCTGGTTAGCTACTATGGACAACTGGTAAAATTTTCAAGAATTGGTTTGTAAGGATTAGATTTGTTTTTATGAGTTTGACCACGGATTGATATCATTTCGACAACCACTGAAAACCAGCAAGGAGTACTGGATAGCTGTTTCGTCAGCCTAGTTTTGAACTCACCAACAGTACGCACCCACTGCCAGGGTACGAACCCAGGGCCTTCCAGTTACAAGGTAAGCTCGTCCCGGGTTCAAACCCCAGTGGGTGTGTGCCGTCGATGAGTCCCGAAATAGGATGGAACAGCTGTCCAGTACTCTCTGGTTTTCAGTGGTTCTCTAACTGATATCAATCCGTGGTCAAACCCCTAAAAACTGGTATTATGCTAAATCAAACTCGCGATTTGCAGTTTACACAGCTCGAGTTGAAATTTAACCACAATTTCCTTTGAAAACAGAAATTATTTAGATCACAATACACATAACAATATGTGATCTGCTTGGTACCATAAGTAGCAGTCAAGAAAGAAAGCATGTTTAAATGCATCACGCTATATACATATATCACTTCTATCTGTCTAACAAGCACTACTGGTTCTTATGAGTTGTACTCAACCACTCATTTTACCTAATCATTAGTATATATAGTTCTCTCTTCTGACCTATCTTGGTCTTCTCATGTCTTAGCGATTTCTCAAAGAATATTTCGTCTGACTTTCTACATTAAGAAGTTGAGGTACTCAGGCATAACCCAACCACTCCTCTTACGGTTTGTCAGCTCGTGTATTTCACCTATTCTTCTTTACTGTTCACTGTTATTCTTTCCTGGATTGCTAAAAAAGGACTATGTCATACTTCGTAGAACTCTGAAGACTGTCAGTAGGATGAGTGGTATCCCATTGGGCCATATCGTTGGCATTGTCACTGATAGGCATTTGATGTCATGCAACAGATTCGCTAGAGGAATTTTGTCAGACTCTGAACATCCACTCTACCAGCAGCTTCAACCTTGTGTCTCCTCAGGTAAAACAAGAAGTCTTTTCAGAAGACTTTATGCACGTACGTCTAAGTATAAAAATTCCACTATACCATATTTAGCACGTACTCTATGTGATGAAAATAGTGTCAGAAATGAACTAATTAACCTCCTTAGCATCACTAAATAGACCATTTCCTTCAACCTTTATTGTTGTTGTATTTCTTATATTTATAATCCTCTCAATTTTTTCGTTTTGTTTATTTTATTTTTCATAAGTGTGGACATAATTTTAAGCTGTATTATGACTGTTAACTTTGTATTTCACCTCACTATACCATATCAACAGAACATTAGACCCAATTATCCATGACATGCTAAAGTTTCCAGACTGAATCGACAATACCGTTTGAAACAAACTCACTGTTATTAGTATTTATTATTATTATTATTATTATTATTATATCTAATAATTATATCGTTAATGTGGACAAATTCCTCCGATTTATTTTTGTTTTAATTTTTAATTTTATATACACTTTGAGTAAATCAGATGCAATATTGTGACAAATGCTGAGAATTCCATTCTGTATTATAAGTACTGTTTTTGGAATAAAGTAAATTATTATTATATAGTTTTATACAGTTTTGCTTGATTTCTCGATTACCATCTGTGGTAGCAAGCAAATCACATACTCTAATGAAGTTTTACCTCAAAATGTGTAAAATTCAAAAAACTAGGTGAGGTTAATTATAACCTTAGTTAGTACTTATATTTGATCATTTTTATCATTCACCCCAGTGTCACTCCATCCTACTCACATGATCTCCTCCATGTCACTCCTAGACCACGCCCAGCTCATCGTTTCCTACTCGGGTTCAACTCGAGGGCATGGTGTGCAGTGTCATTCAACGGTTTCCACAGTGTGTGCACGATCCATTTCTATTTCCTTCTGCATATTTGTCGGCCTGTAGGTTCTTGGTTAGTTTGTTCCCAGAGTTTCTTATTGCTTATCCTCTCCGATCGACCATCGGGTTTTATATATCAAGCGAGGACAGCTGGTGACGAAAGTTTGTAGCCGCCTTTCGTGATGCCCGCACCAAATCCCTCTTATCTATATAGAAAGACTGACTGCCTTGACATCTGTGTCGAAGACCTAGATTGTAAACACTAAGCTGAGTGCAGTAGATTTTCACAATGATTTCAGGTTACTGAAGGTCTCTTTTGCATTTTCAGTACTGGCTGGCTTCAAAGTGTCCATTCATGCCAATTGTAGTTGAAATACTTCTGCCTGTCCAAGGAAAACGGTCTTACCTTAAACCCCTCCAAATGCCAAACAGTCAATTTCCCTTTAGGCATAAATCCGACTTAAACAAACTGGTTGGCTCACACGAGGTATGCAACATAGACGGCACTGAAATAGAAACTAAATCGGAAATTAAATACCTAGGCGTCATTCTATTTGTTGATATCTCCTGGTCATCTCATATCTTGGCGATTTCTAGGAAAATATTCCGTCTTACCTTCTATAACAAGAAGTGAAGACATTCTGGATTAACCCAACCCTTACTCTTACGATTCGCTAACTCTTGCATCCTGCCTATTATTCTCTATTCTTCCCCCTTAGTTTTTCCAGGGCTACTGAAGAAGGACTATATCTTATTACGTAGGGTATTAAAGGTTGTCAGCAGGGTAAGCAACGTGCCACTTAACCAGCTTGTTAATATTCTGGTCGATAGGCACATGGACTAATGTGAAGAATGGGCTAAATCCACTCAGTCTAACTCACACCACCCTCTTCAATCACAACTCTCCCCTTGCATCTCATCAGGCAAAACCAGAAGCCTATATAGAAAACTATATGCTCGCACTAGCAAGCACAAAAACTCAACCATACCCTACTTAGCTCGTGTTCTGTGTGATAAAGAAAGCATTAGGCGTGACACCATAATTCATTAAATAGTCAGTAGTACAACTGGATCTCGTCTTTCCAACTCATATCATTTATAGGAACAACGTTTTCTTTCTTTCTTTTCCTTTTCTCTCTCTCACTTTTTTTTCGTTATGTGCTGCTTTGTTGCTTTCTTCCGCTTACGTCAGTAAATGTGACAGCACCTACTTTTCTAACACCTTCAAACACTGCTCAACTTTGGCTTTGCTACCGACATATCAACATGTTGTTGTCATAATGAACTGAGATTTCCTTAATCTATGTAGAATTCTATTTATTGATAATGTACTAACTGGATGCAGTACTGTAGTAAAAATGCAAAGAATTCCATTCTGTATCACATGTACTGTTTTGGAATAAAGCAAATTATTATTATTAGATAAGTGAGAGAGTTGACCTTCTTCAAATTTCTCCACAAATATTATTATCGATAATTAATTATCAATTAGTCAGTACTTACGTTTTGTGATAATTATAATTATTTTCATTTGTAGGTTTCTTCTATCAATCGAGTGCTGCGTAATTTATCCAATGAATCCCAGAGACAACTGTCATCCGCCGCGGCAGCCGCAGCTGTCGCCGCAGCGGCTGTAGCTGCTCAAGCAGCTGCCCATCGAAATTGTGTAAATAATTCGAATACAGGAATTAGCCTGTCCAATTCAAATCATTGTCTTGCAACACAGAATTATTTATCTAATATGAAGTGTGATTTACACGGTCTCACAAAATCATTTATGCCATCTGTGTTCAATTTCCCGCCATACAATAATCCAAGTAACAATAATAATAACAGTAATAATAACAACACTAATAGTAATAATAATAATAATGGTAACAATAATCTATTTTCAATGCCACCTACAATTCCACCATTTTATCCTCAACAAAATTCAAACTTGAACAGACACCCCTCTAGTTGTTTTAATGAACAAAATGTAATTGAATCATGTTCAAATGTACCACAGAAATCACATACACATTCAAATAACCCACTTTATCATACTCACAGTCAAACGAATCATTCACCGATAATATCAAGTTATTTTCAAACAGGGACTAGTAGTAACAAACCTATTTCATCGAATATAAATCCTAATACTAGTAATAATTCACAAGAAACACGTTCAGCCTATGATAAGTTTAATAATTTATTTATATCTGCTGCCTCGAGTACTACACAGAATTCATGGGCACAAGCATGGTATTCAGCTGCTGCCGCGGCATCAGCCAATAGCGTTTATTCTAGTTTATACTCATCGTCAAACAGTACAAGTCATAAAAACGAATGCCTACAAGACAGACAATTCTCTCCACCGCTGAACTATTTAAATCAGTGCAGATTTTCAGGGATTTATCAGAATCTTGAAAATGCTGTCATCAATTCAGTTAGTGATAATAACAATGCCACTAATCATAATTTTGATATCAGGTGTTCAGAAGGTATGGAGACAATGCGTAGAGGATTAGAAGAGCAGGGTAGAAATCGACCTTCACCTCACTGTTCAGAATCACAACAACCACAACCACACCATGAAAAGTTGCCTATTTTACCCCAACAATCACCACACAATCCAATATCAACATATAATAGTAATAATACTGGTAATAACACTAATAATTCGCCTATTCACCAATCTATTTTATCCTGTCAGTATGATACAAAGATGGACTCCAACTGGTCATCATTAGGGCGTCAAAATCCCCACCCACATCACCACGTGCACCAGTTACAGCAGTCTGAAAATAATCAAAGGCTCCATGACAGTCTGTTGAAATTTGAGACAGAAGAATTTAAACAATTAGTATCTTCTATAGATGAGAAAGATAAGCTGGATAGACAAAGGAGGAAATTCCCAATTAATCCATTGTTTACTTATGAAAATTTAAGTAGTATGCGAGAACATGCTGAAAATTTTATTCAGCTACGTAATGATAGTGACACAGTTCACACAAATTTACATCATTATTTAATTAATAGAGATATGCACAGGATGGATACACACGGATTTACACATATACAAGAAGAAGATCAGAGAATGCACGAATTAGGCGTAGGTGGCTATGATGACGAAGAAGAGGACGGAGATGATGAGGATGACTGCGGCGAGGATGAAACCAATTGTAATACAACAACAGTCAATCCATTGATGAATCTTCCGTGTAATAATGAAAGTCGAATAAATCAGTCAGTTTCATCCGCATCTATAAAAAATGTAAACGTAAACTTAAAAAGAAATTTATGCCCAAATGAAACAGTAAATACAAAAGAAGACAAAGGAAGTAGTGGCACAAGCTTTTTGTTTAAAAATTCCATGAATGAAAATCGTACTTCGTATGGAGAGAGTCATATAGAGAGCAATCATTTACTTGAAACAAGTAAGTTTACAAATAATAGTTAAGCTATCAAGAAAAAGACATTGTATTGGTACTGAAATTTCATTGTTAGATTAGTACCCATTGCAACGGTAAAAGACGAAGGACTTGGTTAAGGAATGTATATTTGGAAATTGGTATCACTGTATAGTCACATTATGTACAACTTATCTTCAACGCATTACGATTTGCACAGATCTTCCTTGTTGTGCTACTACTGCGCTTCCTTCAAATTGTGTTTCTTTGTGTTCCTTTCACGTCTCCCATGTATCTCCACAACGCTGTATCATTTTCTTTCTCTGACATCAAATCTATCTCCTTGCTACTTGATGTTTTTATGCCGATGAACGTCCCTGTATGTATACTACTGATAAATCTTATCAGTAGTACACGCTACACCATCATTCTTTATAAATATACATTATGCTACTTAATTACGCTAAATTATTATTCCCTGTGGTTCCGAGTTGAAAATAGGTCTTCAGCAGTACATCTTCATTTCATCCTATTCACTGCTAATGATTGCTCATAAGCTCTAATCCCTATTTTACATGATCTCCGCCACATCACTCCCAGGATAAGAGTCCGACTCATCGTTCCCCATTTAGGTTACACTTGAGGGTCTGGGACACGATATCATTCAACGACCTCTACTGTGTGTCTCATCCACCTCCATTTCCTTCGACATATTTGTTAGGCTATTGGTTCTTGATTGGTCTCTTCCAAGAGTTCCTCATTGCTTAACCTTTTTTGATGGCTATCTGATATCCGTTATCGATCCAGAGAAGGCAGCCGTTAATGAAAGTCTGCAGTTACTTGTTGGAAATGTTTTTGATTGCTCATGTGGCGAATATGTGAAAGCTCTGACTGACTTGATATCAGTATTATAAACCCAAATCTTGTTTTTTATGCTGAATGCAGCAGATTTCTACACCAAATTCATAGTAATGTAGGCCTGTATTGTTTTTCAAATCCTGGTCGGCTTTGAAGTACTCACCTGTGCCGCCTGTATTTGAAATGATGTTGCCCAGATGAGTAAAATAGGTGACGTCCTTCATATTTCTCCCGTTAACAATGATGATAACATAGAACTTAATGTTCACGTTTAGATCAGCTCTTCAGGCAAGGTTTGCAAATTTATTATTAATATATTCCTTAATGCTCCTAGCGGAACAAAGGGATTCAAGCTGGAGGTTTTAAGTTTCGGTAGAATTGGTATTTATTTTTTTGATTGCACACTAGTCAGTCACTAGTGTAATGCGTCTAGTCCTATCTTCGGTGCAGACTGAATTCTATCAGTCATGTTTGCAATGTGGCCACCATGCTAGGTGGCTCGCCATTACGGTGCACTGTGAATTGTTGGTATTAGATGGTTGGAGGCAATCGGCAGGAAGCCTTATTTATTTATTTTACGGGATGGGGTTGCCAGCCTCATGCCAAACCTTCCCTCTTTACCAGTCTTACTACTGACTTAGCAAGGTAAAGGAATGCGTCGGCCGGAGATTGGACCCCGTACCGCATGTGTGGTTGGCAAGAATTCTACCGCTCTGCCAACTACGCATTTAGGTTTGCAAATACTTTCCAAATATTCAATGCAATCATATGTTGCAAATGAAGGTTAATCTAATGAGGCACAACAGATAAATGAGATATGTACCGCATAACCAGGCATGAAACGAAAGGTGTTAAGCAGTTTATTGCCCTCATCAAAATACGGTCTTTATCGAAGTTAAACAGTATTGCCTTCTGTAGACACTCAGATAGTGATATTAGCTAAATTGTTTAACTGAAATGAACAGATATGTATTTCCCACATTCCACTGAAAGGTAATAGGTAACAAATTGACTTCTGTGTAAAAGTATAGTAGTCTTATGCTTATATGAGAGAGGATAGTATTAGAGAGAACAAATATATACCAAGGACTGACACATGTGAAGTAAATCTGTGTCTTCACTCGTTAGTTGTATATGCAAGGCTATCCCGAACAATGAGTATGACACTAAATAAAATTTTCAAGAGTTGATTTGTAAGGATTAGATTTGTTTTTCGAGTTTGACCACAGATTGTTATCAGTTAGATAACCATTGAAAACCAGCACTTGACTACTGGACAGCCGTTTCATCCTAGTCTGGGAATCATCGGCAGTAGGCACCCACCGCCAGGGCTTGGACCCAGGACTTTCCGGTTACAAGGCAAGCCCGCATACCATTCAGCCACTTGGAGCTGATTCACTGGCCAACTCATGAATTCTGACTTCTACCAATTCGTGATTTTTGCACGACCATCGACCAATGTCACGGTAAAAGAACGTGCATTGCATCCGGGAGGTCCTGGGTTTGAAATCCATTGTGTGTGCTGATGATGAGTCCAAAACTAGGATGAAACAGCTGTCCTATACTCCCTCGTTTTCAGTGGTTGTCTAACTTATATCAATCCTTGGTCAAACTTGAATAAATAAAATTGTTGAGATAAAATATGTCAGATTCTTACTATCCCATAAGAAAAGAAAATACTCGAACTTTGTATTCATAAATATTTTATTTAGCTTATTTTACTACTATGGGCTTAGTCTAAATTTGCTTTTTTTCGCTTTGTTGTGTGACCCACTTCCAGTTCTTTGTGCTCATATTTCCTATCAATGTTTCTCCAAATAATCATTCACCATTAAGTTAGTTAGTCATGCACTTCCACGATGACTTAAGGTTATTCATTATTTTTCATATATTAATATTTCTCATATACTTTGATGACTTCACTATTTTAGTAACTGAAAACAGACTTTTATCCTTGTCGGCAATTAACATTATATATACATAACAAGATGTTAAGAAAAAATATCTCTTTTTTGACCTTTACATTCTTAATTCAGAGTATATAGCAATTCTCCATATCATGTAGGGTTCTATCAAATGTAATACTCTAGAAGAAATGTTTACTAACACCTACTTTAATTATTAATAATGGATATCTGCTGGCTTCAGTACTCATTTATCTCTAACACCAAGTTTAAACTACTTGTAAAAGATAGAAATAGAGATAATGAAGGTATACAAAGCATCTTTTAGCTCATATCACTCACAATGCTCGACAGTGATCCTTTAGCCCATGTTAACCTTAAAATAAGTTACGTAATAGACTGAAATGAGTCAGACACGAACACACATGCACATACACATCTCACTTAATAGGAAAATAAAGATTAAAAAGACGGCTGGAGAGAAGAAAACTTTCTTTTCGATGAAGTCACCAACTAGGCTCTACATTCGTGCATATACATGGTAAACAGGTGAGATACTTCCAAAACTGTTTTCCGTACGAGGTCAAAATATATCGAACAGTCAGAATACAAATAGGGAGGAAAAACGCAACAGGAACTCTGGATAAGATGGCCATGATAAAGACAAGCGTCCGACTCACATCCTTTAAATATATAGCGTCGGCTTGAATCTTCCAACAGCTAGTGCTTCAGTTATGCCTAGATGTCTTAATCATAATCGTTTTGAGAGGTTTGGCTAGATCTTGTATAGAACCTTGAAGAATTTTTTAAATGGGACTGAGTGTTCTGAGTTCACCAGACGTTCTTCCTTTACTTGGCAGGCTGAAAGTAGTTCTCTCCTCTTTATTACATATATATATATATATATATATATATATATATATATAGCTAACTCTCTCAGCAAAAAAAATATTTCAAAGATTTGTCATTAGAAATGTAAATTTTAGTCAACAAATTATGTAACGTAGAAAGTGTTAATCGGGTAGAAACTAAAATAAAATATTAGAATTGTAATTTTCAGATAACAAATTGAGTTAATAGGTTAGAAACCAAAGTAAGATTATACAAGTAAGTTGAGTGACGTACTCTAATTGACGAGGTTGAGTAGAGCTCAGCTAAAATTAAAGTAGAACAAAATTCAAGTTAGCAGTAGTGGTATTAAGGTGGTAGAGATTTAATAAGAGGTGGGGGAAGAAAATAATATACAATTAAGAAACAAGCAGGCAAGAAAAGAAGAAACAAAATTACATATTTGGTGTTAAGATAGGTCAGATCCACTATAGATTTAATGACTGAACAAACTCCTTTTGGATGCAGAGTTCAGGTTTTAATATATAAATTGCCATTGCTTCTGAGATTTGAAGAAGTTTGATTCGTACTATTTTAGCAAGATTCTCACATATTCCGTAAATGACTTTGAAGTTAATTTGTGGGTTTTCTTAGTGTTCCAATCCATCAGGTGTTCGAGAATAGAGCTTGGGGGTACCATATTTCTAAGACCATGACTGTAGGTAAGTGTTCCATGCCAACAGTGGTAGCTTATCCTTCACGTTCATGCGAATCATTGGTTTCGTAGAGAAGGTTAGAAGAAGTTCAGCCGCGAAGAAAGTTTTCTTCAGTGAGTGGGACAGGAGGTTTCTCAGTATTTCTGACGATGAATCTCCATTGAACTGTAGGTTTAGGTGAAGACGTTTTTTTGGGAGCACAGAGTGTGGGCGGTTTAGGTTTCAAAGATTTTGTGATGAAACCTTCTGGGTAGCCGTTTTCTAAGAGGATTCTCTTCAGGGTGTTTAGCTCCTCTTCTGTAGTATCAGGGCTCCAAATGCTCTTCAAATGCTGTGGCTCACTGAACGGACCAGGTTTCATTTTGTATATAGGGACACCCAACTTTAAAAGTTGGTAAGTTGTCCGTTCCACGTCGGCTTTCTGTAGATGGATCTTTTTTGTGTTCCATCTTGTCCACGTCTTGTTAATTTGACGTCCAGAAAAGATATTGTTGTGCCAGATTCCTTCTCTAGTGTGAACTGAATTGCTGGATGGCAGCTATTGAAGAAGTCCAAGATGTTATCCAAATTCTCCTCATTGTTGGAGATAATACAGGTGTCATCCACGTATCTCTTACAGAATCCAAAGTTGTCAGCCATCTTCTTTAGATGTGTGTTTTCTAGTTTTGACAATAAAAAGTCTGCGAGCAACAGGACAAGTAGTGAGCCCATAGCTATACCATCTTTTTGTCGATATACTTCGTTATTGAAAGAGAATTGGACATTTAAGGTGCATCTCAATAAGAGTTCCTTCAAATATTCAGTGGGTATACCAATGTTCATCTCCTCTGAATCAATATTTTCACATATATAGCATATTGTTTCGGTTAGTGGGACATTTGTGAACAATGATACCACACGAATGAACATTCTAGTTGATAACCTCGTTCAAAAGAAAATTTCCGGCAATTCAAGGGTCTTTTTAATTTCTCCTATGATCTAATCTGTATACTCTGTAATTTAAGAGTATAACCTGTTTCTTTTCCTTTCCGCTCGATTCTAGGAGAAACACCTTCAATATTTTTTACAAGAGAATTCAATGATAATTTAAATAGACGAATGAATCAAAAGGAACTAGAACGACAACATGAACAAGATGAAGAACACACAGGAGGAGGACGAGGAGAAGAAGATGAAGACGAAGACGAAAGACAACAAAGGCAGAATTATTTGGCTAAACTGAGTCAGATAAGTCAACTTTCAGATAGGAATAACAATAGTAATAAACCGCCAACAATACCACAATCAACATCAACAACATCGACAGTACTAGAGAATGTGAATATGTTTACACAGTTCAGTAATAACAACAATACAAGTAATAATATGAATAGTAATAATCATAGCAATGACAGTAATCATAGTGATAGTGAAATAGTTCATGCTTATAATAATACTAACACTAATAGTTCAATGTTAGCTCAGTTAAGTACACACTTATATGAAGAGTTAAATGAACCACCGGAGACATTTATTGAATCACTTCAGTCAAATTGTGTACAACAGCTGAGAGAAACAATTAAAAAGAGAACACTGGCTGATTTAGATGAGAGCATGTCTGGGTTGACAAATAAAATACTGAATACCACTACTACTACTAATAATAACAGTAATATTACTAATAGTGCTATTAATATACAGTCGTTATCGTCAATTAGTCCTAAATCAGAAATAACTGAAAGACCGAATTCTGTAATGAGTGAAACTACTTCATCACAGATTGATTCAACTGATGAAAGACAACAGGGTAACAATAAACAGAAACACCACCAACAACAACATCCTCATCCTCATCAACAGCATCAACAACAACGTAGTCGAACTTCATTTTCTAATCTTCAACTGGAAGAACTTGAAAAAGGTAAGCGGTGCAAATTTTTTTATTCATTTGCATTCTGAATGTAAAATAGAGCTTCAGGCGTTAGCTTTGAAGTTTCAGTAGCAGTGATCGTCATACTTTACGGACTGGGACTGTTGCCTCACACCCAATCCTCTCTCTTTACCGTGTATATTTGTAACAACAGAAGACAAGGGCCAGGCAACAGAACGTTTATTACGGAAAATCAACACATATTTATAGATTTTGATGTACATTATTGTAGGTTAATGTTAATAGAAAATACAGTCTGTTGATTGGTTGTTTCTCACACAAAGTTAACCTTGCATCTCTTGTGGCTGTGTCAGTTCATCTATATGTTAACTGTATCCGCCTGTCCATCTTGACCTTGTTTTCACATGACTAACATTGACCTCAATTACTGTCAACCAATTTGGCTAGCAACCATCTCTCACCACATATTGACGGCTAGGCGAGATTTCAGAGTTCGCCTGTCGGGAATCAATCTCCAGACCACGTGAGTGGCTGGTGAGGAATCTAACACTGAATAACCAACATACCGGGGTATACACTAGAAAAATGCGCAATAACCATATGATATGATGTGATATGTGTGAATACAGACACATCCACACCCACATAGGGAGGAGTAATCGTGCTTCGCATGTAAGGGTGGCTTGAGAAATAACTGAACTGTGAAACCTCGATAAACGCAAGGCGGCAGACTACCAACTTCATCTTTAGCTAAACATATAATAATAATAATTTGCTTTATTCCAAAACAGTACATGTGATACAGAATGGA
This sequence comes from Trichobilharzia szidati, assembly GCA_944472155.2. Classification (NCBI taxonomy): domain Eukaryota; kingdom Metazoa; phylum Platyhelminthes; class Trematoda; order Strigeidida; family Schistosomatidae; genus Trichobilharzia; species Trichobilharzia szidati. Next base: position 52,286,257 of record OX235274.1, read on the forward strand.
ATTCTCAGCATTTTTACTACAGTATTACATCCAGTTAGTACATTATCAATAAATAGAATTCTACATAGATTGGAGAAACCACAGTTCATTATTACAACAATACATTGGCATGTCAGTAGCAAAGGTAAAGCTGAAACAGTGTTTGAAGGTGTTAGAAAAGTGGGAGCTGTCATATTTACTGGCGTGAGCGAGAGAAAGAAACAAAGCAACACATAACGGAAAAAAAGAGAGAGAGAAAAGGAAAAGAAAGAAAAAAATGTACCTATAAATGATGTGTTAGAAAGACGAGATCCAGTTGTACTACTGACTATTTAATAAGTTATAGGTGTCACGCCTAATGCTTTCTTTATGGCACAGAACACGAGCTAAGTAGGGTATGGTTGAGGTTTTGTACTGGCTGTTGCGAGCATATAGTTTTCTATATAGGTTTCTGGTTTTGCCTGATGAGATGCAAGAGGAGAGTTGTGAGTGAAGAGGGTGGTGTGAGTTAGATAAAATGGATTTAGCCTATTTTTCACATGAGTCCATGTGCCTGTCAACCAGAATATTAACAAGCTGGTTAAGTGGCACGCTGCTTACCCTGTTGGCAACATTTAACATCCTGCGTAATATTTTATAGTCTTTCTTCAGTAGCCCGGGAAAAACTAGGGGGGACGATAGAGAATAACAGGCAGAATGCGAGAGTTACCGAATTGTAGGAGTAAGGGTTGGGTAATACCAGAATGTTTTAACTTCTTAATGTAGAAGGTAAGACGGAATATTTTCTTAGAAATTGCTAAGATATGAGACGACCAGGAGAGATCAGCAGATAGAATGACGCCTAGGTATTTAATTTCCGATTTGGTTTCTATTTCAGTGCCGTCTATGTTGCATACCTCGTGAGAGCCAACCAGTTTGTTTAGGTCGGATTTGTGCCTAAAGGTGAAATTGACTGATATCATTCACTAGACTGATACTACAACGTCTTTCACGATTCACTATAAAAGTAATCAGCAGCGCGTACTGCCTCTGGACATGGACACTATTACAATCAACTTTATAACCCGTCTTTATGATGTGTGGCGCGACAGATAATGTCGGGCATCACTTTCCAGGGTCGTCTGACTTAAGTGATTTGATTTTTTCCTGTAGCCACTGACGGATGTGCTCTGTAGCCCTGAAGAAACCGACGGGTCCTCTCTATGTACATGCGTTCAGATGTAGGATAACATAAATTTCATTTATTTTCCGTGAAAATGAGTCTAGTTGTATATTAAGTTCTATTGAGTACCATCTGAGTCTTTATTTAGTGAACAAACTTCGTTAAAGACTCTTAAACGATAAGGTTAAATAAACATTCAATTTGGCATCTTATTGGACTGGTGAAGCATTTTGTTGGGAAATGAAAACGAGTGATTCGGCGAAGGAACTCTTTTCAGCAAATTTATTACTAAGCTGTACAACTGTATATGTATGATATTTTTTGGTATATTAATGTGATTTATGACAAAATATTTGTGATTATAATCATCACATCAAAGATAGGACTTCAGTTGAACATAGAGAAAACAGAGGTGATGAAGATCCCTGGGCAACACCACCAACAGCAACAACAACAACAGACAACAATCAGCATAAATGGGAGGAACCTGAAAGGAACTACCTCCTTTACCTACCTGGGAAGCATCGTTTCAACTACAGGCGGAATTAACGACGATATCAAAGCAAGAATCGGAAGAGCAAGACAAGCTTTCACTACTCTCAAGTCTGTGTGGAGGTCAACAGCACTCAGAATGGAAATGAAAATAAGATCCGGATTTTCAACTCCAATGTGAAGTCAGTGCTACTCACTGTACGGATCAGAGGCTTGCACTGCGCGTCATAAAGAGCATCTCAAACAAACTACAGACCTTCATTAACAGCTGTCTTCGCTCAATACTCAAGATCAGATGGCCAACCAGAAAAGATCAGCAACAGAGATCTCTGGGAGCGAACCAACGCAGCAGGAACCGATTGTGCAACAAATATGGAGGAAGAAATGGAGATGGATTGGCCATACTCTTAGGAAACCATCAAGTGACATCACTAGACAAGCCATTGCTCGAGTGGAACCCGAAAGGGAATCGGCGAGTTGGTCGTCAGTGCAAGGGTGACTTGGAGGAGGTCATGTGAAGAGGAGATGAAAACGTGTGGGCAGACTTGGAGCCAGGTGAAGACTCTAGCAGAGAACCGAACGCAATGGAAACGCACAGCTGAAGCCCTATACTCCTCTAGGAACTAAAGGATACAATAATAATAATAATACAATAAACATCAAGCGACAGAATAGGTTACGTGATTTATGAAATAGTTCTTACGATGCATAAGTCTTAGAAAGGGGGTATAGAATTATCAAGATTGTTAAGCCACTAAAACATATAACATGATGAGAATCCTTATAGGAAAACATTGCAAATAAATTAGATTAAATAAAATAAATAAAGGACGACAAGTGTGATAATATGGGGAGTCGTTCAAATTACTTTTGATTGGACACTAGTAACTAGTGTGATGTGTCTGGTCCTTTGTGTGCTGTAGACTGAATTCTATCAGTCAAGTTTGCAATGTGGCCACCATGCTTGATGGCTCGCCTTCACGGTACATTCAGAACTGTTGTTATTAGATGGTTGGAGACAATCGGCAGGAAGCCAAACCTTGGACCTAGGTCTTGTGCTTTCTGGCAATCGTTAGCAAGGCGCATCTGCAATCAGATATGAGTTCTTTCAATATTCCCGCCGCTGGCCTCCAGCCATGTAATAACAAATATTCGTCAAAATGGAAATAATAACACCCTGTCGAACTTATTGATTTGTCTTCTTTTCGAAGATTGAGCTGCTTTAATCGACCTACTGGAGTTGTCAGGTGACTTGACAGCTACGGATTTAGGATATACATTCTGTTGCAGACAACGGAGACTGACAGAGTGTTTCAACTAAACTGTAATCCTAAACACCATAATTTTGAAAATATGTCTAATTACAAAATTCTGGGTACTAACAGTTTGAACGAACGTGAAGGTGTGATGTTAGCCGATGTATGGCAAATCCTGATTAATAAATAAATATGTCACAGGATGTCATCATGAGCTGACATCAGTTAGAGAACCATTGGAGAACTTGGGAGTACCGGACAGCTTTTTCGTCCTGGTTTGGGACTCTTCACCAGTACGCACCCATACAGCGGGGTTTGAACCCAGGACCTTCTGGTTACAGGGCGAGCTCGTAGACCATTAAGCCACTGGGACCCAATCCAATGGCCCATGAATTCTAAATTCTGCCAATTCACGATATAGCGCGACCACTAGCCAATGTCTTCGGCGAGTATTTGTCCTCACACCTGACCTGCTGCACCCTACTGCTCACGACTTCTCACTGGAACCCCAACACTTGAATATCGATGAGATTTTCACAGCTGTCCAGTACTCCAATGTTGGTTTTCAATGGTTCTCTAAATGATATCAATCCGTGATCAACTCGTAAAAACATAACTAACCCTTACAAACCAAACTATAGAAAATTTCTCTAATATCCCATATCTGCATTATTATTATCATCATCATCACTATGTGTTTTTTCTATTTTCAGAATTTGAACATACTCATTATCCTGATGTATTTTCACGTGAAAAATTATCAAGTCGTATACTCCTACCAGAACCACGTATACAAGTATGGTTTTCCAACCGGCGTGCAAAATGGAGACGTGAAGAAAAAATGCGTATTAAACAGCTGACCTACAGAAATCAACAGAGATCACTTCATCAAAATAACAATAATAATAATAATAACAGAAGTAATAATAATAGTTGTAACAGTGATAATAGTAGTAGTATAACACTGGCATCGACTATCTCACCGACAACAAGAATACAATTAAACCCGACATGTACTCAACCTACTGACAATGACATGAAAATTAGTCAAATGAATATAAAAGATAATAACAGTAACAGCAGCATTGGAACAATAGAAATGAACAGATCAAACTGTTTAACGTATCCTATAGGTCATCCAAAGAATGTCAACACTAATGAACTACACTCAACCACATGTAATAATAATAATAACAATGATATAATGAACAGGAATACTGACTTATTAAGACCATTAGATGAGCAGAGAATTCATTCGACAAAAATCAGTCTGAAAGAAAATAAATCCAATGAAGTTATCTCAATGGCTACAAGATATTCTAGAGATGATCTGATGATGAATAAAGACTTCGGAGAGGAGGATAACAGTCATAGCCAACAACTCCATCCACATCATCAACAACATCATCATCACCATGACAACCAAAATCATTTGTATCACAATCATCAGAATTTAAATGAGAAACACTGGTCTTCATTACATCGTTTACAGCAACAACAACAACAGCACCAACACCAACATCAACACCAGCATCAGCAACATCCGCCACCACAGCAACACTTACAGTTGTAAACACATTAGTTTAAACAAACAAACAAACAAAAAATAATAATTGAACAATGAATATACATACATATTTAATTCAATATATATAAACATGTGCGAGAATTTCATTTTCAAAATCAAAGTTTAACAAGAAAATAATTGAGTACATAATGAAATTATTATGTGAGAAAGTTTTTAAATAATGATTAATACAATCTATCTGCCAGTTCAATGTTCAATTTAATTTGTTGTACAGTGACTTCGAAATATTTGCAAATAAATATCTTTAATTTATTGAATTGTGCGTATATTAAACTACAACTTTTTTTTTAGAATTTTTAATATATTTGTGCGTTGAAGTTTTTGTAGCAATTTGGTTAAGTTTTGGGGGTGGAGTTGCTAGCACCACGCCCCAACCCTCCCTCTTTATCCGGGCTTGAGACCGGCTAGAAAACTAGAAACTATGGGAAGAAACAAAACAAGAACCAATCGCTCAACAAATATGCAGGAGAAAGTGGAGATGGATTGGACACTCGCTGAGGAGGCCGCTGGATGACATCGCGCGTCAGGCCCTCGAGTGGAACCCGAAAGGGAAGTGGCGAATGGGACGTCCAAGGGTGACATGAAGGAGATCGTGTGAAGAGGAGCTGAAACAGTATGGACTAACATGGATGCAGGTGAAAAGTACAGCAGAAGACAGAAGTAAGTGGAGACGTGCAGTTGAAGCCCTATGTTCCACTAGGAACTCAAGGGAACAATGATAATAATAATAAACTACAATGATATATATATATATATAATGTTGATGGCTAGGTTAGTGGTTCCTATAAAATTCATTAGGAAGATCGACAAAGGCCAAAAGCAAATTAAAAATAATTGTAAAAGTAGTAGTGATAACATAAATAAGAAAGAATATAAGTCATCTACGGTTATACCATATAAGGAGGGGATATCTGAGACCCTACGTGGTAGGATTCTTAATAAAGCAGGAATTCGGGTGGCATTCAAACCTATAAACTCACTCAGAGACAAGCTCTGTAGGCTAAAAGACCCGGTGGACCCAATTAAACAAAATTATATAATTTACAAAATACCTTGCAATGACTGTGAGTTAGGTCAACTACATAGGCCAAACTAGTAGGTCGGGGGTAGTCAGATTGTCGGAACATAAGAATTTAGCTAAGGTAAGAATGGTTGACCCCGAGAAGATAAGTAATTTTTCAAAAAAACTCAGCAATAGAACTGCATGCATTAACACACAACCACACAATAGCATGGTGGGAGAGGGTTAAGGTTCTAAGAAGTAACATAGGTAGGTGGAGGGAGAGAGAGGTTGATTATTGAATCCTGGCTGGTTCATCGAGTCTACACCCAACACAAAACATGCAACAGAAATGACTCAATGCAAATACCAGGAATATTGAAGACATTATTACCGCCAGTCAAATCAGAAGAGGATAATAAATAATCTCAAAATTCTATTTCAATTCAAGCACATCACAACATTCTAACAATTAACTTATTATGACTATAAAAACACTCGTCGTATTTCCCATCTGATTGTAATTGATCAATAACACTCGTATTATTATTTCTGAATGTACATTATCTCATATTGATTTTTATTCAAATATCTAGTCAGTTCCACACATGTATATAAATGAAGGAAAAAGTTGTGTGAGTAACTTGATATGATTATGAGCAATAGTTTGTACTCGAAACGTGGTCATCAGTTAAAATCACTGTGTAACACTGTGCGACTTATCAAAATAAAATCTTATCCATAATGGAGTTATACTCTACCACAGTGTCCAAGTTTTATACTTATAGTGGTTCGTTTGTTGTCATAGTTCATCATTTCTATCCATCGGATTTTCAGTATCGAGACAGCAAAGGCAGCTGTTGATGGAATTCTGCAGCAGTCTGTTGGTAATTGTTTCGTTGACGTGTGCTCCAAGTCTCTGAACCATGTAGAAGCACTTGCTTGACATCAGTATTCCTTGTATTGAGGGAAGAAGATCTCCATAATCGATTTCAGATTACTGAAGGGCATAAATTAGGCTCAGAATGGCATTTATTCTTTGTAAAACGTGATACAATATGGACAAAATCAACTACATCACACTGCAAACGATGAGTTTTTCATTGGCTTGCTGTTTTATAATTCATGGGAGGATTGGGATGCTGTCTAGAGGCAAAGACTGAAGTAGACAGTTATCTTTGAAATTAATCTTGACCCATAAGCTGGCAGAACAACATCAGTTGTGTTCTTAAGGTTTCTAGTAATTGAAACGGGTTCATACGCAATTCTTTCCCTTTAGGCTATTGGTTCCATATGCATTACAGATCTACAATCAGGATTTTCCAACTCCCTTAGGTGAAAGCCTATGCTTATCAGTCCAGTGATGTGCATAGGACACTTGCAAGCTCTAGTACATCGACTGCCTTGGAAGAGAACATGAAAGCATTTCGAAGGATTGATAAGAGTCCAACCACCCTTGACCGTGCCAAGTCATACATAGTAAGTAGGTCGGAACACCAACTAGTTACTTCTATATTAATTTCTTTATTAGATATATCACACAATGAAACAGTATTATTTACTGGATGACGTTCCGAATACAACTGATTGTTCATTATCATAACAATTATAACTACACAACTTTGAAACATTCGTTTTATAGTTTCCTTTATTCTTTCCTATTCGTTGTAGGGGTAGTAGAATATTCCCGATGTCAGGGACAGGTGTTAAATAATTTCCACTACACGTATTTTCTGCTGAGTCGACAAATAAAGCTTCCACTATCAATCTCATTCTCCGCCATATTATATTAGATTTTAAGACTGTCATTTTCTCCCATCCCATTGTATGGCTGTGTGTGATTGTATGTAGTGCTATCGCTGAACTATTCTCCAGATTTCTTATCTTATTAGGGTCAACTAATCTAGATTTTGCTAAGTTTTTGTGCTCCTCTAGTCTGAATAATCCCGTTCTACTACTTTAGGCCTATGCATTGAAGGGTATTACATCAACTAAATGGTTTTGTTTGATCGACTCCACAGGATCCTTTAACCGACAAAGCTTGTCTCTAAGGGGATTTGTGGGCTTGAATGCCACTTTTATTCTTGCATTGTTAAGAATTCTCCATAAGGTTTCCGAGGTTCCTTCTCTATACAGAAGTACTGTCGATGATTTAAATTATTTATGGTTGGTGATGTCATTATTCTATGGATGTTTGTCATCACTATTATCGTTATCAGTATGACTACCATTGTTATTATTAATTCTGTTTTTATATTTTTCTACATACTTCCTGATTAATTTATCAGGGTAATTATTAAGTTTTAAAGTACTTATATTCTGCTTGAGCAGTAAAAAAACGAAGATTCGAATTGTTAAACTGCATACATGAATGTGTAATAAACGGCCTAACTTAATTTAGACGATCGCATAATCTGTCTATACGACTTATTCTATTTAGTGTAGGTACTATCTGTCACCTCCATCGGTTGCTGATAACCTCCTACAGCGTTTGGGTATTTTGGGTTTGTAAGAATTCCCGATTGGTGGTTAGTTATTCAGTTCGCATTTCATCATGAGGCGATTCGATGGAGCACCGGACACCTGTTTCAGAATATTGCGCAACAACAACACCATGCACTGAACCCAGTTCTTTTTCATGGTGAATTCAGTCAATGATGGAGAATACCCCAAGAAAGAACAGTAATTTTTCAAAGTATCTCATTGTTGTTACATCGGAAACGCAGACTATAAATTATTCTAACTAACGTAAAATTATAAAACATACCTTTGCGATATCCATCTAAATGGTACAGTTCAGTAAGTTATATTTTTGCAGGTGGAACAAGTAGAATTACCGGTAAGTTCTGCTAATCATACCTTCAACTGCTTCGATAAATTCTTTCTTGCAGATAGAGTATAGAATATGTTAGTAGTTTATTTTTCTGTGAGTATTACAGTAGTATAATTAGACCGTTTAAATTTCATACCGAGGAATTACTGACTACCTCAAAGATCATTACTAGTAAAAGTAGTAATGAAAACCAAATTTTAAAGAAACCAAAATCCAGAAACAGCCGTAACTATCGGTGACTAATGATCGTACACCTGTAATGATGCGCTGGCAACTGGAGCAGAACAGGCTGGCCTCAGGTAAAAGAGACCTCAGGAAATTATATCAGATAACCAGGTCTCTATCCGGGAAGAGATCGACACAGATGAAACCCATGAAAGAAGGTCAAGGAAACCTAATTATCAAAGAGGAGAGACAAATAAAACAATGGGCTGATCACTTCTAAGGATTCTTGAATCTACCATCACCTGCAACTAGTCCAGAAATATCCCCAACGGCCAAATAACTGCCAGTGGACACCAATCCTCCAACAAAAACAGAAATCTTGAATGTGATCAAGCTACTGAAGTCCAAGTACGCAGCAAAACCGAACGCAATTCCTCCTGAAGCACTGGAGACGGCTCCGCAGCAGATATGCTGACGCCATTATTGCAAAAGGTTTGGAAGGAAGGTAAGGAGCCTGTCGATTTGAAGAGAAACTGCCTCTTCAAGCCACCAAAGAAGGGCGACTTAGGCATCTGCAAGAACTGGCGTGGAATAGTGCTCTTGTCCATGTACTGGATGCAGAACTCCGCCAAGCGGAACAGGGTAGATTCAGGAGGAGATGAGAGACTATGGGCAATCGTGGGACCATCTAAAGACGACTGGGTAAAGTGGAGATATGTTGTCAAAATCCTGTGTCCCACTTGGAGCCCAAAGGAATAATAATAAACAATGATATCCAGGTGATTCACTCCTAAGAAGTAATGCCACAAAAGGATTTTATTCAGTAAAGTCGAATGATATCCAGAACTGCTATCAAATCAGTGATGAAGTATAAGAACATGATGTTTAAGGGATTCTTAACCCCATCACTTACTAATTTAATAATAGAGAAGTGGAAACCTACAACAAGAATAAAGAAATAATCTAAGCCAAAGGGATTTATTTTCGAAATTACAAGAAATAGTAGAGATCAGTAATTTTTTGTGAAGGCAAGACAGCGACAACTGACTTCGAATACTTATCCCCTTGAGTTCAGAGTAGAACAGACAGCTTTAGCAGCACATCGCTATTTCATCCTGCGCTTTGAATTCACTCAACGGTTTCCTCCGTGTTTCCAGTTCATCTTCATTCCCTTTGATATATTAGTTACGCTGTAGATTCTTTGCCCGAGTTCCTTGTTAATTAGACAAATTCTCTGAACCCTCGGAAACCCAACTCGTCGTTTCCTAGTCAGATTCTACTCGACGGCCTTTCTTTATATCTATTGTGCGATAAGTTTTAAGCTGGTTCTTTGTCGGAGTTCCTCATCCTTTCTGATTAACTATCTGATCTTTAGGATTCAGCGAAGGCAGTATAATTCATAAACTTACCATTTACTGGATGGGTGTAGTAAAAAAACTACCTGTTATTTCCTGATAGGTAATTTCAAGCCTAAAGAACCATAGAATTCCAAGTCGATCTTATCTAGTATCTGTATAACATCGTTTCAAAGGACAATGAATTGAGGATAATTTTGCTTGAGGAATATTAAAACTGAAAAAAGCTGATGATACGTACCTACATACCTACAACACATGACTTTTGAAGTAGCTACAGTACGAAACTAAACGGATAGACCCATTCTACATTTGAATTCATTTTGGTGGATCGTGACTAGCATTAGAATTAAGGATGCGCATTTCTTCCTGTTTTGGACTCATCATCTGAATGTACCTTTACTCCATTCACCAAAATTACTTCAAGTTAATCCTTAGACATAGCCGAAGCGTCCGTACAAGGAGCTGACAATTCTACAGGAAAATCAAAGTCGGATGAAAGACAAACACTATGTCAGGTTTCTCTTTTGGAATTAATTTCAGTAGTTTGTAAGCCAAATAAGACCAAACCTTTCGCTTAACTTAAATAGTGTCTTACATAAACTGTTGAAGATCTTTAGTAGGTAGGTTGAAATCAGAGCATCATTTTATTTTTTACTCTTCGTCACATTTCATGAACATTATGTAAATAAGTGTACACATCAACCGTAAAATCTTACGAAATCATTTTATGCGATTAGTTTCCTTGATAAATAATCGTTTTTACAAAGACTGCACTGTTTTAATAACTGTGTAATAACAGAAGACAAGGGCAAGGCAACAGATCGTTTATTGAGGAAATCAAGAGATATTTATACATATTTTTATGCCCATTATTATTCGTCATTATTAGCAGAGAAACAGTGTCTTCTGATTGGTTGTTTTCTCACTGGAAGTTATTCTGTCATCTCCTTGTGGCCATTTCTTTGAAGGTCAGACCACATATCTTTGAATCGTATCCGCCCACGCAAAGTTTGCTGTGATTGGTTGCTGAGTTAGTCTTTGTTCTTGTTTTCTTCTCATAACCAAGATTTGGGACGTTAGCATTGACGTGAATTGCTGTCTACCAATTTTGGCTAGCAGATAGAGCTCACCACAACTGCATTGTTTACTTTCATTTCTTTTGAGCTCTCACTGGAGTATACGGCTTAAAATTTGAGCTTTGAAGTCCCAGTGGCAGTGGATTTTTTACGGAGGGGGATACCGACCTAACACTCAAGCTTCCCTCTTTGTTGGTTTACAACCGGCTGCAGGATGGAAGATCAACTTGCTCTCCGGGAATCGGAACACGTGCATCGTTGGCGAGCACTCTACCGCTGAACCACCAACGTACACACCATGTTACTATGCATTCTATTTATATTCCACTTCTTAAATTACTATTCTACAACATCAAGAAAGACCAGTTAACTACTAGATGAATTCTAGCTTCAAGACTTATCAAGGATTGATATTAGTTAGATAACCATTGGTCAACCCAGTGCAGTCATGAGTGACTACTGATGATTGATTCGCAAGCTAGGAAGAAACAGCTGTCCAGTACTCTCTGATGCTTTTCAATGGTTAGTTCTCTAACTGATAACAGTCAGTGATTAAACTTGAAAGCAATCAAATCCCTATGAACGAACACTTAAGGAATTCTAGTTTCATTCAGGAGTACTTCTTCTGCGTTCTATCTCCCGTGTTAAGTAGTATAATATGGACAGTAATATTGAAGTTAGTCGTAGAGGGTTAGATAAGGAGGGTGAACCAATCGCAATAAGGTTGTAAAGCCACATCAATTGAGATGGCTAGGAAACGTGTTGTGTAAGCGAAGACGTCGCGCTCCACGATGGACAATGTTAGCCGATGTCGGAATACGACGTTGGCGAAAAGTTATAGATGGTCAGCTCAAAACATGGAATCAGTCCATGAAATCTTTAATAGTTAGTTTGCACCACGTGGGGAGGTGCAGACTGCCTGCATGGTTGGGTTCCTTTCGATACTAAGAACCAGTAGCTAGAGACTATTACTGATATGGCTCAAAATCGTTCTCAGTAGCACAGATGCATTCACTCACTGTGATGTCCGATATCTATTGAGTGTCGCTATTCATTCTCCCTCACATTTCTACTGATTATAGTACTTTTCAGCATTTCGCATTCGGATAAAAGAGAGATGAAAAATATCCAGTTACCAGGGCAAAGAAAGACTGATAACCGATTCTTTCTGAACGCATAACTCAGGTTTCAGGCGCTTGATGGAAATGGCTTCAGCAAACTTAAGGAGAATTGAGCTATTTTGCTTATTGATAATTTCGAACGACTTTTCGACGTCCACCTCATAACCCGTGTCGAGGAGATGCCTGGCGATGGCACTGTTTAAAGCATTTGTTCCCTTTAGACGTAAGCTTTTTGGTACAAGTTCAGAAAATCGTAGATATGCCCTTCTTTCTGTTCTTCCAATGTAACTGCTCACGCAGATACATGTAAATTTGTATATACAGTTGGAGTTAACATGAGAAGGACATCCTTCGATTTTTGATTGAACCAAAGAGCAAGTTGTTCGATAGATGGGAACGAGGTTAGCTGCAGGATAGGCTATGGCTAGTGATGTGCTCAGCCTTCAATGTTTTCACCTTTATAATCAAGCTGAAAGTAGATTGGCTTTTTTCCTACTGTGATTTGTTTTACAATTGTAACTTCAGATCTTCCATACTCGTTGATGAACTTTTGGACCTCGTTTTCTTCTCTTTGTTTTATCTACGTTTGTATGCATGGATCTACATGGATCATGGCAACTTGAACTGGTGCACTTCTATGCTAAGTTCTATGATGACACCCAGTTAGTCAGTCAATTAGTCACGTTATTTTATTTCACCTAAAGTGCGACGATGTACGTACACGCTTATTTCTGCAGGAACAGATACCCACCCAGCCATCAGGAGTAACCGTAAAACATACACTTTAAAACAAAATAACTTATGAATTCAATTTACAATAAAAATTAAAAAATAAATAAATAAAAAGGTAATCTATCAAAAGTAATAGTGTTAGAGAAACCCATGATTTTAGATTTTTCATTATCTTCTTAAACAAAGAGGACCAGCAAATGAGAAGGAACTCAACGCAAAATAACTAAAAAATAGCGAAAAGCAACTCGCCAACCATCAACCACTAGTGTAAAATGTCAAAATAAAATAAAATGAACAAGAAGCAATTCATTTTGAAACTCTTTTCAATGATAAACGACGATTAGATGGTTGTAATGAGTTGAAGGATGTTTTTGGTGTCGGTGGTGTTGACATTGCTTGAGGTGTTGTACGCGCTTGACGACGTTGACGAGTTTTCACGAGATCTGCTATACTCAAATCGGAACTATCAAATGAATCATTTTCAAATTGTGAACTTGAAAACATCTGGGAATCATTTAGATTGAAAGATGATTGTAATTTAAAAGAATTGGAGGGAGATATCTATTGTGAAACAGAAGAGAGAATAAAAAACAAAAACAAAAAAATCATGATATGGTTTGGTCAGAAGATAAGTGCAATCAACAGTATGCTTAAGTTATTTTCGTAATTGCCGTTGATTGACTGTATCGGACTGAAATACTCGCTTCTTGATGACATACCGGCTCCTAATACGGATACTTCGAAGACTTCCTGAGATGGACATGATGTTAGCTGTTTTTTGGTGACTAAAAGTGAAATCCAGGACGAGCATTTTGTCCTATTGGGGACCCGTTATGAAACCCCACATAACACGTACCATTCCATTATAACCAGTCGCAGGTGGCATTGATTTCAACAAAACTAAGGATGGTCACACCAATTTATGTATATTAAGATGAAGCTTATTACTCTACGGAAGGGGAAGGAGAGAGAGATATGGTAAACTTCTACTGGCCTGTGAAATACTACACCAGTTCTTCTTACAACACTAAAACACTCAGTAAAAGTCACAGTTATTGATATGAAGGCGATCTTTTAACATGTATCACACATTGATCCGTTTTTCATCCAAATATTCACTTAAAGAATTTTTTAAATCTTTAGTCTAACTCAACAGTTCATACATTCAGTCATGATTAACAGTTCTAGTCACGTCATAACCTGAAGGTACTGGGTTAGATCCTTGTGGTGGGGTTATATATACGTGCATAATATGGAAGAGTCCGAAACAAGGACGAAACAGTTGTCCATTACTTCCTGATGACAACTTGTGATCTAACTTCAAGATTGATCAAATTCCTAGAAACCAACACGTGGAAACAGCTCTAGTAGCTTAAATTATTCACCTCCCTGAATTAAATTTGTCTCAGTACAGGACACAACCAAGCTCAAGTCGTCCAGGTTTCGCAACCGAACAAGCTGAAGACTAGTAAACAGTATAAGTACTTTCCAAATATTCATTCAGTGATATATCGGAGAACTTGTGTGTCAATTTTCTTTACAAAATCAATGCTATGGATGTCACACATACACAGTGTTTTGAACACACTTGTTTATGTAAGATAACTTCGGAAAACCGCATCATTCTCATCTAGAATTGCTTATTATTTAATAATCCGTTTTTTAAAAGCCATACAAAATGGAATGAGAAGTAAAATAACAGTGATAAATCAAACGGCTCACTAAGATGACCAAGTTTCAGTAAACATATAACCTAAATATGTATGTATTCATAAATTCAACTGCTCGTTGTGAAAACAATTAGGTGAGGTGGGTAGAACAACTCAGAAAGGCTACCATCACCTTCTTAAGCATCGTCCAAGTTAGTTGGGAAAAGGATTTGTAAGGTCTAAACTACAAGGAGTTCCATAGTAGTGCACACTTAGTGAATAGGGAAAGCGCAAGCTAGATAAAAATTATACCGTTCTACCCAAGGTGTCACTATAATTCTCTCGGCTTTAATGCCATCCGTCAAATGATAACTAAAGATGAATCCGTCACCATCAGAAATTTTCAGCCCACACTATGTGTGGTTCACTCCCTACCCACCCAATCAAAAATGGTTTTCTCTTCCAGTGACAACGGATAATATTATCTTCACTTGTACTGTTACCATTATCATACTGTATAAACAATTGTATATTTTAGCCTTCATCTCAAAGCTTATCATGAAACCAAAACACTCTATTATTTAATCACTGTAAGACGATAGTCATCATGCCTTCCTACACCTATAAACATACACATTCAACTTAGTATGTTCACAATGACCAATTGCCTAGGTCATATAATAATAATAATATGCTTTATTCCAAAACAGTACTTGTGATACAGAATGGAATTCTCAGCATTTTTACTACAGTATTGCATCCAGTTAGTACATTATCAATAAATAGAATTCTACATAGATTGAGGAAACCACAGTTCATTATTACAACAATACATTGGCATGTCATTAGCAAAGGTAAAGCTGAAACAGTGTTTGAAGGTGTTAGAAAAGTGGGAGCTGTCTTATTAACTGGCGTAAGCAAGAGAAAGAGACAAGCAGCACATAATGGAAAAAGAAGAGAGAGAAAAGGAAAAGAAAGAAGGAAAATGTTGTACCTGTTGATGATGTGGGTTGGAAAGACGAGATCCAGTTGTACTACTGACTATTTAATGAATTATAGGTGTCACACCTAATGCTTTATTTATCACACAGAACACGAGCTAAGTAGGGTATGGTTGAGTTTTTGTACTTGCTGGTGCGAGCATATAGTTTTCTATATTGGCTTCTGGTTTTACCTGATGAGATGCAAAGGGAGAGTTGTGAGTGAAGAGGGTGGTGTGAGTTAGATAAAATGGATTTGGCCCATTTTTCACATGAGTCCATGTGCCTGTCGACCAGAATATTAACACACTTTCATGAATTTATTATTCTTATTATTATGTAATTATGGTAATTATAACGACAATTAGTGATGCAAGAACAACATTTTGGGCGGAGTAAGATGGTACCATCATTCGTTTCATTGGCTTCTCATCATCTGCGTATAGCCTGCGACAGACGAAACAACTTCTTATTGTCGATAAGTTGGTAACATACTTGTAGTATACGACAATGGAAGTCAAGCTTCTTACCTACTTGCATTATTCAGTAACGTACATACAAATATTGGATTTGGTGTGGAATACGACAATGATGGAACATCGTCATATAACGCCTGGAAGATGGTAGTCTCTAGAGATCAATTTATCGAAGGCCTACATGGAGCGGACAATACTTACATTTTAATAGTTATTGTTCAAATAGCTATTAAACGAGTACTAGTCAAAACTCTGTTTTTTAGAGGTAAGGGGATGTGCTCTACAGAAAAATCAGAGGAATAAATTCTGATTCTCGAAAAGATGTTGAAAAGCAACGCCTAACCTCAGGAATTTACCAACAAGTGCGGAAGGTGTGGAGATTAAAATGCCAAACAAATCACAGTGGGGAAGAAGTTTATCTTCATTCAATTCTTTTTTAAAGATGATAGTGTTGCAAGAGTAGTTAACAGAAGATTGAATACCTCAATAACCAGAGCCTATCCTGCAGCTAATTTGGTCCCCGTTTATCGGACAATTCGCTCTTCAGTGCAATCAAAAGTCACCTCTAATTGCATATACAAATTTACATATATCCGCGGAAGCAGTTATATTGGGAGAACAGAAAGAAGGGCATACCTTCGAGTTTCTGAACATGTACCAAAAAGCCTAAATCTCAGGCGAACACACGTTTACAGAAGTGTCATTACCAGATATCTTATTATTAATACGGATCATGAGGTGAACTTATCAATAGACGAAATACTTCAATTCTCTTCAAATGTACCGGAGCAGTTGCGATCAAATGCCTAAAAACCCAATCTATACGTTCATAAAAAAGTAGTTATCAGTCTTTCCTTAGCCTGGCAAATGGATGTCTTTATTCTCTCTATCATTTGATTGCGCAATTTTTGGCTTTAACCTCTCCCACACCCTTTGATGCAGTGTAAATGCTTGTGTCTTGTTCCTATGATCTCAGTTGGAATCAATATATTGTTACTCAATTTATTACTCACTTGCTATTGCATGCGAACAGTTATTTCGGCCTAAACTTGAACTCTCTAGGCATAAACTAAATAAGTGTAATTTTTCGAGCACTGTTTATTAAGTTTAGAGTATCCTGTCAACTGATATCATCTAACATTTACAAATAGCTTAAAAACTGTTCTGTACATAAACTTAACAATTTCTTCAGGCTGTACGCAGCTGATGAGAAGCCAGAGAAATAAACAATGGTGCGTCGGTAGCACAGCATTTAGGACGCTCGCCGACCATGCACATGGTCCGGAGTTCGATCCCCGGCCGACGCACTCCTTTATCTCGCTAAGCCAGAAATAATGCTGGTAAAGAGGAAAGGTTGGGCATGAGGCTAAAAATAAACACTGCTACTGAAACTTCAACCCTCTAGCTTGAAGCCCTATGTCCCACTGGGAACGTGAAGGAATTAAAAAAAGCACCATCTTGCTGTGCACAAAAATGTCACTGCTTTATTCAAATACATAAAGAGGGTATATCACTGTATCAGATTTATGATTGATAATTTTATTGCGTAATTGTAAATTCGGATGAGAAATGACAAGAAATAACTATATATTAGAGAGAAAAGAACAGGAGGATGAGGCACTAGTTCTATCAAGAGCGCCATAATTGAACACCTCGTCAACAACACCTGCCACAGCATCTCAACCGACTCATCATTCGGCGTCATTTATAAAGTAAACAAAAATCTACTAGAGGCAGTGAGCCCTCTCCATATGCACCGAAAAACCGGAGCTGTGTGTACAAAAGAAACTGATTCAACCCCTACATTT
The DNA here is from genome assembly GCA_944472155.2 of Trichobilharzia szidati. Taxonomy (NCBI): domain Eukaryota; kingdom Metazoa; phylum Platyhelminthes; class Trematoda; order Strigeidida; family Schistosomatidae; genus Trichobilharzia; species Trichobilharzia szidati. The sequence goes on from OX235274.1 coordinate 52,303,932, forward strand.
AACATGGATCTAGTTCATTTTGTTTCCTTTGATCCCGTTTTTTCATCCCTCTGATTCCCCCCTTTTCAGTTTCAAAATATTATTCCATCAACTTGTTACCATGCTCATCCTATTTACACCTTTAGTTGTTAAAACAAAAACTATTTTCTAATCCTATGTGATCTTGTCTCTAAGCCCCCTAGTAATCTACATTCAGGCCTTCAAACTTTCATGTCAAGTTGAAAATTATTATGACCTTTAATCTCCTTCGTTACTATGTGGAATTAAATAAATCATAATTGTATCTATGTAAACTTATGCATATAAATGCGATTGTACAAGTGTTTTTTTTTGAGAATGAAATCGCCGAAAAGATTTCCTTGCTGAACTTCCTGTTCTCTCCTCTATAATGTCCTGATGGGTATTTTCCACGATCTAAATAATTATATGCTTAAATTGTGTCAATCAGACCGTCTTATTGAATTATAACACACACACACACACACACTGACACGATATTAATAACTGGACGGCATTTTAAGCTCAGTTTATTGTCTCGAATCATATCAATATAACCTCATACGACTTCTTAACTTGCCTTGAATAGACTTACTCCCCTTCGGCTGTTTCTCATTGCAACTTTCCACACATCCGGGGTAGTAGGTGTCGTTTTAAATTTTATTTTTTATTCCTTTACGTTCCTAGTGGAACATAGGGCTGAAAGATAGAAGTTTGAAGTTTCGGCAGCAATAGTGTTTATTTTTACAGGATGGGATTGCTAGCCAGCCTCATGCCCAACCTTCCCTCTTTACCAGTCTTATTGCCGGATTTGTGGAGTAAAGGAGTGTGTCGGCCAGGAATCGAACCCCGAACCACCTGCGGGGTTGACGAGCATTCTACGGCTGTGTCACTGCCGCACCGACGGGGTAGTAGGTATTGCATCATTTCAATTGCTCGTGTTTACTGTTGATTCGATGAACAAAGATTCAGTGATTAACCCCCACCCCTCTCTCTTTCTCCAATCAAATTCGTGATTCGCTAATTGATATACGATTTTACAATTTACGCAGTTTGAGGAGGTGAAATTTCCCCACAGCTTGCTTCGGAGATCGAAATTATTTGGATCACAATATTGGATATGTTTGACATCATCCATTGCAGTCAAGAAAGTATGCCTAAATGAATGGTGATATTAACTACAGATTCATTGGTAATGAGTATACAGCGTCAAGCATCTATGCTTGCCTTCTTGATTCACATTTACGGTATTCAGGAGGCCACATTTCGGGGATCTAAATAATTTTGGTTTCCAGAAACTGGATGATTTGTATTGATTCTGCATTCAGAGCAAGTCAATTCAGGTATACTTCTAAAGGAACGGGAGAAATGGCCGTCCGGTGTTTAGATCACTCTGATCTGGTTGGCGGCAAGCACTGCTGGTTGATGTGAAATTGTTGTCAGCTACTCATGTCATTCAATTGGTAGTACAGAGCTCTCTCTCTTCATTTGCCCATAAGGATATCACTTGCAATACTTTCCTTCTATCCAGTTATTAATGCTGTATCACTGTGTGTTATAATCGAATAAACTTACCTAATATGGGGATTATATTCTACCACAATGCGTGCGTCGGTGGCATAGCGGTTAGGACGCTCGCCGACCATGCACATGGTCTGGGGTTCGATCCCTGGCCGGCGCACTCCTTTACCTCACTAAGCCAGAAATAAAGCTGGTGAAGGGGAAAGGTTGGGCGTGAGGCTAGCAACCTCATCCTGTAAAACTAAACACTGCTACCGAAACTTCAAGACTCTAGCTTGAAGCCCTATGTTCCACTGGGGAAAGTGAAGGAATAAAAAAAAAATTCTGCCACAATGCACTAATTCCTGCTCTTACATTCATAATAGGGATATTCAAATTATTATTATTACTATGGTTAAAATATTCTAATCGATGAAATACACTTACGTCTTTATCTTCTGAATCTGAAGGACTCAAAATATCCTTAGGCGATGGGATTGACACTAAATTCTCCTTACCATCTGGATTTTCATCTTTATTATTATTATTATTGTCACTAGGCTGTGAACTACGGCAACGTTTAGCTTTTGGTTCAGGTGTAAAGCATAAATCATCAACAGCAATAGGCATTGAAGGAATACTTGGAGGCGGTGATTTTGTGACTTGAACACTTTCACATTGTTTATCATCATCGTTGACAGTCTTTTTATCTGGCACAGTTGTTGCTGATATGGATGATAGAGAATTTGATGGGGTAACCAAGCTTGAACGAGAACGTGTCTTCCGTGAAAGTCCTGTACGTGATGCACTTCGATTTGGCAGAGTTCGAACGTAGGGACTCTAAAATAAAATAGGTAGTAAATATTCAAGCGATTATGGTAGGAGAAATGCTTTACAAACATTGAATATTGGTTATGTGTTGAAGATAAACGCAGAGACCTATGACTTGCTTTGTGACTAACAACATAATTTTAGGCTCTTTTATTTCTCTCTTATCTTGTATTCTATAGTGAACTCCCTCTCAAACATACTTAGCTACCTAAATTATTAACATTGGCTTCCTTTTTTGTACTTTACTATATTCCTTCTATTGTGTATTCACTGGTTCCGACTCTTTTAGCACTATGAGTATTACAAAATTGTCCTGTCATTAACCATCATGTAATTATTAGTTTTGTGATTGTTTTTTCTTATTTTCTATACTTTTCGGCAATATTAAACTGAAAATCATTGGTTGTGAACGCCATAGTCACCACCTTGAAAAATTTTGTATTATTCACGATTACTCACACTACCACTACAAACACTCCACTAGACCTGACAATAAAAAACAAAACAACAACCCTGAAATGTTATTTTATGATTGTTTAGAGTTGTTTCAACCTAATAAACTGACCATCTTGGCGATAAACATTCTTAAATATCATTTCATAACTTCTTGTATGACTATAGCTTTACTGTCACTATGCATAATCATATCATAGCTTCCACTACCCAATACTGAGTTATTATTATATGATGTTTATTTTCCTTTCTACTTCTTGGTACTTTTTCGCATTTAAAACTATTTTGTGTTTATCTGTTTTTTTTCTGTTGGTGTCTTTAGATTTATTTTTTTTTGTTTGTTTAATACTCCTTTTAAATTTTTGTAAAATTAGATGCAAATATTGTAGATATGTGCTGAAAATTCCACACTGTACCACTAGTACTGTTTCTGGAATAAAGCAAATTATTATTATTTAAAAAAAAATACTGGTTCACGAAATACACAGTCATTGCCTTAATCATGTGAGAGACGTAACTGAGAAACTGAGTAAAGATATTGGACAGAAATATCACACACACACAACCTGGTAGCCAAAACTTCTCACTAGAACTCGAGGAGTGATGTAGCTTCAGTTGATTTAAACACTTAAGTTTCAACTGATGGGGTTTTGCTTCCGAAACCAGCCCCATATTTCATCTTGGGCGACTGGATAATAACAGTAACACTTACACAATAAGTTTCACTAATCGTGCAGTGTATGAAAAGCTTGTCCCACGTAAGTCGGTCCGAACAACAAGAACAATATACAAACCGATAACTCCAACTCAGTGGTGGCAACCAGTAAGTAGTGGATTAATTTTCAATTCATTGACACTATTCATTATTCTTTTTTTCCTTTTTTTTCTTCACGTTCCTCAGTGGAACATAGAGCTTCAAGCTAGTGGCTTGAAGTTTCTGTAGCAGTGCCTATTTTACAGGATGGGATTGCTAGCCTCATACCCAACCTTACCTCTTCACCAGCATTATTTCTGGCTTAGCGAGGTAAAGGAGTGCGTCTGTGCCCGGGGATCGAACCTCGGACCATGTGCATGGCAGGCGAGCGTTTACTTAATGACGCTGATTCTGAATCGGATTGTTTTCATAAAAAATCGACTTAGTCATAATACGAAGCAAAACAAGAAAATTCAAGAAAAGAATTTTATCCTAATTGGAGACCTATCAGCTGGATTCACAGATATTCTAGTTAAGTGTTACTTCATGAGTATCTACGGACGGAGGCCACTTACCAACAGCAATTGGTTGACTAGTTTCATTCCTGTAAATCACTAATACGGACTTCAATTAATAATACAACAATCTTGAATTAGTTGTGTTCTCTGAGCTGGTTGAATTAATTAAGGAGCTTTCATCGTCCTCCTAGACAATATCTTCAGAGCAGGTTTTAGTCCAAAATGAATTAATTTGAATTCTCCATGAATGATGGTATACTTGTATCTACTGGCAAATAATGTCATGACTGATTGTTGATTTACGTCTCTATTCCAATAAAAGTGATCAATACTATCCACCTGAGCTACGCCACTGAGAACGATTTTGAGTCATATCACCAATAGTCTTCAGTCAGTGGTTCATAAGCATTCAGAAGATCCCAACCAGGCAGGCATTCTACACCTCCCTATCTGGTTCAAACTAACTGTTAAAGATTTCATGGGGTGGTTCAAAGTTTTGTTTTAGTCACCACCAACAGCTGGACTTTTAGAGACAGCATTAAAATCAAGAATAAAGTTGAATACACAAGAGCAAAGAATTTCATATGAATTTAGGCTATATTAATAATCTAAACTCTACTCCATTTCAAATATTCTGTTTACAGCATCGGTGGGCTTTTCTTTCAAATAGTTAATTCTTGAACCTAAAAAACTTCAAAAGCCATATCATAACTTTTAGAATGAACTTTTATATTCCAAGAAATATTTCACCATAAAATAAACAACCATCTGTAGTTTAGATAGAGAAGCTTTAATTAAAATTCAGGTAATATTTTTCCAAACATTCTACAATATATGTATAAGTCAATTTTACGTTTCCCGTTGATTTATTATGTTGGACTTATATTGTGGCGTGTGCTACTGATCCTTTTTATCAGTGGTCTATATATATATATATATATATATATATATATATATATATATATGAAGAGATGTTCATCGGCATAAAAACATCAAATAGCAGTGATATAAATTTGATGTCAGAGAGAGCGAATGATACAGCCTTTTAGAGAGATATGGGAGACGTGAAAGGAACTACAAAGAAACATAATAGTAAGGAAGGGCAGAAGTATCAGGCACAACACGGAATATCTGTGCAAATGGTACTGCGTTGAAGATAAGCTGTACTCATAATTTGGCTATATAGAGATGCCAAATTGCAAAGAAACATTCCTTTACCAAATCTTCGTCTTCTACTGTTACAATATGTATAGTCTATTTCGGCATGTCGGCGCTCCTAGTGCGAATGCTTCGATGCCATATGAAGATTAAAATGGTGTTATTTTGGTTGACTGTGAAGTAATTTGGGAAGTATTGCAACGCTATGAGGTGGTCAAAAACTTCATCAGCCTCATTAAACAGTTATATGACGACAATGTCACATTTCAAGTGATCCACAACGGAAAACTCAGCGAAGACTTTGAAGTGAACACAGGAGTGAGACCATGAATAACGCCTACTATCACCGGTGATATTCCAAACTGTAGTGCTTCAGATTATGCGGAAGGCTGTAGCGAGCGAAAAGACAGGAATACATTGAGCTAATAAAAAGATTCTACAGGATCTGGATTTCGTGGATGATTTAAGTCTATTGACACACAAACTCGAAGACTCACACAAGCGAAAACCAACAATTTGGGAGGAGAGGCTGGTAGAAAAGACAAGACTTCAAGTGAAAATAGAGAAGACGGAGGTGATGACGATAACCAACCAACAACAACAACAAAAAGTTCCAGTCACTATCAACGGGAGAAAATTGAAAGACGTCACTTCTTCCACTTATTTGGGTTGCATCATTTCAACAACTGGCAGTCGGCACCGATAAGGACGTCAAGACCAGAAAAGGAAAGGCAAGAAAGACATTTATCACTCTGAAATCGGTTGGGAAATCTGCCTCAGTCAGCATAGACAACAAAATTCAGATTTTCAGCAGCATTGTGAAGTCAGCTCTTCTATAAAGGTCATAAACTTTGCAAGTAACGAAGAGCATTTCCGACAGCTTGCAACTGACTTCTATCAACAGCTGCCTTCGCTGGCTCCATACTGAAGATCAAATGGCCAGACACAAAGAATAAGCAACAAGCAACTCTGAGAACGAACCAATCAAAAGCCTATTGCTCAATAAATATCCCGAAGAAAATACAGATGTATCCGACACATACCGGAAAAACCTTCGGGTGACACCATGCGACAGACCCGGAATGGGAAACAACGAGTTGGGTGTCCGAGAGTGACATGGGTGGGAGAGAGTGAGGAGACAAAAGTTTATGGGCGATCGTGGGACCAGCTGAAAGGCAGTACAGAGAACAGGACAAACTGGAAATGTGCTTTCGAAGCCCTATGTTTCACTCGAAACCCAAGGGAATAATAATGCGTAATTGGAGATGTTGCTCATATCTTTACCCTTCGACAGATTCTAGAGCATAGACATTCGAACCGGCGTCCGACAATCATTATATTTCTTGACCTAAAGGCGTCATTCGATTCTGTCGACCGAGAGGTTCTCTGGGGATGCTTGGCTGTAAAGCGAATGCCGAGGAAATACATTGCACTAATTTAGGCACTCTACTCGTACTCATGCAGTCAGGTGAGGGCTTACGGCGAGTTGTCATCTAAAGTGGTGACGACTAGTGGCGTCCGTCAAGGATGCCCATTATCCCCATTTCTATTCAACTTCACCATAGATGTACTAATGGACTTAACTCTAACTCACTTCAGCGACTCAGGGATTAACTTGGTACCAGGGAATAATCTCGTTGACTTAGAATATGCAGACGATATAGTCCTTCTAGACAAGGACGCTGAAAAATTGCAGAGTCTACTGAACACCTTGAGCTTCAATCTACGAATGTTTGGCATGCGATTCGCTCCCGCCAAATGCAAGATGATGTTAGACGATTGGACTACACTGACTCCTAGATTAGAAATAGGAAGTGAAGTGGTAGAGCACGTTGACCGCTACACTTACTTCAGAAGTACCATTAGCCTGCGCCAACGGGTTGATCTCAGACGAAATCTCAGCACGAATACAGAGGGCTAGTTACGCATATGCCAGTTTACGCCGTCTCTGGCGTAGACGTGATATCCAACTATCGACCAAAGGGCATGTGTACTGCTCAACAGTCCGCTCTGTCCTCCCTTATGGCTGTGAAGACTGGCCATTGAGAGTGGAAGACATGAAAATATTAGCTGTCTTTGATCGTAGGTGCCTACGTTCTATCTACCGCGTGAAGTGGTATGATAAGGTGAGCAATACTGAGGTTAGGCGTCGATTGTTAGGTAAGGTGGGGAAATCAATCGACGAGGCTGTGGAATTACATCGGCTGAGATGGTTAGGGCATGTGTTACGAATGAATGCCTAGTCATCGCCTTCCTCGACGAGCAATGTTAGCTGATATAGGGCCAGGCTGGAAAAGAGCTAGCGGCGCTCAAACTAAAACGTGGCACCAGTCAATGAAATCTACAACAGTTAGTCTAAGTCACGTAGGGAGATGTAGACTTCCTGGTTGGGGTCCTCGGGACGGTAAAAACCAATGGTTGGAAACAATTGGTGACATGGCTCAAAATCGTTCTCAATGGCTGGTGCAGATGCACCTACTCCTTGTGACTTATGATTTCCAATGAAACTGTTTCGTTCTTCATTATTACTATTCCTTTGTCTCACACCTCTGTTTACTGTCTATATTATGCATTTCTCCTGCTTTCTTCTCTTCATTTGTGTGCTACGTGGAGTGTGGCGACTTGAACTGCCGCACATATGTGCAAAATTCTATGTCGAAAACCGACCGACCGGCTCAAATAGTTTGGGCATTAGGTTTTTAAATAATGGTTCTCGGGTTCGAGTTCCACTCTACCTACTTCAATCAAGTATCATCAGTTCTTACACACAAGGTGTAACGCCTAGCCTGGTATGTGAAAGACATGTTACGGGTAATGAAGTTCTAAAAAAAAGAATGTGAAAATGAGAATTCTTATAAGGTTGACTTTCACATAATTGGTCAATCGATGAGGTTGTGAAGCAACATCGATTGAGATGGCTAGGACATGTGTTAGTCATGCCAAGCTACCACATTCCTCGTCAAACAATAACTAACTAATTGACAAACTATTTATTTGGAAAAGAGTTAATAGGGTGGTCAAACCAAAAATTTAAGTCAGTCCATAAAAGCCTTTAACAAACAGTTTAACATAGCCATGTAGCAAGCTGTAGATTGCCTGATTGAAGTCCTCAGGATGAGTAAGAATCAGTGGCTGGAGACTATTAGTGATATAGCTCCAAATAGCGCAGATGTATTCACTCTTTGTGAAATCACACATCTTTTAAACCCTCATGTTTTTCAGTGCTACTATTCTTTCTTTGTGAGTTTTCTGATTATTATAGCTCTTTTGAATGTTTTTCTTTCCCTACTTTGTGTGATATATGTAGTATGGCAGTTTGAATTGTTACACCTCTGTGCACGGTTCTTCGTTGAAATCTAGTCAATCTAGCCTATTCCAGAAGCACCTGCATTGACGACAGAACCAAAGTGATTGGTAATAAACAGAGTTTTCTTTGGAAACCGATATTATTCAGGTTACAATGTGTGATATGTTTGGTAGTACATACAGAAATCAAGAAAGCATGAATTAATTAATGACGCTACATACTACTGACTGATTGAAATGAGTAGTTGTATACCACTGAAATCAACCACTAGCGATGTTCTATTATACATAAGATTTTATTTTGATAAAATGTCACAGTGTTACACAGAAATATTAACTGATGATATTGCTAGCACAAACTATTGCCACTCATAATCATATCAAGTTACTCACACAACTTTTTTCCTCATTTATATACATGTGTGGAATCGATTAGATATTTGAATAAAAATCAATATAGGATAATGTACATTCAGAAATAATAATATGAGTGTTATTGATCAAATACAATTAGATGGGAATTAAGACGACCTAAATGATGAAATAAAACAGACAGAAGAGGCGTTAAATAACTATCCTATAAAATTCATTAGGAAGATCAGTAAAGGCCAAAAGCAAAATAAAAATAATTATGAAACTAGTAGTGATAACATAAATAAGAGAGAATATAAGTCATCAACTGTTATACCATATAAGGAGGGGACATCTGAGACCCTACCTGGTAGGATTCTTAATAAAGCAGGAATCAGGCTGGCATTCAAACCTACAAACTCACTCAGGGACAAGTTCTGTATGTTAAAGGACCCTGTTGACCTAATTCGACAAAATAATATAATTTACAAAATACACTGCAACAACTGTGAGTTAGGTCAACTACATAGGTCAGACTAGTAGGTCAGGGATAGTCAGATTGTCGGAACATAAGAATTTAACTAAGGTAAGAATGGTTGATCCCGAGAAGATAAGCAGTTTAGAAAAAAGCTCAGCAATTGCACTACATGCATTAACACACAACCACACAATAGGGTGGGAGAGGGTTAAGATTCTAAAAAGTAATCTGTGTAGGTGGAGAGAGAGAGATTGATTACTGAATCCTGGTTCACTGAGTCTACACCCAACACATGCAATAGAAATGACTCAATGCAAATACCAGAAATATTGAAGACATTATTACTACCAGTCAGTCAAATCAGAAGAGGATAATAAATAATCTCAAAATTCTATTTCAATTCAAGCACATCACAACATTCTAACAAGTTACTTATTTTGACTATAAAAACACTCGTCTTATTTCCCATCTGATTGTAATTGATCAATAACACTCATATTATTATTTCTGAATGTACATTATCCTATATTGATTTTTATTCAAATATCTAGTCAATTCCACTCATGTATATAAATGAAGGAAAAAAGTTGTGTGAGTAACTTGATATGATTATGAGTGGCAATAGTTTGTGCTCGAAACGTGGTCATCAGTTAATATTACTGTGTAACACTGTGTGACACTTTACCAAAATAAAATCTTATCCATAATGGAGTTATACTCTACCACAGTGCCCAAGTTTTATACTGATATATCACTAGCGGTGTTCCGAACTAATTCACTTCTCTGAGTTGAGTCAAACCACGTACACCGCTGATAAGTTCAGCCCAAACGAGTAGAATGCCGGCCATCCGGTGTCACGACCACTTCGATCTGACTAACAAGCACTAGCGGTTGAGGTGTGTGGTAACCAACTACTCATCTCAGTCAATCAGTAGTATGTAGCAGCGAAAAAAATGATACCATCAAGTGCAAATCGAAATCGAGACATAAATTACACACAAATTCATTGTAACATGAGATAACTTAACAAAAAAAAAAGCGGTTTTAATTGACTTACCTTAGTAGTAGAAGTATTTTGTATTGGTGTTTCACAACTTTGTTGTTTCTGTGGTTGAAATTCATTCGTTGGAGTAAATCTTTTAATCGGAGTAAAATTCTAAAACATACGAAAATGACACTGTCTATTAAGATATGCTAAGATATAAGTTCCTCAGAGAGAGAAAAATAAAAGAAGTTTCCAGGGTAAGGCAAATATAAACTGACAACTTCACTCATCAAGCAGGATTAATTAACAAGATTGTACGAAACGACGATACTCAAAAGAGTAACTATATGATATGCATATCCCATTTGTCATCATGTTTATTCCACCACTACATGACATGTGTAGATATGAGATGTAGTAGCCAAGACAACCCGCGGGTTATTCCGAATCTTATGTTCTTAATATTAACATGCGTTGCTTAGAGTGAATTATTTTAAAATCTACTACAGTCGTGGACACTAAACAACGGATGAATTATCACTGGGAATTGTTTTTGCTGCTGACTGAGCTTTGATATAAAACTGCGAATTATTCATTCAACTAGGATTTCTGACTGATATTTTTAACATTGAATTCATTGACAAAATTTTCAAGTATTGGTTTTTGAAGGGATTTTGTTCGACTGGTTGGAGGATTTCATCATGAGCTGAGAGAACCATTGGAAAACCAGCAGGGAGTACTGGACGACTAGCTGTTTCGTCAACCTAGTTTGGGACTCTTCAGTAGTAAGCACCCACCTCAACTGGGTCCGAACCCAGGACCGTCTGGTTACAAGGTCAGCGAGTTTTAGATCATTAGGCCATTGGGGACTTATCCAATGACCAGACCATGAATTCTAACTTCTGCCAATTCATGACATAGCGCAACCACTTCGCAGTATCATAAATTAGCAGATGTTAAAATTCATGGACTGGCCATTGGATCGGATCCCAGTGGGTTAATGATCTACAAACTCGCTGGCCTTGTAACCAGAAGGCCCTGGGTTCGAATCGTGGCAGTATGTGCGTACTGATGAGGAGTCACAAACTAGGTTGAAACAGATGTCCAATACACCCTGATTTTTTAATGGTTCCCTAACTGATATGAGCTCATGATGAAATCCTCCAACCAATCATTGACAAAAAGAAAGCAAATTCACATTTGCAGTTATGATCAGATTTCTTAAAAAACTGGTACAGATTATAGGAAAAATCAAAAAGGCGGTTGTATCGAAGATAATTTTCTTCTCAGTGAAGTCATCAACTAGGTTGTATATTCATGTATTTTTAGTGAATAGGTTAGGAAGTTCCATATCTATTTCCTATCAAGGGGCAAATTAACAAGATCACAGGATAGGGTTTAAAATGTAATAATGAAAAAATAAATAGGAAGATCGGAAAAAAGCATAGTAGGATCATCAGTTATTGAGAAAATTAACTTTTTTTTGCAATTAGCGATTAAAAAGTAGAAATAATAAAATATAAAAGAAGTTCGCATAAAAACATAGTAGTATAAGCAGAGATTAGAAAGACGTAAAGTGCGGTAGAATGCTCGCCAACCACGCCTCTCGTGGTCTGGGGTTCGATCCCCAGCCGACGCACCTGTTTACCTCGCTTAGTCTGTAATAAGACCGGTAAAGACAGGAAATCGGGCATGAGGCTAGCACCACTGCTACTGAAACTTCAAACTTCTACCTTGAAGTCCCATGTTCCCCTGGGAACGTAAAGGAATAAAATTAAAAAAATAAGAAAGGCGTAAAAATAACAGAAAGAAACAGGAAGTTTAAATAAGAAACGTAAAAGGATAATCATTATTGAAAGAAATGACTGTTAATGATTGCCATGGTAAAGACAAAGGTTGGACGCATTTCTTTTGAGTACACAGCGTGGACTTAAACTTTCGGATCACTAGTACTTCCCTCAGCTGTGTCAAGATGCCTTGATCTCACCCCCTTTGAGAGGTTCAATCGAATCTTGTATATGACTTTGAAAGATTTCTCAAATGGAGCTGAATACCCTGAGTTCACCAGCTATTCTGTAACCAAGCTATATACACACCTACGTTCTTCCAGATTGGACAGTGTTCCCAAGTGCATTTTACAAGCGGATGCATAGTTCAGCCAATGTAATCAGCTCCACAAATGCAAGTGAACTAATATATACATATATGTTCACGACGAGTAATCGATGGGTGTGTCGTCCTCGCTTGGGACTATTTATCATTACCCAACCTCCAACCTTATAAGGAATTCCACCCGTGATTGTTAGGTTACGGAGTGGACATTTAGTCCCTGTGTGACAACTCAATAGCACAAGACTTTCATCGTCTGATGTGTTATTTCAGTGTGTAACGCCAATACATTTATCTTGATGTAACACACATACGGATTATGACCAGTCGAATTCCCACAAATCTAACATATGAATATCAATCACGTACTCCAACCTCATAACTTTGAGACGCATTTCTAGTGAGAAAATACGATCGCTAGGATCTACAACGTCCAGTATGAGTACTGTTATTCACTGATGAAAGTGGGTATTCATAAAGCTAGTTGGTAAATTAGGAAAATCAAGAGCTATGAATTACCAACACAGTAGCTTCATACTCATATATTCACTTTAAAAGTTGAAAGTTTTGGATTGAACATCCTACAAGACGGTCTGTAGGAACTTATGAACAGCCCCAAACTATGACAAAACCCATTAAATACATAGTATTTGACTGACTGACTGATTGGTTTCAACGTAGAACTTTGCACCAATGTATAGCAGTTCGAGTTGCCACACTCTGTTATAGCACACAAAGCAAGAGGAGAGGTTAAAGGGAGGTTCAAAAGACAGATAATAAACAGAAGTGTAAGTTAGGGAAAAAGAATAGTAATATGGAAGAACAACAGAATTTTATTGGATATTATAAATCACAAGGAGTGGATGCATCTGCACCAGCTATTGAGAACGATTTTGAGCCATATCATCAATGGTATCCAGCCCCCATCGGTTCTTACCATCCCGAAGACACCAACCAGTCAGGAAGCCTACACCTCCCAACGTGGCTTAAACTAACTGTTGTGGATTTCATTGATTGATACTATGTTTTAGTTTAAATATGATAATAAAACTGTACAGAAAAGTGAGATTGAAAAACAAAACAATATCATTAACTAATAACACCATACTTGTTCTTTCAATGGTAGACCTTGTCTCAGCACCGATTTATTTGGTGATTCACAAACTGATTTCGAAGGCAGTAAGTAATCATCTTCAAGGGGAATAATAGGCCTTTTCGGAGTATTACTGCTTAATGGAGTTGAATGCATACGACCAGACGATGAGCCTCGTAACAAAGCAGATAAACCAATACCTGTAGAATTTGGTGTATTGCTTGTCGAGAATAGTGGAACAGATTTTGTCTGATTTAGAGGGGAATCAGATATCTGAAGATTTGGATTATAGCCTGATTTTGAGCACAAATAGTCTTTGACAACTTGTTGAAGATATGAAACAGTAGCAGGATCCTGAAAACGATCATTAAAAAAGAAGAAAAAAAGCTTCAGTTATTTTAATACATTTGCAAAAATAATCTATATGGATGTTTATATTGTTTCTATAATGATTATTTTAGCCAAGCTTCACTTAGTCGTTAAATGATTGGACTTTATTGTATTGGATACTACGGTAGTCAAGCTGATCCCCCTCGCGGATACCACATGCAGATCTTACCCCTTTCTAACAAACCCGAATGATGAGCTGGCGTGGACACCAGTCCCATTCAAGCTAGGGGAACTTAACAGATCAATTTAGCCCAATCACACAGTTCTGCGTAGCGTCTTATTCAGTGTTTCTACTGTTTTTGCTGAAAAGTTAGTAGACTTCCATTCTTTTTCGAGGTCAATCCCCTAAGTTATTCAAGAATCTGTTTCCTTTGTGCTGATGCCTTTTCCACTTCACTAACTTCCATCACTCACTACTATGCGTGTTTATTATGAAGTCAATGTCTGTCTCTTTAAATTCATCAATTCTGATGGGATTGCCAGAAGTTGGAGATCTTTGTTAATCATTAGTTCTAGGTGATAAACCATCCTCACAGTTGTTTCTACAGCAAATCAATGGTAATCAACTCCTTTACAGTGAGTACCATTGTCGTTGATATAAGAATAGAACTTCGGCACTGTGGTAGTGTATAATTCCATCATAGAGTAAATTTATTTGATAAGATCACACAGCGATACAGTACTGTAACAACAGAAGACAAGGCCCAGGCAACAGATCGTTTATTAAGGAAATCAAAGCATATTTATATATTTTCATGTACATCATTATAGATTAGTTAAGCAAACAAACACAGTCTTCTGATTGGTTGTTTCTCACTTAAAGTTAATCTTTCATCTATTTGTGACTGTTTCTTGAATGTCAAATCATCTATATGTTCACTGTATCCGCCTACGCAAAGTCTGACGTGATTGGTTGTTGAATCAGTCTTTGTTCATATTTTCTCACGACAAATCTTGAGAACGTAAACATTGACGTAAATTACTGTCTACCAACTTTGGCTAGTAGACAGCTTTCTCACCACAGTACTACTTACTTCATGACATTTCGACAACAATTTATGATGATCATGATCAGACTCACATAACTTCAAAACTTCGTTTATAAGGTTCCATTATTTCTTATCCTTTGATTTGATTGGTAGTAATATTTTGGTACTGGTAATGAATCACCCCTATTGCATGTTTTAGGTGTAGAATTGATCAACAAAGATTCAGTAATCGTCCACTCTTTCCACCTATTTTATATTACTCCTTAGAACCGTAACTCTGTTTCACTATATAGTGTGACTGTGTGTTAATGCATGCATTGCAATTACTGATTGTTTTTGTTTTTTTGTTCTAAATTACTCATCTTCGCGGGGTAAATCATTCTACACGCAGCTTAATTCTTATTTTCCCTAGTCTGCCTATCCCAGATAACTGTCATAAGTGTTTAGTCAAAGGTTACTATTTCAATATAGAAAGTCCGGATAAATGGGCTTGGCTAATGCTCACTTATAGGTTGAAGGATTTCATCATGAGCTGATATCAGTTAGAGAACCATTGGAAAACCAGCAGGGAGTACAGGACAGCTGTTTCATCCTAGTTTGCGACTCTTCATCGGTACACAACCCCCACCACGGGGTTCGGAACCCACGACCTGCTGGTTACAAGGCTAGTGAACTAGCTCGTAGACCATTAAGCCACTCACTGGGACCCGATCCGATGGCCAGCTCATGAATTCTAACTTCTGCCGATTCACGACATAGGGCGACCACTTCGCAGTCTTCTTCGATGAGTTACTGACTCATCTTCAACCTGCTGTAATCTACTGGTTACGGCTTCCCACTAGAACCCCAGGTAACTGCCTGAATAAGGCCAATCGCTAGTGAGCATCAGGTCAATTTTCAGGTTTTGGTTAGTTGGGATTTTGTTTCATTGGTTGGAAGAATTCATCATGAGCTGACATCGGTTAGAGAACTAGTGGCTTAATGGTCTACGAGCTAGCTCGCCCTGTAACCAGAAAGTCCTGGGTTCGAGCCCTGGCGGTGGGCGCGTACTGATGAAGAGTCCCTGACTAGATTGATGAAACAGCTGTTGAACTTCCTAGTGGTTTCCCAGTGGTTCTCTAACTGATGTCAGCTCATGATGAAATCCTCCAGCCAATGAAATAAAATCCCTACAAACCAATACTTGGAAATCAATACTTGCTTATTTTACATCCAATCGGTTTCAAACACATGAATGCACGAATTAAATCACGGTTGGTGACCATATATACACTTGAGAAAGAGTGTAAATCATTCCTCGATCCACTCTATCTATCAGTGACCTAAAGTAAAATGATTTGTCTGGCTTGATAATGGCAGCAGTCCCTGGGGTGTGAAGCAATGTTCCTTTACTTATGTTTTGATTTAGAGTGAGCTAATAAGAAACACGTGATTTTCCGAACAAAACACCAAAACACAAACACCATTTCCAGTTCATGGACACAAAATAGTATACATATCTCCAGTGTGGTTCGCCTATCCGATGAGTTTCTATACTTGAGTATTAAAATCATCTACCAATATGACTACACCTAAATGTTTTGCTTTTTGCAGGAGAATGAACTACTTCTCCTGTAATTACTTATCTACTTCATTCGACTTTCAGAAACTGGCATTTGACAGTAACAACAGGTAAATAGATATGAACAAGTCGGATATCTAGGATGAAAGCAAAGCTAAGTAGGCAGTCAGTGGAAGCTAAATGTTTGCAAGTCGAATAATGAAGGCTTTCTCCTTCTGTCTGTCTTTCTGTTTTCGACATAGAACTTTGCACATATGTGCGGAAGTTCAAGTCGCCACACTCCATGTAGCACACAAAGCAGAAGAAGAAATGCATAATATAGACAGTAAATAGAGGTGTGAGACAAAGGAATAGTAGTAACGAAGAACAAAACAGTTTCATTGGAAATCATAAGTCACAAGAAGTGGATGCATCTGCGCCATTGACAACGACTTTGAGCCATGTCACCAATTGTCTCCAACCATTGGTTTTTACCGTCCCGAGGACCCCAACCAGTCAGGAAGTCTACACCTTCCTACACGGCCTAGACTAACTGTCGTGGATTTCATTGACTGGTGCCATGTTTTGATTTGACCGCCGCTAGCTCTTTTCCAGCCTGGCCCTATACCAGCTAACATTGCCCGTCGAGGAAGGTGATAACTAGGCGTACGCAGCATATGTCCTAACCACCTCAGTCAATGTAATTTCACAGCCTCGTCGATTGATTTCCCCTCCTTACCTAGCAATCGACGCCTAACCTCAGTATTGCTCACCTTATTATACCACTTCACGCGGGAGATAGAACGCAGACACCTATGATCGAACACAGCTAATCTTTTCATGTCTTCTGCTCTTAATGGCCAGGTCTCACAGCCATAAAGGAGGACGGAGCGGACTGTTGAGCAGTACACACGTCCTTTGGTCGATAGTCAGATATCACGTCTACGCCAGAGACGGCGTAAACTGGCGTATGCGAACCTAACCCTCTGTATTCGTGCTGAAATTTCGTCGGAGATCAACCCGTTGGGGCTGATGGTACTTCCCAAGTAAGTGAGGCGGTCAACGTGCTCTACCACTTCACTTCCTACTTCCAATCTAGGGGTCGGTGTAGTCCAATCCTGTAACATCATCTTGCATTTGGCGGGAGCGGATCGCATGCCAAACATACGAAGATTGAAGCTCAAGGTGTTCAGAAGACTCTGCATTTTGTCAGCGTCCTCGCCTAGAAGGACTATATCGTCTGCATATTCTAAGTCAACGAGATTATTCCCTGGTAGCAAGTCAATCCCTGAGTCGCTGAAGTGAGTTGGGGTTAAGTCCATTAGTACATCTATGATGAAGTTGAATAGGAATGGAGATAATGGGCATCCTTGACGGACGCCACTAGTCGTCACCACTTCAGATGACAACTCGCCATAGGCCCTCACCTGGCTGAATGAGTACGAGTAGAGTGCCTTAATCAGTGCAATGTATTTCCTCGGCATTCCCTTTACAGCCTTCAGGTTTTTATATATCAAAACTTTCAAGAAAGTCATCACCCTCCTCTCTCTCTCTCCCTGATACCCAAAGACATGTATTACAATCAGCAACTGATGGTATAAGAGTAAACAGAACTGCCATCCCATATAGGGTATTTGTCTGAACTCTTATCATGCTTCAGCATATGTTACGCTTATCATATTTTCAAATGATTTCTATAACCCTTCCGCGGTTGTTAGTTTTGAAAGATTTCCCTTGGTACATTTAACAATGTGGTCGCTTCAGGTTAAAAAAAAACTTGATATAAGAATAAAACTTGGGCACTGTGGTAGAGTGTGATTCCATTATGGGTAAATTTTATTTTGATAGAGTCTCACAATGTTATACAGTAATATTTACTGATGACGTTTCGAGCACAATTTATTGCTCATAATCATATCAAGGTAATCACACGACTCCCTAAATTCATTTATATAATTCCGTTGTTTTTCACTTGATTTGATTGGTAGTATTATTTTCCATATTTCAGGTATGAGTGATAATTCATTCCTATTGCATGTATTGGGTGTAGATTCTATGATCAAGGATTCAGTAATCAACCTCTCTCTCCACCTACCTAGATTACTTTTTAGAATTTTGACCCTCTCCCACCAGGCTATTGTGTGGTTGTGTGTTAATGCATGCAGTTCTATTGATGAGCTTTTTTCTAAATTACTTATCTTCTCTGGGTCAACCATTCTTACCTTAGCTAAATTCTTATGCTCTGACAATCTGACTACCCCTGAACTACTAGTTTGACCTATGTAGTTGACCTCACAGTCATTGCAGGGTATTTTGTAAATTATATTATTCTCTTTAATTAGGTTCAGCGGGTCTTTTAGCCTACAGAGCTAGTCGTAACTGAGTGAGTTTGTAGGTTTGAATGCCACCCTAATTCCTGCTTTATTTAGAATCCTACGTAGGGTCTCAGATGTCCCCTCTTTATATGGTATAACTGTAGATGACTTATATTCTCTCCTATTTATGTTATTATTACTAGTTTCACAATTCTTTTTATTTTTCTTTTGGCGTTTTTCAATCTTCCTAATGAATTTTAGAGGATAGTTATTTAAAACCAACGCCTCTTCTATCTGTTTTATTCCATCATTTAGGTCTCTTTTTGTGCTACTTAGTGCCATTGCTCGGTTTGTTAAACACTTAACTAAGCCTGCCTTAACAGTTAAAGGATGAGATGAATTAAAGTCTAAATATCTATTAGAATGCGTTGGTTTTCTATAAACACTAGTGTGTAGTTTGCCTTCTTCTATTCGTTTTATTTTACAATCTAACATAGCTAATTCTCCTTGCTCATTTTCGGCTTCAAATGTGAATTTTATTCCCTCCACTAGTGAGTTTATGTGTGTCAAGAAGCTAGAGATATGTTCTGTTTTTAACACTGTGAAAGTGTCATCCACATATCTCCACCATATTTTTGGAGTAGGATTAAACGTATTAAGTGTCATATTTTCCCAGCTATCCATAAATATATCTGCTACGATAGGGGATATTGGTGATCCCATTGCTACACCTTCAGTTTGTCTATATATGTGTGTCTATGTGTGATTACCTTGATATGATTATGAGCAATAAGTTGTGCTCGAGACGTCATCAGTAAATATTACTGTATAACACTGTGAGACTCTATCAAAATAAAATTTACCCATAATAAAAAAACTTGGTATCACGGTGTGTTTTGGTTGATGCTTGATGGTGAGGAATAGTTAACAAGACAACTATGGTAAGATCGAGTCTTCTATCAACCGTCTCCAGCTAAGCAACTACAGTAAAACATGAATCACCAAGAGATAATTCCAGAAAATAGGCAACACTTTTAATGTTATCCATCACAAAACTTACAGTCTCATTAGTTGATGTCATTCGACCGGTACGTCGAATACCAGCTTTCTCAGAGGTAACATTACTTGCAGAAGTATAATTCAAAGTAACAAGAGGGATTGTACGTGTCGGTTGATTCATTCTAGACACAGTATTGATTGTTTGACATCGACGTATTTGTAAGTCAGTGAAAGATAATACCCGACCAACTTGAACAATGTCGGTTAGATGAAGAGTCTAAACAAGACCAGAAAAAAGGCAGAATAATGTGATCAAGGCCCTCAAAGCATCTTCAAGTTTGTGAAATCAAAAAAAAACAACTAATTATAAGAAGTGGATATTTGGATTACAGGTTTAAATAGTCTGACTATAAGCCAATGGGTTCTAAGGTTCATATCGCGCTCCACCTACTCAGAATGCATAGCTGAGGGTGCCTTACAACCAGGTACGTAAAATATTTGTAAAAGTAAAAGCAGAGCTCATATTAAAACTATCTGAACGTGTCATATTTTAAACTATAAGGCGTATACGCCTATTGAATTGATTCGGTTCAACCACCTGAGTCTCATCAGATACACGTCTGATAAACTCATCCACAAACGAGAGTAACTGATGTCTACTGTTCAAACCACTTCCAGTTGGCTAGCGAACGCTACTGGTTGACGTGACTGGCTTCTGATTATTCAAATCAATTAATAGTACATACTATAATGCATTTTTGAATCACCACGAGTTAATGATTTTTTCTTTGATTATTATTATATTATTACTATTCTTTCCTTTTGTTCCTAGAGGAACAAAGGGCTTCAGCCGCACGTCCCCATTGCGTTCGGTTCTCTGCCAACGTTTTCACCTGGCTCCACGTCTGCCATACGTCTGCTCCACATGCTTCACATGACCTCCTCCATGTCACCATCGCACTGACGACCAACTCGCCCCTTCCACTCGAGTGATGGCTTGGTTTGCAATGTCACTCACTTGATGGTTTTCTCAGAGTATGGCCAGTCCACCTGCATTTCTTCCTGCATATTTGTTGCACAATTGGTTCCCGGTTGGTTCGCTCCCATAGATCCCTCCCTGTTGCTGATCTTTTCTGGCCATCTGATCTTGAGTTGTATTGAGCGAAGACAACTGTTGATGAAGTTATGCAGCTTGCTCGAATTGGCCTCCGTGACGCACCAAGTCTCTGATCTATATAGCAGCAGTGACTTCACATTGGAGTTGAAAATCCTGATCCGATTTCTAATGCTGAGTGCTGTTAACCTCCACACACACTTGAGAGAAATGAAAGCTTGTCTTGCTTTGCCTATGCTTGCTTTGATATTTTCGTCAGTTCCACCCGTAGTTGAAACGATGCTTCCCAGGTAGGTAAAGGAGAATGTGTCTTCCAGGTTCCTCCCATTTATGCTGATTTTTGTCTGTTGTTGTTGTTGTTGTTGGTGGTGGTGGTGGTGGTGTTGCCCAGGAATCTTCATCACCTCTGTCTTCTCTATGTTTACCTGAAGTCCTATCTGTCGCCAACTTGTTGCTTTTCGCTTGCATATCTTCCAGTTAGTGGGAAATCAGACATATATCATCGGCGAAGTCCAGATCCTCCAAGATTTTTGTGTGAGTCCATTTTATGCCTGTTTCCTCGCTGCCCACTGTCTATCGCATTATCCAGTATATCGAAATCAGGAAAATCATTGGAGATAGTAGGCAGCCAGCCAGCCTTGTCTTACTCTCGTCTTCACTTCGAAGGATTCCGTAAGTTTCCCGTTGTGGATTACTTGGCACGCAGCATTGTCGCACAACTGTTGGATGAGATGTATAATTGTTGGTGGCACCCCGTAGTGTCGAAGTAGTTGCTAGATCACCTCTCGATCAACGCTGTTTGATAAATTATTATTATTCCTTTGGATTCTGAGTGGAACATAGGGCTTCAACAGAACATCTCCATATTACTAGGTTCTCTGCAGTCTTTCTGAACTGGCTCCACTATTGTTTGTAAGCTCTCACTTCCAACTCACATGATCTCTTCCATGTCACTCTCAGACACCCAAACCACTGCTTCTCACTCGCGTTTCACTCGACAGTCTGGCGTGTGATTTTACTTTAATGTCTCCTCAGCATAAGTGCAATCCATCTTGATTTCCTTCTACATGCTTTTTCAGTGATAGGCTCTTGGTTAGATTGTTGCCTGCCAGAGATCATTGTTGCTTATCACTGCTGGCCATCTGATCTTCAGTATAGAGACAGCAAAGGTACCTGTTGATGAAAGTCTCCTGTAGCCACTTGAAAATGCTTTTTGTGATGCGTGCGCCAAGTCTCTGAACCATATATACAAGTCCTGACTAACCTTATATCAGTGCTGAAAAAGCAAATCATGTTCCATCTGCTAAGGACAGCAGATTTCCATACTGATTTCAGAATGGTCAATGTCCGTCATGCTTTTCTGGCTTTAACATCCATATCAGTGTCGTTTGTAGTTGAAAGGAAGCTGCAGAGATCAGTGGAAGAGCTGACACCGTCCAGATTTCTCCCGTTGATAGTGACTGATGCTTATTCTTATCTTCTTCTCTACGTTAACTTGAAGTCCTGTCCTCTTGGTTTCCGCCTGAAAAACCTCGCCTAACCTACTAGTATAGCAGCTGGTTCTCAGCATAGAAAAAGAGGGGAGGTTGGGCATGGGAATAGCAATCCTACCCCCCCTCCCCCGGGGGGAAATCAATCCAGCTGCTACAAAAAGCGCAAAGCACAAAAAACACTTTTTTTTAAATGAAGTTATTCTTCGCTGAAATTTGGGAGACAAAATGACATGGGCTGGTGAAAGCCTTCGGGAAGCCAGTCAACTGATGTGGCTTCTTTCAATAAAAGCAAAGATGAGCATGGGGGACATGGAATGTCCACACGATGTTTGAAGCTGGGAGAGTCCCTCAGAATGCAACAGAAATGTCTGTTAAGTAGTTTACACTGAACTTATCTAGTTCATATTTTTCTACATATATAATGATATGGATTCATCAGTAGATGCTCTGTTTAATGATATGACTCCATCGGAGGCTTGTGAGAATAATAAAGTTTTCCATCAGCAATGACCAACCGGTCACACTATCAAACATTCAGACCAATAGTTAGTGTCAGTCCAGCTTAGTACACTAAAGTCATCCAAGAAACACGGACAAACACAATAATAATTGACTAAAACTAACCTGTAAACCATCCCAAAATTTGATCACAGATAAACACATTTCTGATCCACAAATCACATCAGTTGTATATACACAATCGACATCAGAGCTAGGAAATTTGACAGCTGTAGTATCACCTTGTTTAATAGTGCTAGATTGATCTTTACGAAAGGGAGACGGTTTATTCGACGTATGATAAACTGCTATAATTAAACAACGCATGTCAACTTCAATATTTCCTAGTGAAAATTTAGAGAGAGAGAGGAAAAAAGAAAATTAGTAGACAAAGTTTAGTGAGGATGGACAAAATATAATAAATCAGTAATCAGTACAAAAAATTTAAATTAGTATAGTGCTTCAATATGATATTTATAACATTTTAAATAACGAGGGTGTGTAGAGGAAACAGTGCAAGATGGAAGTAGACAAATAGCCGTCAGTTATGATACATAGACCTAATTTTCTACATGTCAATTTTACATTTTTTGTTTGTATTCATCTTACCCTACTTATGACCCTGAAAATCTTATTGGTTGTTCACAGTTTAATTTATCAATGACATTAGTGCCCCACAAGGTCATATATATACGCAAGCGCCGCCAATCTTTTTTGACTGCTGTTTTGAAATTGTGGAAGCTATCTTACCAACGTCCAGTCTTTTCTCAGGTCTTTGGAGACCGGTAGAGTTATTGTTTAGACAAACCAAATAAGAAGACGTAATTTGTCTGAGTCGTGTAATGTGTTTGCACAACAAATTTCGAACAATCTAATCACACACGGACTTGTCATAAGAATATGTATGAAATTAATAGAGTTAAGAGGGAGAAAATAAATTTAGGTCAAGTTAAAAGGACGTCCCATTTTTAGACGTTTTAATTAGGAAAACTAACACACAAGTATATAGAAAATCATCACAGACAGACCAAATACTCAACTACAGTAGTCATAACCCGATTACCCACAAAAGAAACTGTGTGCAGACATTCTTTAAAAGAGTAGCACTCTCCTATGTTGAAGAGAATCAAGGAAAAATACCTACTTACGGTCTTCAAAAAGAAGGCATATCCACACAATTTCATAAAGTGTTTAAAATCGAGTCACAACACCAACAAGAAACCATCATCAAAGACCACAAGGAAATCCATCCTACCATATATATAAGAATATCTCTGAAATAACAGCTAGAATACGGAAACCGTTTGAAATAGATATAGCACACAAACCAGTCAAATCACTTAATTCGATATTGAAACAAGATTTTGAGCGAACAGTTGTTTTCGATAACTTCTTCTTCAGGCTCTACAGTTATAAATCCATGAATAATAGAGTACATATAGCCAATAAAGGCAAATGAAAATAATATCAGAAACTGTATTGGGGTGCATGTGTAAGTTGACATGATAGTCCATTAGTTAACATAATCAATCAAATGTGTATAGGGTGTATAGTCAGAAAAAATGTGATGAAGTGCGAATGAACAATTGGGTGATATAGTGCTGTCTTATAGTCAACAGAATACAAGTGTCATTGGGGTGAGAGAAATGCGATAACCACAAAATACATACAAACACACATTAACAAAGGGGGCACTGAATGTGAGGGCTGACCGATAATGTCTAGTGATAAAATAAAGAGGCTAAATTGTAAAATTGTAATAAGATGTTATAGAGTTGGTAGGCTTAGTATAAAATCACAAAGGTTGACAAAATTAAGGGTACCAATGAGGTGAAATAAGCTGGGTGGAGAAATGGATAATAAAGACATGATATTACAAAATAATAATAATGGTAATAATAATACGGAAAATTATGATCTCGGTGACCTTATAGTGGGCCAGGGTAGACAGAGAGAGTGAATAAGTTTTTTCTGTACACATAAGTCTGGTCTTTCTCCATTAATCTCTAAAGCCTCAGCTATGGCTAGCAGGCGTATTCGTGTGCCTTTGGGGAGATTGTTCGGTACTCGATACACAAATGTAAATGACTCATCTACTTTGATGCTGTGTTCGCTATCCACTAGATGGGCCAGAATTGCACTATTTAATGATTTGGTTGCTCTTTTCCCAAGCCAAACAGGAATATGTTCACGAGTGCGTAAAGATAAATTCCTTTGGGTACGACCTATATAACTAGCTCCACAGGAGCAGTTGAATTTACATACACACATTGATGTCGCCATTTTGGGTAATCTATTTTTAATGCACAGTGTCAATATCGGTTTGGTTGAGAAAGTGACATGCAGTTTTGCGACACTGAAAGTTCTTTCAATTGCTCTCGTTAATTTACGGTTTATTCGGTATTGTGCAAAAAACTCAAAGATCCAACAGAAAAAGGAGATAAAATTAATACCATTTACAAAACAAATTGTATGAACTGTAACAGACATTATTACATCGGCCAAAGTGGCCGTCCCCCTTCGAATCAGAATCCAGGAAAGCAAATCAGCTCTGAAAAGACACGATATATACTCTTTCATATCAATGCATATAGATAATTATGGTCATCAATTTGATTGGTATAATGTCAAAATCTTAGACAGAGGAAACACCAAAAGTGCAGTCAGGGAATTCCTAGAAGCCTGGTACTCAAATGAAAATGCAATTAACAAACACGTTAATATTGACGAAATATACCAACTAATAAAAAGTCAATCATGTGACTAGAAGATTTAAAATCCAAGTCAATAGAAAATGGTCAATACATATGTAAAGATGGTTACCGGGAGACGCAATTCTATCACTCATGGAAAACATTTAAATCAGTTCATTTTATGCTAAAAATTGCGCTGACGGGAGATGTTGTCCAGAAGGACGACGAAAGCTTCGCAACTATACCAACCAGCTCAGAGAACACTACTAATTGTACAGCAGTAGTGATTGCTAGCCAGGCAGATTGAGGCGGTCTAAACACCAGATGGCCGTTTCACTCGTTTGACGACGAGGTCATCAGCAGTGTATCCACAGTTTGATTCAATTCACAGAGTGGAATCAGTTGAAATCACCATCAAACCTTTTATTTTGGTATAACTGATTCGTCGGGGATTTAGTCACTGTGTTCCTCATAGTGCATATAACCCCGTATGTATGTAGAGGACTGATTTAGCTGAAGAGTACTTCTAATGAAATTTGACGAATGCATTAAATCTTGCTTGTTTTTAAAGTAAATGCTAATACTTCTGATTAACTCTAAAGATTATAATGAGTAATTTAAAAAGTGCTAAGTATACCTTTGTTATATGAATTTAATAGCGTTTCATCTTGTTCCACAGCGATTCGATGAACATCAGAAACGCTTGATGCAATTCTTGGTTTATATACACAAGCAGTTGTTGTATCGTTAGGTATAATTTCTTTCAACTTGGATATATGACCTAATGAAAAGATACGTGTTGTACGTCCTCCAGATAAGCTCAATACAAAACCATGAGGAATATTGACACCGATAGGTTTAACAAATCCAGAATTTGGTGGAGCTGATGCAAATGGATCGTTAACACGTGTAGTCGACACCTTCAAGACAAACATAACAGAAAAAAAAATCAACGAATAAAAATTATGAAAATGAACGAATGAACTATACAACATATTTAAAAGAAAACACCAAATCGCACATACATACACTTACAAAAAATGATGAAGGTTAACGGAATAAGAAGCCTATTGAAAACAGATTTTCACGAATAATCCTCATCTAGACGAAACATGTCGCGGTTCAGCGAAGAGACTCTTTTCATAAGTTAAAACACAGTTTTTTGTTCAGTGAAGAAATTTCTTTTCAACGACTTCATTTTCAAGCTGTACAATCGTATTTATATTACAGAAAAGGTTATTAAGTGGCACTAAATAATTGCTCAGTCAATAAACATATATAAGTGATAAGAATAACAATAATTAAAATGTTATAAGGGGTAGAGTTGAACTGGATGAATTACAAAATTAATAAAGATTGTTTTATAAGTGAATTGATATCAAAATTTTCTTTTAAAAAGTCAAGCGTTGTCTAAAAATTTTAAAAAATTAGGAGTACGATTACGATAAGAATAAAGATGTGAAATGAAGTGGAATGAATTCAAGTGGTAAAATAAAATAAAAACTAGAAAGAACATTACTATAACCAAGGTAAAGAAAGGGGTTTGAAAAAACGTTTTCGAACACATAATTTAGGTTTCTGTTCATGGATAGCTAAAGCTTCGGCTATGCATAAGTGAAGAAAACGTTAACTTTTGGAGCGATTCGATTTTGCCATGTAGATAACTTTGAAAGATGAATCACGTGGGGCTGAATGACCAGACTCTAACAGGTGATCACAAATAGACGACTTAGGAGTTCGTTATTCTTATGACATATATATGTATATTGACTGAGCAATTATTTAGTGCCACTTAATAACTTTTCCTGTCATATAAATACGACCGTACAGTTTGAAAATGAAGTCGTTGAAAAGAAATTTCTTCGCTGAACAAAAAACTGTGTTTTTACTTATGAATAAATGGGTATTTTTTCGGGATTTAAAAGTGTGCAAAGACTTATTTTCGGCAAATTCATTTTCTTTAGCTGTACACAATCGTATTTATATACAGTGTTTTCACAAAAGACGGTAGTAACAAAAGTGATAAGCTGTCATAATCATAGTTAAGTTTAAGATTAGTTAATGCATAAGAAGAGTTGAATAAGCGTACTAGAATTACATAAAAAGATAAATAATTTAATGTGAATGAGTTGTAATCAACATGCATATAGGAGCGAAGGAAAATGTAATATTACATAACAGTTCAAAATATATACATGAGTTTCGATAGAGAAAGAAAGACCAGATTTGCAGTATAAAATGACATCATTCTATTTCACAGGTTTTCATCAACTGCAAACTACCTGAAATTACAATGGTTATAAACAATGACATTTCATACTTCAATGTTTGAAAGTTAATAGAGAAAACACTATAAAATGAACGCATCCGCAATATAAGTATTACAATTTATAGTTTAAGTTGTCATCAATTGGTGGTAACTTAAACTATTACCTTTCAAACAATGAAGTATGAAATGTCATTATTTATAACCATTGTAATTTCAGGTAGTTTGCAGCTGATGAAAACCTGTGAAATAAAGTGATGATATCATTTTATACTGTAAATCTAGTCTTTCTTTCTCTACCGAAATATATCAAGGGAACCAAATGTATGAAATATACATGAGTTATACAGAGTTAAAAAAACAGACTATCAAAAATCAAGCTAGTAGAAACCAACAAGGTTGTCACCATGCTGATAGTAGTGGAAGTGATTGGATAATTTTCTTTTGTATGCAGGGCTTTGGTTTCTCTATGTGAGTTGGTTAGAGTTTCAGAAATGCTGAGGAAATTAAAATGTATATTTTGTAATTTTTATTATAGCTTGATTCCAAACAGTATTTTTGGTACAACTGCGGAATTTTCAGCATGTGATATCGGTAGCCCAAATTTAGCAGACGACTAGTAGCGTGTGGGTGTGATACAGACAATGTGTTCCAACGGTATATTATAGCCTCCAAAGCCTCAGGATGGTCGGGGGTGGGTGCCTTGCCCTGCGGGTCGGCCACCGCTCCGCACACCTCTTGAAATGTTCCCATATGACCGGGCGTCTTACATAGCCTCTCCTGAGGAAGTCCTACTCACTGCCTTCACGTGGCGGAGGTGTTTTTCACCAAAGTGAGAGGGCGAAAGCGGATGCCCGGCGCTCTTCACCGGGTTGACTATCCATTGGATGACAGTCTGGGGGAGATGGCTAAACCCTGACTCCAAACCTCCAACGACTGGCGTATGAAGCTCGCTGGAGCTCACGGGCAGATGTATGGACAAAGGGCTTGTTGGATGTCCTGGATGTCTGGACCCATTCAAAAAGGCGTATGAACCGAACTCCGGTCACCGGCTGCCAATGGATAGTGGACTCCCTACTCCACTCCTACTGCCTTGTAGGTCACACTTGGTTGTGTAAAGGCTAGAGCTGCACTCTCAAACAAAAGGCCGAGCGATTCTGGGGACATCACTCGTACCAAATTCCCATGAAACTTCATGAACTCTCTTACAAACGTTTACTCTCACCATGATCGCCGCGCCTGGGCAGCGATGATTCGAGATGTTCATGAAGCCGGCTCATCCTCCCGTAGGAGATAGCCGAAGTAAAGTAAAGTAAGTAACAGTATATTATTCTCACATATTCCCACAGTTATATACTGCATTACCAACAGAATATTATGTAAATTTGAACATTCTGTTTCATGTCGTTTGATGTAAACCTAAATCACACGCTCGGCGATTGGCTAACGAATATAAACTGTAGATATATAAACAGCGGTTTGATTAATGAAAAAGATACCTTGGCTCCCGTGTCGTGAATTCTGTTGTTACAGTAGAATTTAAAAACCTTAATGTAAATCAACTATTTCAAAAAACTTCAGAAAAGAAAAAAAGAAAACAGCAACAATTATTGGTGTATATATAATCACCAAAGACTCAGAGACTGTTGATTTATGTAATGGTTGATGACTGAAAAAAAATAAAATGAAAACTTCAGTGGTGGAAAAATTCTAACTATCGCCAGCGCCACCTTCCCGGGTTGCACACTACTTACTTGTAAACGATAAAATTCAACAACTTCTCCTTCTTTTAAAATTGACAACATTTCATCTGTTGGACTCCATAAAGTTATCGAAGCGCCTATACAATGGAAAATTTTCAAAAAAGTAAGTGTATATATAACAACTGATTTTCAAGGAAGCATGAGAACATCAATTGATACACTAAGTAAGATAAGAAGTGTAAAAGGTAAAGTCAAAAAAGAACACACCAAAAACACCGTGAGTTTGAACCTCGAACGTAATTCTCAGCCTTAATATATGAATTATTTGCTGGATGGTGAGTAGCAGTGGAATCCAGTATGCGCGTTTCGTCCTACTTTGGACTCGTCATCTGGATACATCTGCATCCCCCAGTGAGTGATAGTGTTCCCACTGGGAAAATCTAAAATTGAATTTAATAATTAATGTGACCTGTTGCACAAGAGAGTGGCTCTCGTGACCCAAGTGGATAACGCTTTGGCGTTTGAAACTATGGACACTAGGTTTGAGCCTCAGTGGGAACATCATCACTCACTGGGGAATGCAGGTACATCCAGTTAGCTGACGAGTCCCAAATAGGACGAAATGCGTATCCTGGATTCCACTGCTAGTCACCATCCTCCAATTAACCTCTAGTTGTCTGACCAGACATCGTCGAAGTATCTGCACAAGGAACCGACATGTCAACCTGAGACCGATCACTTTGGTTCCATCAATCGACAGGAAAGTGTCAAATTGAACTAAACAATTAAACTATGAGTGTTTCGTAGAAATTTTCAGTAAATAAGAAATGTGGTAGGACAGTTTTAAGATCAACTTTTTCATAAAATAAACCCGAAGCAATCACAGCTGACTTGCTTTATTCCTATAATCAGTGAGAGATATTTGTTATGTTTTGTCATCACAACAATAATTTATAGCAATAACCACGAAAGACACACTGAATGAGGATAAAAAATTCCTTCTAGAACAGATTGGATAATAAACCTTATTCAAACATAAGAATATGAAGAAGAAGAAGAAAGTCCAATATTTTGGTGGTTTAGGCTGATTTTGGCTCTCTGATCTGAGTCAAAATGTGCATGCTGCTGATGAGCCCATTACATAAACGAGTGAAACGACTGTCCAGTGTTTAAATCAACTCGATCTGGCTAGCAAATCTTACAGATAGATATGACGATTGGTATTCAACTTCTTAGATCAATGAACAGTAATATGTGATAAAGCTTATTTTGTCAGAGCAAAATGTGCTACAGTAACACTCGTTAGTGAAACCTGATATTTAAAGGTTATACAACTAATGTAATCCTTGGAATTTACGTACATAAAAGTACCTTAGAGAACACACTTTACTATATTACTTTTTAAAGAAAAAACCTCGCTCTCAGTAATATCCCACGACGGGCAATGTTAACTGACATAAGATCAGTTTGGAAAAGAGCTAGTTTTTGTTAAATGAAAACATGGCTTCATCAGTCAATGAAATCTACAGCAGTTAGTTTAAGCCAGCCATGTAGGGAGGTGTAGACTTCCTTACTGGTTGGAGTCCTCGGGGCGGTAAACACCAATGAAGGCTGGAGACAATTGGTGATATGGCTGAAAATCGTTCTCAATAGCTGGCGCAGATGTATCCACTTCTTGTGACTTATAATATCCAATAAAACTATACTATTCTTCGATATTACTATTCTTTTTGCCTCATATCTCTGTTTTGAATCTCTTCTTACTTTCTTCTCTTGTTTTGTGTGTTAAGTGAAGTGTGGTGACTCGAACTGCTGTACATCTGTACAAAGTTCTACTTTGAAACTAGTCAGTCAGTCATGTGTACTAGTTCGCTTTCTCCTGTGAAGCTAACCATAAATAAGTTTCACTATAAAGACATTTCCAAGACGTGACTATGCAATTTTGTTAGTATGGCCTCTGAAAGGGGATTGCACCTGAACTCAGACAAATGCAATGTGTTTTTTTTAGTGGTGTTTTTGTGTTCTGTGAATTGTATGATTTAATTAAGGAGTTTCCAATTCTTTCTAGACAATATTCTCAGCGCTTACTTTAAAATGATGTGAAGACACAGTAACATCATCTATGTTTAAATGTGATGGTGCATTATATTTTAGCTCTCAATTTCTTAGACTGTAGAGTGTATTTAGATAATATTCAAATGCTGATTCACCCTGTTTAGAGCAATTTATGTATTTCTACGATTTTACTCAGTTCAGTATACCCTCCGTCATTAACCATTTGAATTCCATGCGGAATTACGCACGACATTTTATAACTATTTTTTATATGAACAGATTTGATGGAAAGTTACGAAAAGACTTATCTTTGCTGGTACATATCTTTATAAAAAGTTTATAGTTGAAAAGTAAGCCGAAGATAACATTATTCGAAAAGTGATTTCAAGTTGAATCTCATCACAAACCAAAAATCAATTAAAGGATCTTTGAAAACTAGGGAGTAATGGGCAGTTGTTTCGCAGTATTTCCTAACTGTTTTCTAATCTGTTCAGCATGACCCGATTGGAGGTTAGACCCAGTAGCCTTAAGGTCTCACCTTAAAGGCTGTGAAACCTGGCCATTGAGAGTGGAAGATATGAAAAAAGATTAGCTGTCTTCGATCATAGTTGCCTGCTTTCTATCTCCCGTGTGAAGTGGTATGATAAGGTGAGCAATATTGAGGTTAGGCGTCGAGTGCTAGGTAAGCAGGGTAAATCTATCGACGAGGCTGAGAAATTACACCGATTGAGATGGTTAGGACATGTGTTACGCATGCATGCCTAACCGTCGCCTTCGTCTACCGATAGGCAATGTTAGCTGACATCGGGTCAGGCTGGAAAAGAGCTAGCGGTGGTCAAACCAAAACATGGCACCAGTCAATGAATTCCACAACAGTTAGTTTAAGTCACTCAGGAAGGTGTAGACTTCCTGACTGGTTAGGGTTCTTAGGACGGTACAAACCAATGACTGGAGACAATCGGTGATATGTCTCAAAATCGCTCTCAATGGCTGGTGCAGATGCATCCACTCCTTGTGACTTATGATTTCCAATGAAACTATATAGTTCTTCGTTATTACTATTCCTTTGTCTCACACCTCTGTTTACTGTCTCTACTATGCACTTCTTCTACTTTCTTCTCTTGCTTTATGTGCTACATGGAGTGTGGCGACTTGAACTGCTGCACATCAGTGCAAAGTTCAATGTCGAAAACAGACAGACAGAGACCTTAAGGTTCTGAGGTAAGAAATTTACCATTCACCTAGTGGAATGAAACCCGAAGATACAAGAATTCTTACTTAGACCAGTTCCTTACAAACCAACACTGGTGATTAGTGACCGATGACTGCAAGATGAACTTCCTAGATTCCTAATGGAAAGTTATGACCACTGAGATCCACCAAGTAGCATATGAGAACAAACACTCATCATTGAAACTGATAGGTGGTGGTGCCATTTATTGAGAATTATCGGAAGTTAAAATTCATAAGCAATTGGGTTCTGTTTAAGTTTCTCGCCTTGAAACCAAAGGGTCCCGGGTCCCACCCCATGTGGGGTCATCAGTGGGTATTGCGCTAAAGTCTCAAAATAGAACAAGTTAGCTGTTCAGTACTCCTTGGTTTTCAATGACCCTTCAACTGATCTTAATTCGTGATGAGTTTCCAATGTGATATCAATCAAATACCTACAGACCAACACTTGAAAACTGATTTCCATTCTAAGCAGAAACTCTGATTCATTCACTAACAACGTAAAACTGAGGTCAGGTAAGGCAGAACTAAAGATACATCGAATGCTAATAGGGAAGGTATTTCCGAGCTTTGATAAACGATCAACTTTAAGGCATTCTTTACTTCTTCACGAAGCTAGTGCTGATTACATTAACAAGTCTGATAATAAAGAGTCAAGAAACAGTTTAAACGCCTGCATAACATAAAACAATCTGCAGACTCAGAAATAGCTTAGTCAGTGGTGCTTTTTTTGACGTGATCCTAACAACAAACAATATAAAAATAACAGGTGAAGAAATATATTTTAACAAAGAAAGAAGAAACAATGGCACAGAATAATCTGGATCCATTTTATTTCGTCGGTTCTCATCAGTTTTCTTTAATAAAATTAAAAAAGTTTACAATTTTAACAAACTTTTGTCCATTAGCAAGCGTATTGTCAAAGCGTCATAGTGAAATAAGGCGTTGCGGTTTACAAGGTGTCTAAAGTGTTACGACACATATATATATATCTTGTTAGAGAGAAGTTTCTTGAAGAAAAATAACTAATTAGCAGTTGTGTTGTTGGGGTAGTAACAAAAGAAAATTAGTAATAGTTATGTAATTAGATAAGAGAAGATCAAAATTTCGGTGCGCATGAGGTCAGATGAGTTGATGATGTAATACAGTGAGCAGAACTCAGATCAAGAAAAATTACCTCTTAAGGGAGTCAAGCTATAACTTCAGTAAACCTGAGAAGACTTGGGGTACTTTGTCTGTTAATTATTTTGAATAATTCCAGCACATCTACTCGGTGTCCTGTGTCAATCAGATGTTTGGAGATCGACAGTTTTTCTTGATCTGAGTTCTGCTCACTATATTACATCATCAACTCATCTGACCTCATGCGCACCGAAATTTTGATCTTCTCTTATCTAATTACATAACTATTACTAATTTTCTTTTGTTACTACCCCAACAACACAACTGCTAATTAGTTATTTTTCTTCAAGAAACTTCTCTCTAACAAGATATATATATGTGTCGTAACACTTTAGACACCTTGTAAACCGCAACGCCTTATTTCACTATGACGCTCTGACAATATGCTTGCTAATGGACAAAGGTTTGTTAAAATTGCATACTTTTTATTTTTATTTTATTAAAGAATTCAGGTTGTACGCAGCTGATGAAAACCAACGAAATAAAATGGATCCAGATTATTCTGTGCCCAATGTTTCTTCTTTCTTTGTTCAAATTTATGAAAGGGAATCATTGTAAGAAATATATTTTAATTATATGGATAAGTTGTAGGTAAATCGGTGTAACTTACCGTAATTACTGGCGATGTCTTTTGGATGAAGACCTAAAACTCTTAAACGCAGAAGAGGTGTGACCTAGAGTTTAAAAAAAAAAGTAAATAATCGTAAATTAATTTACTACTGATTATTCATTTTAGTATGCAAACAGATTAAAAATTTAAAAAAAGAGCTCGGAATAGATAAATGCGATGGAAATAGAACTCTAACCTGTCTAGATGGGACACTTTCAACTACTGCATCATGAATAACAGACTCTTTATAACGTTGTATAGCATCACGTTGTAGAGCGGTAAGATTCGATTCAGCTTCAGCTGAGTCTGGAGCATTTAGAATCATGTGTAGTAATGCTTCTCCATCATTCCCCAAGGCGGTGAGTTGTTCACGGGTAGGCTGAATTCGACGTTTACCTAATTTACAAAGCAGAACACAAAACGTATATTGAATAAACAACACGCAAAATTAATTAGCTGCATGCAATGTCATCCTAAAAATAACCAGTAAACACGTTAATATTAGCAAGGGACATTCACGAATAGAAGGGAATAATAATAATAATAATTTGCTTGATTCCAGAAACAGTACTAGTGGTACAGTGTGGAATTTTCAGCACAAGCATATAATTCATGGAAAATTCCCATTGGGACTTGGAAAAAAATCAAAACGAGTGATTCTGTGAAGAATCTCTGATCCACGAATTCACCATCAAGCTGTACAATCATATATATATATATATATATATATATATAACTATTTGTTCAACCCCTCCAATACTTATGGTCTTAGTTCGTCTATGCTGAAGTATGACAATCTCCAATCATACTTTGGCCCTACTCATTTCTCCTTTTAACTTATTCAATTTGAATATTCTTCTCCTATTGTGTTAATTGTTACTGTTAATTTGAATAGAGAAAAAACGAACATGTTTGCAGGATAATACGAGCTCGTTTCGTTTCGTAGATTCTCTTCAACCGCGTACATTTTAAATAAATCAATTGTACGTTATAAAATTTCTGAACATACTGTTTACAATGATTTCAAGTTTTTTTCTTTCGTTGCTTATTATTACAATTATTATTATTCGTCATAATTTATACCTTTCACGCAAACATTCTCTCAATACTATCGAATTTTCCATTTATACTATCCGGACTTATTATTAGTGATATCATCTCTTTTCTCCTGTTTCATTCCACACGTTCGTTATTTTATTATGAACTTCTCATTTCAGTCTTACTATCTCCTCTTTAATACACACACACCACTTTGTACTAACCACTCACCTGACACCTTTTATAACCTTGAAACCACTTGTCAATTTTTCCCACCCCACATTCTACGAATCGATTATGACTAATCATCACCATTGTCTCCCATTTCACAATATTTTGTAATCGATTTCAGCCTATCACCATGATTGTCACACAAATACTACTATTCATTTTCGGTGGCATAGCGGTTAGGACGCTCGCCGACCATGCAGCAGCAGCCGGGGTTCGATCCCCGGCCGACGCACTCCCTTACCTCGCTAAGCCAGAAATAACGCTGGTGAATAGTAAAGGTTGGGCATGAGGCTAGCAACCTCATCCTGTAAAATAAACACTGCTACAGAAACTTCAAGCCGCTAGCTTGAAGCCCTATATTCCCCTGGGGAACGTGAAGGATAAAAAAATAACTACTAATCTGTCATTCTACGTTAAAAAATGTAACCGCCACATGCATAACTGGCTATTATTATTGTAACGACAACATATATTATATTTTATAATTGTAAGAACCTGAAGAGGAGTACTTATTGAAAAGAATATTCTTCGTTCAGATTGACTTTTAATATAGATAGCGACATAATTTCAAAGATGATGTAAGCAGACAATTACTTAGTGTTAAAGGAAAATGTGACTAATTACATCACCTTCTCTTTCTCTCACTACCCTGGTAATCATAATTGTTTTGTTTGTGCGCTTTTGTATTTTGTTCTGTTGCGTAACATTCCATTCAACCTTGAGGTTGATTTTCACTCACTGATTTGAAGTCACTATTAAAGGTCAAATCTACTAAATTAAATTATTTCATCTATTTTTTTAAAAATTTCACTTCATTATTTACTTCCACCCTCTTGAACTCTCCACTACAATATGTATAAGTTAACTCTGTTGTTCAATCGTGTATTTTGTCTCTAGTCCGTCCATCCTTGTTTCCAAGAGAAATTTGAATTCCACTTCTTTGTCTAACTAGATAGTTCTCTATTGACATCATCTTAGGAATTATGTTGCTCATACTTCCTATCTATAACTTGAAATCATTGTAAAAAAAAGTATGTTCAGAAATTTCGTCGTAATATATATTACATAATTGGTGGATGGTGACTAGCGGTGGAATCCAGGATGCTCATTTCGTCCTATTTCAGACTCGTTAGCTGGATGTACCTGAATATCTCAGTGAGTGATGATGTTCCCACCGAGGCTCGAACCCAGTGCCCATAGTTTTAAACGCCAAAGCGTTGTCCACTAGACCACTTGCAGGTACATCCAGATGACGAGTCCAAAATCGAACGAAATGTGCATCCTGGATTCCACCGCTAGTCAGTCACTATCCACCAATTAAATACTAATTAAATGTCCGGACATCGTCGAAGCATCTGCTCAAGAAGCCGACATGTCAACCTGAGACCGAGCAGTTCGGTGTAATCAATCGACGGGAAAATCTAAAATTCAATTAAAGTAATATATATTATAATTGATTTATTTAGGATGTACGCAGTTGAAGAGAATCCATGAAACAAAACGAGCTCGCATTATCCTGCAAATATGTCACCTTTATTTATCTCATTCAATCCGTGGTCAAACTTAAAACGTTTCACATCCGTATAAACTAACTCTTGAAAATTAGTCTGATGCTCGCGCTAGCGACTGCCTACAGGACGAAGTTGCTTAGAGTTCTAATGAGAAGTTGTGACCAGTGGGGTCCATGATACCAGGGATCGAGGACAAACACTAACCGATGATACTGACTGGTGGTCGCGCTGAACTCACGAGTCTGTAAAAGTTAAAATTCATGGGCCAATGAGTTGGGTCCAAGTTTTCTGAACGGTCCACAAGTTTTCTTCGTAACCGGAAACTCCTAGGTTAAAACCCCGGTGGGTAGGTACTGAAAACGAGTCCCAAACTGGGAGGAGACAGCTGTCCAGTACTCTAGTTTTGGTTTTCAATGGCTCTCTAACTAATATCAATCCATGGTAAGACTTAAAAAACCAATCAAATCCTTACAAACGAACTCTTGATAACTGAATATAATTTCTGCAATATTGTCTTATCATAACTGTAACCGTGTTGCGTCATATCTAATTGCTTAGTAGTCTTATTATTTCTAGAACCTTTTGAGATTTATACATTTTCAA
Source organism: Trichobilharzia szidati (assembly GCA_944472155.2). NCBI lineage: Eukaryota > Metazoa > Platyhelminthes > Trematoda > Strigeidida > Schistosomatidae > Trichobilharzia > Trichobilharzia szidati. Next base: position 52,341,865 of record OX235274.1, read on the forward strand.
GTATTGGTTTGGCAGGGATTTTGTTTTAATTGCATGGAGGATTTCATCATGAGCTGACATCAGTTAGAGAACCACTGGAAAACCTGGGAGTACTGGACAGCCAGCTGTTTTGTCCTAGTTTGGGACTCTTCAGCAGTACGCGTCCACCGAGGTCCAAACTCAGGACCTTCTGGTTACAAGGCGGTCTCGTAGACCATTGAGCCACTGGGACCCGATCCAATAGTCCTTGAATTCTAACTTCTGCCAATTCACGACATACCGCGACCATTTCGCAATGTCTTCTTAGAGGAGTTACTGCCTCATCTTCAACCTGCTGTACATTATACATTTCATGAACTACTTTATAAAGTATAAAACCAATTATTTTTTTACCCCAATTCACATTACTATTATTATTGTTGTTATTATTGAAAAGTGCATAAATGCTTAAGGATTCAGATTACGAAAGAAATGAGATAAAAGTTATCCCACAATTTCGAACTGTTGCTAAGGGAACGGAACTTCGTAATTATATTACACAAGATGGTACAAGCCATCAGTTACCCAAATCGTTTAATATACAAATTCTGAAATGTATAGGTTCGCAGATGACTGTTTACCTCTGTTCTCAAAGAATTCACAGACGTATACTTCTAAACATTTCCATGATTGAATGTAAACTGAACACCAATGAAGAAAATGGATAGACGTAAGTAATGTCATATACTGAGCAAATGTCTACTATTATCAGTACACTGAAATAAACAGACTGATTGAGTTTCAGTGTAGAACTCTGAACAGAAGTGTAGCAGTTCAAGTTGACACAGTCTATATGGCACCAAAACTTTAGAGAAAAGCAAGAAAAAGAAACATTTGAAAGAACTATGTGATGCGTAGAAATGTGTGCGAGACAGCATAGGTAAACTAAGGAGTGATAGCATTTGCGCCATATCACCAACAGTCTTCAGCCATTGATTTTTAGCTTCCAGAGGACGCCAACCACGTAATCTACACCTCCCCCTGTGTAGCTCAAATCATCAGCCAGAGATTTCAAGCATTGATGCCATATTTTGGTTTGGACGCCCTCAGACCCTTTTCCAACGTCATTCTTTGTTAGCTAACAGTGCTCAACGAGGAAGCTGGTTGCTCTGTGTGCGTAATACGCATCCTAACCATCTTAAACGGAGTAGATCAATCGACAGATATCAGAAAGAATGGATTCAGAGAAATGAAGATATTAAAATTAACTATGGAAAAGCAGCTACAAGAAGGTAAAAGTGAAGAGGTCTGAAAATTTAGATGTGGCTGAACCACGACTGAGGCTGACAGAATACAGTTCATTATATGCCATATCGCCTGAAGTTTTTCATTTCGCTGTTTTTAGTTGGCTTGCAATGTGAATGAAGAAAACTGATAGTCAGCAATACGCAGAGTAATCTAACAATTAAAGACTTCTTCAAATTACTATACCCAACATAAGCTCACCTTAAATTAATAACAGTGGCGAACCACCTCAGTCTTCTACAGTTTATAACCTAATCAACCAGTACACAAGATTACTACAAGCCTAAGAAAAGCAGTGCTCAAATGCACAATTCACAAATTAGTGAGCAGTTACCAACGTACACAGTTCCAGGGTCAATATTTTCACCACAGTTTACTTTAGAAAACAAACTAATTAGGGCGAAGTTCAACAATAGTGTCCCAGGAGTGTGAACGTTCCAATGACCTTGAACTCATGCTAGTCGTTCGCTAACGGTATCTGTCATTATCGTAGCTGAAATATCAACGCTATTCACCAACTTAGGAGCAAATTTCACGTTTTTAAGTACTGTTTGGACAATGTGTTAATAGCTCGTTACGGCTAGGATTAGGGTTAAGGTAAGTATTGGGGTTAGGGTTAGGATCAGGGTTATGGTTAGCATTAGGGTTAGAATTACGGTTTGAATAAGGGTTATGATTAGGGTTAGAATTAAGGTTAGGTTTAGTGTTTGGGTCAGGATTAAGCTTATGGTTACAATTAGGGATGGATTAATAGTTGATGTCATTTATTTTAATTTGTTTTATTATCCACGTTTTCCTGGTAAGTAGTCGTCTATCCTCTTGCTGGAAACCATAATAATTCAACCGAGGGCTTTTTTGGAAGACTGCAAGCAGGAAGAGAGAGATAAACGATTCACAAAAACAGTTTATCTGTAGTCATCTCGGTGAATACATGTACAGAAACTAGTCTAACTTGGCAACTGATACTCCTCGTTAAAACTAGGACGTATTTTTAAGCCATGTTAGAGAAAGATAACCTGTTTAATGCGTTTTCAAGCATTTTCTTGTCAATATACATCATTTTTTGAGCAAACAATCCTCATTATTATGATTGGTCACCTGAAGGTCACTCGTGCGTTCAAACTTCTGGGACGCTATTGTTGAACTTTGCCTTAATCAGATCACAATATTATTTGTGATCTGCTTGATACCAGAAACTGTCATGAATAGAGCAGATATATATTTGCACAAAACTATTTACTACTAGTTGATCTAAATGAGTATTTGTATACTACTCATATCAAACAGTACTGCTTGCTAGCCAGCCATATCGAGGTAATCTAAACACCGGACGGATGTTTTGCTGCTTGCTCGTTCGGAACCGAGCTCATCAGTGGTGACACAGGTGTGATTCAGCTCGAAGAACCGGATCAGTTGAAACTGCCCGATTTCTGGCTAGCTGATGACACTGTAAATCAACTTCACAATTCGTAAATTCGACTCTTTGAGCTGAGTCCAACTGGGTACACCGCTGATGAGCTAAGTGCTAAATGAGAGGAACGACCTCCCAGTGTTTAGGTCACTTTGATCTGGCTAGCAAGCACTACCGGTTGATACCAGCGTTACCTAACTACTAATCTAAATTAATCAGTAGTATATAGTTTTACGTAAAAAAAACGTTAACTGCTTTAATGAGTTGAGAAATACCGTCATTACATAGCCAAATGCAGCTGAACTCCGAGGTATGAATCATGGATGCAAAAATGGTTAGATTTCAACAACATAATAAGTAGTAGGGGTTAAGGGTAATTATTATTACTTTTTTTTAAAAAATTACCTGGGTCACTGAAAACAAGTTTGTCTAGAGCGCTGTCTATCACTTGACGCCTTAAAATTTCATGTGATCTAACTTCTGCCTCTTCAGCTCGTTCACTACGGAATATTCGACGTCGTCGAAACTTGCCAAGTGATTCATCTGTACCAGAATTCGTGCGTGATAAGGTAGTTGACATATCTGTATTCTGATCTGAAATTTCTATTGTCTCCATATACTGTAAAGAATATCGACGCTACATACGAAAAAAAACATTGTTTTCATTTAGAAACATTAAAACTAAGAATAATGTAATTACTGGAAAGTTAATACAACTTTGAAGACAAAAGGATGAGATAAAGTATGGACTACATTTAAATTGAAACCCACAAAAAGTTACAACTTAGCTATCCACAATACAATTCTCACGCTCCATGATATGACCAACACCCATTGTGCAAGGACTGATCAACTGATACTACCCAGTAACCCAGATCGAAGTAGGTAGGGCAAGCTTTGAAGCCAACATCCATTGGCTGAAAATCGACTGTTTAAGCCAATACCCCTATTAAAAACTTCGTTTGGCTAAGGGTGGATAGACTTCGGTTTTTAATAATAATAATAATAATAGCTTTATTCCAAACAGTATTTGTGGTACAGATATGGAATTTTCAGCGCGCATTACAATATTGCATCTAATTACCTCATAAATTTTATAAGGATTTTAAAAATAAAAAGCAACAACAACAAAAAGAAAAAAAGATAAATAAGGGAAATAAAAAAGAACAGCATTGCATTCACATATTTAAACAATGCACCACAGGATATGATATATAAAATTAGTTTGTAATAGAATATATGAGCAACAATATAATAGTAACAAAGAAAGGAGAACAAAAGCTAATGGGAACTATTTGTTAGAGTGCCGCAGTAAATTGATCGTGTCATACCTAACAGTTTTCTCATCACATAACAGCTGTGCCAGATAAGGTATTGTGGAGTTTTTATACTTGGTAGTCCTGGCATATAGCCTCCTATAGTTGCTTCTAGTTCTACCAGATGAAATGCAAAGAGAGAGCTGCGTATAGAGAGGGTGTTCGGGGTCTGACAATATAGACTTCGCTAGTTTCTTACATGACATTATATGTCTATCCACAGTGGTGTTAACCAGTTGGTTTAATGAAATCCCACTTCCCCTACTAACAGCTTTTAGTGCCCTACGCAGAGAAGCAAAGTCTTTCTTAAGTAGTCCAGGGAAGATTAATGGGGAGCAGTAAAGAGGGATCGTTAGAATACAAGAGTTGACAAACTGAGAAAGCAAAGACTGCTTTATACCAGACTGCCTTAACTTCCTAACGTAGAACGTTAAGCCAAACATCTTTCTAGTCACTAGCAAGATGTGAGAGGACCAGGAAAGATCGGAGGAAATACTCAGTCCAAGGTACTTGACATTAGATGTATCTTCAACCTCTATGCCGTCAATGATAGTGGGGCCATGTGAGCTAGCTAGTTGTTGTAGGTCACATTTTCGTCTGAAAGTGAAATTTACTACCTGACATTTAGACGGATTCAGCTTAAGACCGTTTGAAGAGGACCACTGACAAATTTCCGAGAGAAAGTTATTAAATTTGGAGCAGTCTGACTGAGAATTGACAGGCATGGGGACAGAGAGGTCATCAGCATACTTGACAAAAGTGGCTACATCAGAATGGGGCAAGTCATGTAAGAAAAAAGAAAACAGAAAAGGAGAAAGAACAGCACCTCTTGAATTGCTGTCATATGGCCGCGAGTTCATAGCCCCTTCTAGACAAATTCGATTCGTTGCCTTCACGTGACGTGGGTGTTCCTCACAGAAGTGAAAGAACAAATGAGAACGTGTATGGCGCTAAAAACTGGACTGCTCGACATACTGGTATACCTAGGTGGGGGCTGGAAAACCCTGATTCCAAACCTATGGTGTACATGGGCTCCAGAATTCGAACAACCGCCTGTTTTTCAGTCTGTGCATCCGGGCAATATCCGAGCCATCGCATAAAATATGAGATTCTATGCGGCGAATCTCTTGATGCTTAAGTCTGGTAGCAAGTCTGTGTTTTAATTGTAATAATAATACTGGTTAAACCGAAGGGCCACATCTTCAAAACGCCACAAAAGAAGTACACTTTTTTTCAATATACTGAGGTAACAAAAAAGGCTAGGTAAACAAATATTGTGGGGTCTAGTGAGAACCAAAACACTGGATAAAAAATAATGACAAGCCTTATTTTGAACATTTTTGTATGAAGACTTCTGTTTACGAATTTAAACTTTTTGGTTTCAGTCACTATAATACTTAAATTGGATGAGTAGAAATTTAATGGCGATATAATTATTGATATATGAATAAAACTCGTGCACTGTGGTACAGTATAATACCATTATGGGTAAAATTCGTTACAATGGTTAACATGAGCAGCTGTGGCTCATCTCTCTAGACACTCTAACTTCAAACCTTTAAGTCACAGATTCGAACCTCGTTCCACCTAACGAAGTTTAGGCGGTCAGGGCAGTTACTCTAGCCCTCATTACCAACTGCATGCAAATCCAAGTAGTTGTTGAGCAACACACACAAACACAGTGATACACATGAATTTAGATCTCATATTTTCCTGGATGCATGTTATGTGTTTATTTTACTTCTTTGCTGTGTTTTGGACAAATTAAACTTTAGGCACCAGTAAGTACCAGTGGAGTGCGACCGCACCAATGACCTTGAAATACCCAGTGAGCAAATTAGTAAACCCTGGTAAATAATATTGCAATCACAAATACACTATGCTTAATGAAGTGTTTTGTTATTAAATGGGATATCTGGCATCTTTCAACTCAGATTTTGGTTGAGATTAAGTAAAGGTTTAGGCTAAGGACAGGTTAGGGTTAGGTTAAGATAATAGGGGTGGTATGAGTTAGATTAGGGATATTTTCACGTTAGAGTTAATTAAGTTAAGGAAAGATTAGGTCTATTGTTAGAGTTAGAAGACCTAGATAATTACGTGCATACAGTGTATGCTAAATTACTCTGTTGATATTCCAATCCAGAACTGAGAGGTATTTTTGTCATAAGTCGGAGAAAGGTATCCTGTATAATAGTTTCATGACTTTTAAGTTGAACAAAGCATCAACTACAGTTTTAGCAGAATCAAATGGTACCATCTTTTATTTCGTCGCCTTCTCATCAGCTGCTTACAGACCAAAGACATTATTAAATGTATCTACAAAAACAATTTTAACATACTTGCACAGAGTTCATTTTAAACAAAAATCAATCGATCAATATACGCATACAGTAATTATATATATAAATATATATATATGTAATATTAAACACTACTCCGAACAATGATAATCATACACAATAGTAACTTTTCAGTATCTCGCATTCGGATGAAAAATATCCAGTTACCAGGGCAAAGAAAGAATTCTTTCTGAACGCATAAGTAAGGTTTCAGGCGCTTGATGGAAATGGCTTCAGCAAACTTAAGGAGCATTGAACTCTTTTGCTTATTGAAGATTTTGAACGACTTTTCGACGTCAACCTCATGACCCGTGTCAGGAAGATGCCAGGCGATGGCACTGTTTAAGGCATTTGTTCCATTTAGACGTAAGCTTTTTGGTACATGTTCAGAAAATCGTAGATATGCTCTTCTTTCTGTTCTTCCAATGTAACTGCTCCCGCAGATACATGTAAATTATTTTATTATTTTCATGAAAATATTTATTTTCTACACAAAAATCGCCTTTATCATGTGATTGGTACGTTCAAGGTCATTCGTCCATTGGTACATATCGGTGCTAAAAGTTTCACTTTGCCTGTGTTTTCTTTGTTCAGTCTTTAGTTTTTCACTCAGGTTATAAGCTAATTCTTACCGTGACATGAAGGGTGACGAATTAGACTACTAGAGTTAGCTAATGTTTGCTCTTATCTCAATATACTAGTCAACTTCCAGAGAAATGATTCTTTTCCATAGAGGAGCACACGTGGGTATACTTCTTTTAGCAGTTTACGTAGAAGACAACGTATCACAGAATAATTCTGTACAAAGTTAGTAATGATGTCCTCTGTTCGTTAAACAGCATTGGACTAGCACAGATGTAGAACCACGTAAGAATGCGAAACAATTAGTTCCCTTAATGAATTTCAATTAAACAATAAGAAGACGTAAATTATCTGACTAGTGCTCAACACACTGTAAAGAATCTCACCACACACACACGTATTTTCATAGGAATTTATATTCTAATAAATCAAAAAGCGGTGGGAGAAGTGACATCGATTTAATAGTGTGAAATATTCCCATATCATGAATTTAAAGTCAATCTAAACGAAGAATATTCTTTTCAATAAGTTCTCCTCTTCAGGTTCTTACAATTATAAAATATAATATTTGTTGTCGTTACAATAACGATAGTCAGTTATGAATGCGGCGGATACATTTTTCAACGTAGAATAACAGATTAGTAGTCATGGGGTGTCCAAATAAATAGTAGAATTTGTGTGACAATCATGGTGATAGGCTGAATTCGATTACAAAATATTGTGAAATGGGAGACAATGGTGGTGATTAGTCATAATCGATTCGTAGAATGTGGGGTAGGAAAAAATTGACATGTCAGTTCAAGGTTATAAAAGGTGTCAGGTGAGTGGTTAGTACAAAGTGGTGTGTATTAAAGAGGAGATAGTAAGACTGCAATGAGAGGTTCATCATAGAATAACGAGTGTGTGAAATGAAACAAGTGGAGGCATACACTGAGATAAGAGATAATATCACTAATAATAAGTCCGGATAGTATAAATGGAAAATTCTGCGTTCACATTGACTTTTAATTGACATAGGTCAGATTAAAAGGCTGCAGTGAAGGGTAAAATAACAATGGAGATCAGTAAAAACAAAGCAGGAAGATAATAGTACATCTATCCTGCTATCAAAATAAAATTTACCAAGGTAGGTCGAACTTACTGTTAAATTGTTTTAAACACATAAAGGTGATTTAAACATCTTAACTAAAGGCTTTCCACCTAATTTAGGATAAATCCTAAACACGTTTTATGATAAGGTTTAAAAACCGTATAAACATCGACTTCATGTCCTGCATCTAAAAGAGGTTTAGGAATAGAAGAGCTAGGTCGTCTATTTTCACTATATTGAGGCTGACATGATTCCATGTTTCTGAAAATCTAAACTGCAGAGGCCGATAAAAGCCTGACTATTTAAATGTGCGAAATATACACTGTTCTTAGATGTAATTTGGAGGATGAATTTGGGCACTCTAGCCGCTTTTTATCTCTTTATGAACTTCTCTGGATAATTATTTTCACCCACAGTGTTACTATCAGCATTCTTTCTTCACCTTCAGATCTGTCTTCTGTGAATATTTGTTGGATCCTACTAAAACGGCACCACATCAGAGCTCCTTGGTACAGAACAAGAAAGAAGCTGAGGCAATTAAGATACTGTCCTGTCCAAGTAGGTTTTCAGCAAATAGATAGTTGTATGGTCCATTCCGTTATGTACTGGAAAAAATATCTGAGGATGATAAACAATTGTCTTTCTCTCTCAAAGATTTAAGTCATATTTTATTTTACACTTCATTTATTCGATCTAAAATTGAAGTGACAGAAATACGACTAAGTAAGAGCTTCGGAGCATAACTTTAAGTGACTTCAGAAGCAAATCAAATCCTCTTAACTCGTTAATGGTGAGAACAGACGACCTAGCTCTTCCATTGAGAAACCTATTATAGATACAGGGCATAAAGTTAATGTTCATGAGTCGTTTAAACTTATTATAAAATGTGTGTGTGTGGAGGGGGGATGTATGCTAAAGTTTGCGTAGGCCCAAGTTTAAACCAAAACAAATCATCAAGTGTTGGTTTGCAGGGATTTGATTGGCTATAGGTTTCATAACGAGCTGATATCAGTTAGAGAACCATTGGAAAACCTGGGAGTACTGGAATACTGTTTCGTCTTAGTTTGGGACTCTTCATCAATACGAATCCATTGGATAGGGTTCCAGTGGCTTAATGGTCTACGAGTTCGCCTAGTAACGAGGAGATCCTGGATTCGAACCCCGATGGGTGCGTACCGTCGAAGAACTCCAAACTACGATAAAGCAGAAGTCCATTAGTCCCAGGTTTTCAAGTGGTCCCCCAACCGATGTCAGCTTGCGATCATCTCTGTTACCAAAACAAATCAATTTGTTATCAAGTTAAACCTTCTACGGTAAATTTTGTTTTGATAACAGGATAGATGTAATGTTATCTCTCCCTTGGTTGGTTCATTGATCTCCATTACTATTTTAACCTTCAATACAGACCTATAAGTACAGTCTATGCAGCTACCACCATAGAAACAAACGAAATGATAAATACACTCTGAAGAAGTGATGCTTGGTAATTTATACGTGCTTTAGTGTGAGTACTGGTTTGGATGAGAAACTGGAGATCAGGCTTTAAGATATTAATTCGTTTTCCTGTCCACGGTATTCTTCCCTTCCTGTGTGGAAGTGTGCTCTCTCATATAGTCGCTTAGATAACCAAATAATTGCAACGTCCTCTTCAACTTTTCCATTTCTTCCTCGAAACAACTGTCAGAACATCGAATATCAAAGCGAACGTGGCGTGTGCTACGGACAAGATTTATAAAGGCAGTATATGGATGTACATTGATGGAAGGTGTGCAAAATTGAAATCGACAAATTAAGCCAATGCCTGTAGAAGTAGAAATGTTTATTCTTGACCTAAAGGCGGCATTCGATTCTGTCGACTGAGAGGTTCTCTGGCGATGCTTGGCTGTAAAAGGAATGCCGAGAAAGTACATTGCACTGATTAAGGCACTCTACTCGTACTCATTCAGCCAGGTGAGGGCCTATGGCGAGTTGTCATCTGAAGTGGTGACGACTAGTGGCGTCCGTCAAGGGTGCCCATTATCCCCATTCCTATTCAACTTCATCATAGACGTACTAATAGACTTAACCCTAACACACTTCAGAGACTCAGGGATTGACTTGTTACCAGGGAATAATCTCGTTGACTTAGAATATGCGGACGATATAGTCCTTCTAGGCAAGGACGCTGAAAAATTGCAGAGTCTTCTGAACACCTTGAGCAACAATCTTCGTATGTTTGGCATGCGATTCGCCCCTGTAAAATATAAGATGATGCTGCAGGATTGGACTACACCGACTCCTAGATTAGAAATAGGAAGTGAAGTGGTAGAGCACGTTGACCGCTTCACTTACTTGGGAAGTACCATCAACCCCGACGGGTTGATCTCCGACGAAATCTCAGCACGAATACAGAGGGCTAGTTTCTCATATGCCAGTTTACGCCGTCTCTGGCGTAGACTTGATATCCGACTATCGACCAAAGGGCGTGTGTACTGCTCAACAGTCCACTCCGTCCTCCTTTATGGTTGTGAGACCTGGCCATTGGGAGCAGAAGACATGAAAAGATTTTTTTGATTGCACACTAGTCAGTAACTACTGTAATGCGTCTAGTCTTATCTTTGGTGCAGACTGAATTCTATCAGTCAACCATCTAATACCAACAATTCACAGTGCACCGTAATGGCGAGCCACCTAGCATGGTGGCCACATTGCAAACATGACTGATAGAATTCAGTCTGCACCGAAGATAGGACTAGACGCATTACACTAGTTACTGACTAGTGTGCAATCAAAAATATCCAATACAGTCCTACAGGAAGTCAGACGCGAGCCTGAATAGCTCAGTGGTAACGTCTCTGACTGCAGCACCGGGTGACGCGGGTTCGAATCTCAGAAGGGACATCAGTTCCTTCAAGGTTGCAGATACGCCTTGCTGATGAGTGCCAACTAGCACGAAACCTAGGTCCAAGGCTTCCTGCCGATTGCCTCCAACCATCTAATACATGAAAAGATTAGCTGTGTTCGATCATAGGTGTCTGCGTTCTATCTCCCGTGTGAAGAGGTATAATAAGGTGAGCAATATTGAGGTTAGGCGTCGAGTGCTAGGTAAGGGGGGGAAATCAATCAACGAGGCTGTGAAGTTACATCGACTGAGATGGTTAGGACATGCGTTACGTATGCCTTGTCATCGCCTTCCTCGACAATGGGCAATGTTAGCTGATATAGGGCCAGGCTGGAAAACAGCTAGCGGCGGTCAAACGAAAACATGGCACCAGCCAATGAAATCCACAACAGTTAGTCTAAGCCACGTAGGAAGGTGTAGACTTCCTGGTTGGGGTCCTCAGGACGGTAAAAACTAATGGTTAGAAACAATTGGTGATATGGCTCAAAATCGTTCTCAGTGGGGCAGATGCATCCACTCCTTGTGACTTATGATTTCCAATGAAACTGTTTTGTTCTCCGTTATTACTATTCCTTTGTCTCACACCTCTGTTTACTGTCTCTAGGATGCATTTCTTCTACTTTCTTCTCTTGCTTTGTGTGCTACATGGAGTGTGGTGACTTGAACTGCTGCACATCGGTGCAAAGTTCAATGTCGAATACCGACCGACCGACCTTCAAATCTGGATCTAGTTTACGTTGTGGACATGAAATAACCCCACTACTGGGCAACGTTTCGTCTCATTGTTTAACCTTGTGCCAATTGGAAACACTTAGTTCCCCATACAAATTTAAAACAAGCAACAAAGGTTAATAAAACAGGATTTAATGAATTCATCCAATGTCTGTAGAACTCCTCAGCTGAATACTCTATATGCAGGGATATATATATATATATAAACTACTAGAATTACATTTGGGGGGGGGGGGAATTTAAGACTAATAAGTAATCAAACTACAGTGGACCAATCATACAAAACGATAGGTGTGAATGTTTTTCAGGTCATGTTCAAATTGATAAGGGGAAAGGAGTAAGGCACTAAAATTGAGATAAAGTGCACCTCACAACAATTACACACCACTTAAATAAACAATTAATTATCAGAGAACGAACTTCAATATATCAAGAGTTGCGAACTGAATGATACTGATAATAATACTGATGGTAATAATAGTATCAATAATAATCATAATAATAATAGTAAAACGAGTTAAGATAATGGTACTGATAAAGGATGGTTTTAAATGAATCAGGAATAATAATAACAATAAGACGTAGAATAAAATATTACACCAGTCAGAACAATTTGTTGTCTGTTGACCTAGCCAAATTTTAATGTGGCTAGAAACCTATATGTATTGTGACGGTAGAAGACGAGAGACTCGGTAAAGGAACGTTTATTTGGAATTAGGTACCTCTATATATAGCGAAATTAAGTACACCTTTATAGCCTCGTCGATTGATTTTCCTTCTTTGCCCAACACTCTACGCCGCCTAACGTTAACATTACTTACCTTATTATGCCACCTAACGTGAGAAAGAGATCGTAGACATCTATGATCAAAAACAGTCAACTTTTTCATGTCTTCAACTCGTATTGGCCATGTTTCAGAGCCATAGAGAAGGACGGAGCGAACTACTGAGCAGTACACACGTCCCTTGATTGATAGCCGGATGTCACGCCTACGCCAGAGATGGTGTAAGTTAGCGAAAGCAGCCCGAGCTTTTTGGTTTCGTGCTGAGATTTCGTCACCAATCAATCCATTGGTGCTGATACAACTTCCCAAATAGGTGAAGTGGTCAACATGTTCTATCACTTCACTCCCTATCACTAAGCTAGGGGTGGACGTAGTCCAGTCCTGTAGCAGCATCTTACATTTTACAGGGGCGAATCGCATGCCAAACATACAAAGATTGCTGCTCCAGATGTTCAGAAGACTCTGCATTTTGTCAGCGTCCTCCCCTAACAGGACTATGTCGTCTACGTATTCTAAGTCTATAAGACTATTCCCTGGTAACAAGTCGATTCCTAAGTCGTTAAGTTCAGTTAAGGATACTTCCATTAGCATATCTATGATGAAGTTAAACAGAAAAGGGGAAAGTGGATATCCCTGACGGACACCACTGGTTGTTATCAATTCAGATGACAATTCCCCATAAGCCCTTACACAGCTACGTGAGTTTGAGTAGAGTGCCTTGATTAGTGCAATGTACTTTCTTGGCACTCCCTTCACAGTCAAACATTGCCATAGAACCTCTCGATCCACGGAGTCGAAGGCCGCCTTCAAGTCAAGAAATATGGCAATTGTTGGACGCCGAAAAGTGTGTCTATCTTCTAGGATCTGTCGGAGAGTGAAGATATGATCTATGCACCCTCTACCTGGCCTAAAGCCAGCTTGATTTTCCCTCGTTTGTTCCTCCCGAGTTCGGCTTAGTCTGTGCATGATTAATGAGCCTAGGATTTTAGAGACTATGTTCGTCAAGCTGATCCCTCTATGACTATCACATGAGGACTTGTCTCCTTTCTTGAATATTGGTATAATAAGTGACTTACCCCAGTCTGATGGGACCGTCTCTGATTCCCAGACGTTACCTAGTACCTTAGTTAAACTATATACTAGTACGTGACCTCCATATTTAAACACTTCCGGAATAATTCCGTCGAGTCCTGCCGCTTTGCCTCGTTTGCCTCTAATTGGAATATTTTCAATATTTCGACTTGAATTCTTCATATTCTGAATGATTAACGGCGAACCACTAAAGGGTATTTACATAAAAGAATCTAGGGACGCAAAACTGACAGTCTTAGTCAGTGGTAATTCCTACATTATAACCACTGAACTAGTGCACATATTAATAAGTAAACTCGTTCTTTGGATGGAATGATAACAACTTACACAAAAATAATAACAAAGAACATACTTGAATTACTACACGAATTGAACTGCACAATCCTCCATCAGAACTAAGAGTGCACAAAGCTACCGGATACATACCACAACCTGAACTAGGCTGTTTCACAGAGAAGCCAAGACGTGAATACCAGGTTACAGGTCGTGTAGAATTTCCATGTAGCTTTAATGACATTCCAACAGCTGAACCATGATCTCCGTACAGATGTCTGAATTCATCATGCGATGATGCATCAGCAGAAGAATACTTCCGTTTGGTTCGACTATTATTACCACCTGACGGGTTGGTTATAATTAATTCAGCATTCGCTGTAACAAGCTTGGAACCAACACGAATTTTTCCAGATTTAATTAGAGCGGTTAACATTGGATCGGGATTCCATGATATTTGATACCAACCGTCTGTTAAGCAAGCCTTGTATTTTAAAAATAACAGTATCGATGAATTTTTAAGTGACTGGAATTCATATATAAAAAGCATTTAAACTAATTGCCTATTGAGACAAAGCTACACGATTTACAGTACTCGAAAAGGTGACGAAGTCATTAACGTTTTCTTTTTATTTCTTCACGTTCCCCAGTGGAACATAGGGCTTCAAGCTAGTGGCTTGGAGTTTCTGTAGCAGTGCTTATTTTACAGGATGGGGTTGCTAGCCTCATGCCCAACCTTTCCTCTTCACCAGCGTTATTTCTCGCTTAGCGAGGTAAAGGAGTGCGTCGGCCGGGACCATGTGCATGGTCGGCGAGCGTCCTAACCACTATGCCACCGACGCACACATTAACGTCATTAACGTACTCTTTATCAACTGCACATACTGACGACACTAGTTGGATGAAATCTAGTCTCTTTGAGTGCCCAATCTTTTCGTCGTTACAGTGTAGATTCCATCTTCGTGCCAAAAAGTGACATACATGAATGTATTGACCATAACCATATTGTAACGACAGAAGACAAGGGTCAGGCAACAGATCGTTTATTGAGAAAATCAAGAGATATTTATAGATTTTTATGTGCATTATTAATAGTGTTATTGTTAGCGGAGAAGCAACCTCTTCTGATTGGTTATTCTGTTATCTCTTTGTAGCCGTTTCTCAGAAAGTTAAGCCACATATCTGCGAGTCATATTTCCCCACGTTAGCTCCGCTGTGATTGGTTGGTGATTTTCTCAAGGTTAAGCTTTGTTATTGTTTTTCTCGTGACGCTGATTAGGGACGTGAACATTGACGTAAATTGTTGCCTACAATTTCGGCTTGCAGCCAGCTCTCCCCACAAAATATCATAAATTGTAAATACCCAACTTAGAAACTTCGTTTTTGAAATTCTCATTCCTCATTCCCATTTCTCGTAGGAATGTTACAACTTTTCATATGTCCGGGACAGATGTTGAATCATTCCTATTACACGTATTCTCAATTGATTCGATAAATAAAACTTCAGATAACAACCTCTCCCTCAATCCTGTTACATTTGATTTTAGAACTCCGGAACCAGAAGCAGGATTCTTACAAAAACAGGAATAAAAGTGCCAGTAAAACTCCCAAACTCATTTAGACACAAATAAAGTCGGATAAGGGATGCTGCAGAGCCCAAGAAACAAAATAATTTAGTTTATCTGACGCTGAAATGATTGTGAGATTTAGATACATAGACCAAAGTAGTAGGCCAGGGTCAATTCGATTAGCAGAACGCTAAAACCTAGTGGAATCTAGACTAGTAGGCCTAGAAAAAACTCAGCTATAGCATCATACACAACCATACAATAGGATGGAAAATATGATAGTCTTAAAATCGCCTTTGACAAGATTGAGGGAGGGATTTATACCTGAAGCTTTGTTTATCGAATCAACCGAGAATGTGTGTAACTGGGAATAATTCAACGCCTGTTCCGGACACCTCAAAAATTGTAACATCCCTAGGAGAAATGGGAAGGAAAAACGAGAATTTTAAAAGCCAAGTTTCGAAGTTGCGTATTTACAACTGATGATATGATCATGAATGATAATTTTATGTTGGAAACGTCATCCAATTAGTAATACTATTTCATTACATAAAATAAATGTATATTTAAGCTATTTGGTGGTTGGTGACTAACAATGGAATCCAGGATACGCATTTCGTCCTATTCAGGTTTCATCATCTAGGTGTGCCTGAAATCCAAGGGATCGGCGTTGTTTCCCCTGAGACTTGAACCCAATACTCTTCCTTTCAAACACCAAAGAGTTGTCCACTAGACTACAAGAACCACCTCTTGTGTAGCGGGGATAAGTTACTATTTTATTTAGGACAACGCTTTAGAGTTTGAAACGAAAGGTACTGAGTTCGAGTGTCAACGAGAACACCATCACTCGATGGGGATTGCAGGTACATCCAGGCGTCAAGTCCCAAATAGGACGAGATGTGCACCTTGAATTCTACTGCTAGACATCATCCACCAAACAACATCAATGCCCAACACCCCAACATAGTCGAAACGTCCGTATACTAGGAGCCGACATGGCAACAGAAGCCGAACATTTCGTTTCGATCAATCAACATTTAGCTAACAGCTGCCTAAGATAAAATGAGCAAGTGTTGGCTCAACAAACCGAAGTTTAAAACACACAATTATGGAATAACTAAATATTTAATATATATACTAACCTTTACACAATTCTCCGAAATATCCAAGTAACTGACAGCCAGTATTAAGCGTCGTGCTGCAGTATCATCTTGTTCGATAACTTTTCGAAGAGCTGACCTGGAAAAAAGTACACAGACAAATCATCCTTCTTTACATTCAGAGTCACTACAAGATTTTCATGATTTGAGCCAAGGAAAATTTTAACAAGCTTTTAAAGTAAATTTCACGGACATATTTAACATGGACTATTAAATATAAATTCAAAAGAGATTTCTTGAGGGAACTTTTCATATCCACTTAGGCATTGTTGTCTTTAAGAAAGAGTGAGAATGGAAGAGAGTGGAATCAACGTTTTTCTTTTTTTTTTTGACAGTAAACTGTTTCACTCAAGGATACTTGACTTATTCAGCTCCTCTTGTCTGATACTACTGTGCTGCAGTATTCGTCATTTTGACCTTCAGTTATTCATTCGGTTCACTAACTCTGCTTGATTTATGTTGTCAAAGTTTTACTGGATTAACTATTACCATTTATATCCAGGAAAATTTGAAGTGCTTCCATTCGAATGTCCTTGCAATGATCTCGTTGTGTTGATTCAACAGAGAATAATATATAGTATTTTAGAAAGAAATGATATTCAAGTGTTGGTTTGTAGGGATTTGATTGGTTACAGGATTTTCATCATGAGCTGACATTAGTTAGAGAACCATTGGAAAACCTGGGAGTACTAGACAGCTGTTTCGCCCTAGTTTGGGACTCTTCAGCAGTACGCACCCACCGGGATTCGAACCCAGGACCTTCTGGTTACAAGGCGAGCTCGTAGACCATTGAGCCACTGGGACCCGATCCAATGGCCCATGAATTCTAACTTCTACCAATTCACGAAATAGCGCGACCCCTAGCCAATGTCTTCGGCGAGTATTAGTCCTCACGCCCGACCTGCTGCGCCCTACTGGTCACGACCTACTCATATTTACAAGAAGTCTTCACTCAAAATAATGAAATTAGGATTGAAATCACTAAGAAATGTTGTTATTGTAGTAAAAACACCCACTTGGTGCATAATGGACACCAAGAGATGCACCGCACAAAACCTCATAGTTTGTGCGAAGGCTCGGATACTTTCCGGACACCCAGACTGAAGCAGGTAGTTGTCTCAAAGAGTCACCCTCCAAGCTTTTGACACGAAGTCTTATCCACAAGACAATGAAGCAGCGTTCCCATGGTTGACGGTAACTAAAACAGGTCCATTCGATCCGTCCGGATTCTCAAGCCCATGTATACCATAGATTTGAAATGAGGATTTTTCAGCTCTGCTGGATAGACCAGCATGTTTACTAGTCCGGTTGAGGGACACCCACATCGCGTAAACGCAGTGAATAGGACTTATCTGGTAGAGGTAGGTTATGACCGCGTGAGAGCATTTTGAGATAAAGACCAAAGTCTGCCCACCAACCTCGGTCGTACCAGGGGTACTAAGGAGAAATGTCTGCAGAATACAAAATTAGCCCACCGAATTAATAAAAAGAGAAATAATAATTTTGTGATTCCTGATCATGTCAGCTATTAAGTCTAATGCTCCCGTTCTCAAAACAACTTTTTTCCCTTCATATTTGAAGTTTCATAAGTTAGTTTAAAGTAGTAGCTATCTGTCAGGATGAGAACGTGGAGTGTTCTGAATATACTGACTACATCTATTTAACTGTCAGTTTGATCATTTAATCTGATTTACACAAAGTGTCTCTCTCCCGTTAACGTTTCCCTAAGTGTTCATTTCGTTTTAGAAAAAACTGGTCTAGGTAGAGTGGGACGGTTGTTCTTTTGTTGAAATCATCGGGTGAACCAGAAGTGAATTCTGTCTAGGACGCTGGTCTCGACGATAATCCTGAAACTGTGATAATAAATGACCAGCCTATACTGTGTACGGTGAAGTATGGTTGTTTTTGCATTCATTGGTACATTATGACTTTTTCGGTGGAGTGTCAGATACGTTTCATAATCGATACGAGTGACAATCTATCTTCAGCTTTCTTATTCCTTTAACTATCATAAGAAAAGTGTATGACAAACGCCCGCATGAACTAGTTTATTAGAATGCCTGTGTTTGTGAAGTATACAGTTTGACATAATGCCTTTATCACTTCTTCTTTTTGTTGAACCCAGCTATCCGGGATAGATTTTTCATCTACCGGACTATGCGCCAATGGAAGGTAGGGTTTCAAGCTTGAGTTTTGAAGTTTCAAAAGCAGTGGTTTATTCTTTTTGTTTTTTACGGGAGTGGGGCTGCTAGTCTCACACCAAACCTCCCGTTTTTCCAGGTTTACCGTAGGCTATGGATTGGACTCCAGACCACAGGCATGGTTGGAGTGCGCATTCTACCGCTGAATATATACATTGTCAGGGTGGGATGCATGCCTATAGCATACAGCCAGCCTTCTGTAAACCTTACACACAACAATTCGATAGCGTAACACCCGGTATTCCCTGTAAGTACTAACCGGGACCAACGTTCCATTAACTTCGGTGGACGGACTAGAACAGGTGCTTTCACAATGTGGAATGATCGACGATAAAAACCCACTGACCAATCAAAGGTTATTTGGCCGGTCGGTGGCATAGTGGTTAGGACGCTCGCCGACCATGCACATGGTCCGGGGTTCGATCCCCGCCTGACGCACTCCTTTACCTCGCTAACCCAGACATAACGCTGGTGAAGAGGAAAAGTTGGGCATGAGGCTAGCAACCCCACCCTGTAAAATAAGCACTGCTACAGAAACTCCAAGCCACTAGCTTGAAGCCCTGTGTCCCACTGGGGAAAGTGAAGGAAATTTAAAAAAATCCAATTACACTTTTGTTAAGTTTGTAAATCTCATCGCCAATGAACATGTCACTTAAGAAAAGAAGGAAGGAATAATACAAAAATAATTATAAGATGAAAAAGAAACTCACCTTTGACAACCTTCAATTTCACGATCATAACGATAGCGTAACTCGTTTAAAACACGACTAGGTGTACAATAATCACTGAGTACTGTTGTGCATAAATCATTATAAAGTAAAGCAACAGTGCCAATTTTCCACATTATTTGCAAATAATGATTTTCAATCCATCCATACGATATAAGATTTGAAGAAATTTCAGGACAACTCAGAAATGCGCTAAAAGTTAAAGACAACTTGGCGGTAATCAAGTTATAATAATAATAATTTGCTTTATTCCAGAAACAGCACTAGTGGTACAGTGTAGAATTTTCAGCACAATATCTACAATATTTGCATCTAATGCTACAAACACCCCAAAGGAGTATTTAACGAAAAAAACAAATCTAAAGACACCAACAGCAAAAAAAAAACAGGATAAACACAAAAATAATTATAAATGCGAAAAAATACCAAGAAGTAGAAAGGAAAATAAACATCATATAATAATAACTCAGTATTGGGTAGTGGAAGCTATGATATGATTATGCATGGTGACAGTAAAGCTATAGTCATACAAGAAGTTATGAAATGATATTTAAGAATGTTTATCGCCAAGATGGTCAGTTAATTTGGTTGAAACAACTCTAAACAATCATAAAATAACATTTCAGGGTTGTTGTTTTGTTTTATATTGTCAGGTCTAATGCAGCGTTTGTAGTGGAAGTGTGAGTAATCCTGAATAATACAAAATTTTTTAAGGTGGTGACTATGGCGTTCACAACTAATGATTGTCAGTTTAATATTGCCGAAAAGTATAGAAAATAAGAAAACAACAACCACAAAACTAATAATTACATGATGGTTAATGACAGGACAATTTTGTAATACTCATAGTGCTAATAGAGTCGGAACCAGTGGATACACGATAGAAGGAATATAGTAAATTACAAAAAAGGAAGCCAATGTTAATAATTTAGGTAGCTAAGTATGTTTGAGAAGGAGTTCACTATAGAATACAAAATAAGAGAGAAATAAAAGAGCCTAAAATTATGTTGTTAATAACAAAGCAAGTCATAGGTTTCACGCTTAACATTGTCTCTGTCGCTTAGAACACGGGCCAAGTATGGTCTCGTTGAGTTCCTGTACTTGGTTGTACGAGCATAGATTATTTTATACTGATTTCTGGTTTTTCTTGATGAAAGGGAATTATAATAATAATGTTTGTTCCTATAAGCTTATCCAACGTGTTCCTCTAATCATCTCTGTCAGGGCAAGAGAAATAGAACTCGAAGGATGGAATGTATAAATTTCATCCCGAGCCTGAAATATACGTGGCATCAATGAAACAAAAATGCACATTTTTAAAATTCCATTCAGTGGAAGTTTCTCATGTTGATCGTAGTTTAAGGTAGCAACAATGGGCATAGATTATTTTTTACTGATTTCTGGTTTTACTTGATGAGTTATGAATTTATATATATACTGGATTGAGTTACGTTCGAATCAATAAAATGACTCAATATCTACACTAACAAGTCTTACAAATAATGCTGGAAATCACAGGAAGCAATAGTCTTTTGTTGATGTAATAGTACCTGAATATATTCTATTTAGAAAATTGGTTAACTCTTAAATATGTGCATATTACGAATCCATCACCCAACGACAATTGATCACTACTCAGTGCACTCATCTTCATGAGAACAAGTTTTTTGATAAATAATTAATTAGTACAAGGAGAATAACATGAAGTAGTTGATTATTTTAGGTATAACTAGTTAGTTCTACATTTAACATGTGGTATGATTATTAAAGGTGATGTAGAAAGTTTAAAAATAGGCACATTTTTTCTTGATAAGTAACGATCAGAGAAGTGCATCAGAATTCACGCGCCTAAATATTCTGGAAATTAGGACTTTCTAAATCCTTTGGAACAAAATCTCAGTACTAACCAAATGGATATTTAACGCTGAATGAACCTTTGCTTCAACGAACCGCATTCATGTTATTTTGGTTGATGGTGACTAGCAATGGAACCCAAGGATGAGCATTTCGTCCTGATTGAGACTCATCAACTGGATGCCCCTGACTGTCTAGGGTAAAACCTTACACCAAAGCGCTGCTCACCACCAGGCAATCGGGCTACGAGAACCGCTTCTTGTGTAACGTCATGTTAATCCTCACATAGCGTCAAAGCATTAGTACCAGGAGCCAACATGTCAACGAAGACTGAGCAAATTAACCAAAGAATTGAGTTTATATTTCTAAAACAGTGAATTTTAGATATTTCCTTTCAAACAAATACAAACAGAATTGCTACTTCAATTATATTCAATCTTTGGATAGTTTTAGTAGCATGAGACTTACTTTAAAATTTCTTGTTTACCAACACGTCCTAATTTATCAGGAATTAAGGTAAAATTATTATGCTTATAATCCACAGGAATAGCATCTTTAGATCCCGCATCTACGGCATACTTCATATCCCAAAGCCAGTAGAGTTTGTCTGCTGTCTGTAGAGACCATTTAATTACATCGTCTGAGCATCTCATATATTTCGGTAGATGAATTCCAGAAGTACATGGCTTTTGGTTAGCAAGGAGCGAATTCCACTTTAGGAATGATTGCTGGTTTGAAGTACTCAAAGCACTATTATTATTATTATCATTGTTTTTTCTACGTATACCCCATAGAAGTCCACATGGTCGTAATTTAGGCAAGGCAGGTACAGAAACGCAGGCATTTTCATTGGATGGAATGATTGACTGTTTATGTGCTATAAGATTCTGCTGGTCAGTTCGTGCATTTTGGCGATCCACTTCTAATCTAGTTCCATGTAATAAAATTTTTTTAAAAAGAAGTCAAAAATAAGATTATCTGGAATTAACCTGAAACGCTAAACACACGTGTGAATGTTATAAGATATGCAAGGGAAAGACAAAATCATGTGTTTTAACGAAGTAACTAGCCTGTCTACGACCAATATCTATTCTAACTAAAAGTGCCATCCTTGAATGAAAACAAACTTGACAGCCGTACATACTTTAAATAATAAAAAAACAACTTAATTCTGTGGATTTAAATGACCACGGATGTTTCAGATCTATCATCCATGTTAAGTGGGATAACATGATGAGTTATATCGAGGTCAGGCGTAGACTGTTAATTAAAGAAGGCAAGTTAATCGACGAGTTCATGAATCTACACCTATTGAGATGAACACGACCCGTGCTATGCATGGCGAACCCCCGCCCCCACGTACCTAGACAAGCAATGTTAGCTGACGTAAGATTCTGCTAGAAAAGGGTTAAAAGTGGTCAAATCAAAGCATACCATCAATCCATGAGGCTTTTTTACTGTTGACTCTAACCAGCTATGTAGGGAAGTGCAAAGTGACTGGTTGGGATCCTCAGACTGTTAGTGATAGCGATCAATGACGTAGATACATCCACTCTTTATAATCTCTCAGATTCATTACATCCTCATTTTTGTCCACATTACTACATTTTTTTCTATACACTTCGGTTCATTAAAGTTCCTTTGAATCTGTTTTTTCTCTACCTTTGTGTGCTACATGGAGTGCAGTAATTTGAACTGCTGAAATTCTGTGCAAAGCTCTTCAAGTGGAAACTCAGTCAGTCAGTTAGCCAGTTTTCCAAGTAAAGGTATAATTATTGCAACACCACAACAGAAGAGGCAATTGTATTTGTAAAAACGGATGCTTGTTATTTTAAAACTAAAACATGACTGGTTACAGGATTTCATTATGAGCTGACATTGGTTAGAGAACCATTGGAAAACCTGGGAGTGCTGGACGGCTGTTTTGTCCTAGCTTGGGACTCTTCATCAGTACGCACCCACCGGGGTTCGAACCCGGGACCTTCTGGTTACAAGCCACTGGGAACTGATCCAATGGCCAGCCCATGAATTCTAACTTCTGCCAATTCACGATAAAGCGCAACCGCTAGCCAATGTCTTCGGCGAGTATTTGTCCTCACACCCGACCTGCTGCAACCTACTGGTCACGATTCCCACTGGAACCCCAGGTAACTACCTACCTGAATAGGGTCAGTCGCCAGTGAGCCGATGAAGTGTCCCAAACTAGGACGAAACAGCTGTCCAGATGGTTTTCCAATGGTTCTCTAACCAATGTCAGCTCATGATGAATTCCTGTAACCAATCAACTAAATCCCTACAAACCAACACTTGAATATAAAAACATGACTGTTAGGATATCTACTAGAAAAGTAGTGAAAGAATGAAAAGGGAAGCTGATTCACTACAATCGTAGTAATTCATTTCTCAACAGAAATTTAAACTGATCACACTGAAACAACAAGATTAATTTTTTTTTAAGTGGTCAGTCAGAAGAAATCTACAAATGAAAGTGAATATAACACATTTTATGCTACAAGTTTTCCGAGACACCAACAACCACTGATGACATAGCACAAAATGGCCTCGATGTATACACTCCTCATTTATTTGTTTATTTAAGCGCATTTACCCGGTAGGGATTTTCGATGTACCAGGGCTAAGAGCCACATTTATCGTGTTAGGGTTGATGATACTACCCAGTCACCTAGACTGAAGTTGTAGGTGGAGCGGGACTCGAATCCACGGCCCATAGTGTTTAAGCCTAGTGAGCTACATCTCGATTTCACACTTTGTGATCTTCTACATTTTGAAAATCCAAAAAGAAGATCTGGATTTTCAACTCCAATGTGAAGTCAGTGCTACTATACGGATCAGAGACTTGGCGTCATAAAGAGCATCTCAAACAAACTACAGACCTTCATCAACAGCTGTCTTCGGTCAATACTCAAGATCAGATGGCCAGAAAAGATCAGCAACAGGGATCTCTGGGAGCGAACCAACCCAGTAGGAACCGATTGTGCAACAAATATGCAGAAGGAAATGGAGATGGATTGGCCATACTCTGAGGAAACCATCAAGTGACATCACTAGACAAGCCCTTGAGTGGAACCCGAAAGGGAAGCGGCGAGTTGGCCGTCCAAGGGTGACTTGGAGGAGGTCATGTGAAGAGGAGATAAAAACGTGTGGGCAGACATGGAGCCAGGTGAAGACTCTAGCAGAGAACCGAATGCAATGGAGACGCACGGCTGAAGCCCTATGTTCCTCTAGGAATTAAAGGATACAATAATAATAATAATCCGTCATTTAACTGCTCTTTCCCTTCTAGTTTTACAGCATTTCTTTTCTCTACCTTCACGTGTGCTTTTATGAAGTGTGTGTGTCTGTGAAACTATTGTACAAGGTTCTATAGGCTATAAATTCAATTCAATTCAATTTAGGTGAATTTCAAGCGAACGTATGTCAAAACAGTCAAAAGGAAACAAAAACATTCCAATTAAAAAAAATAAAAATAAAAGTCCTCCAATTAATTCAAAAGATAAAACTTTGATTCTGTCCAACCAGAAAATGAATATGTGTTATCCCATATGACTTATAAGGGGTAATTTCGGTCGGTCGGTTTTCGACATAGAACTTTGCACATATGTGCGGCAGTTCAAGTCGCCACACTCCATGTAGCACACAAAGCAACAGAAGAAAGTAGAAGAAATGCGTAATATAGACAGTAAACAGAGATGTGAGACAAAGGAATAGTAATAACGGAGATCAAAACAGTTTCATTGGAAATCATAAGTCACAAGGAGTGGATGCATCTGCGCCACTGAGAACGATTTTCAGCCATGTCACCAATTGTCTCCAACCATTGGTTTTTACCATCCCGACGACCCCAACCAGGAAGTCTACACCTTCCTATGTGGCTTAGACTAACTGTTGTAGATTTCATTGACTGGTGCCATGTTTTCGTTTGACCGCCGCTAGCTCTTTTCCAGCCTGACCCTATGTCAACTAACACTGCCCGTCGAGGAAGACGATGACTAGGAATACGTAGCACATGTCCTAACCATCTCAGTCGATGCAACTTCACAGCCTCGTCGATTGATTTCCCCTCCTTACCTAGCACTCGACGCCTAACCTCAATATTGCTCACCTTATTATACCACTTCACGCGGGAGATAGAACACAGACACCTATGATCAAAGACAGCTAGTCTTTTTATGTCTTCCACTCTCAATGGCCAGGTCTCACAGCCATGAAGGAGGACGGAGCGGACTGTTGAGCAGTACACACGCCCTTTGGTCGATAGTCGGATATCGTGTCTACGCCAAAGACGGCGTAAGCTGGCATATGCGAAACTAGCCCTCTGTTTTCGTGCTGAGATTTCATCGGAGATCAACCCGTTGGGGCTAATGGTAGTTCCCAAGTAAGTGAAGCGGTGTAACTTTTGTTCTAGACTAAAATGCATGCATTCTTTTTCGGTCGGTTAACTAGAATTCATTAATTCATTGTAGGAATCAGAGATTATATTTAGCGCGCTACTTTTTTCAGTGAAATTACTTTCTGCTGGCCTGTCCTAATCCAAGTTTGTGACAGATAGTCACTAACAACAGAAGCTATTTAAAACTGCAGGTATATACTTTTTTCTCTCCAAAACAAGCGTAGTCATTCAGGCGCTTACACACACATTAGGTGGAATATAACATGACAAGTAATACTGAAAAGTGAGTGTGTGTGTTTATGGAAGCGAATACATAGGTCGTACAGAAAGGCGATTGTCTACTCGCATGATGGAGCGTTTGCCAAAATGGTTGAAAACAGCTGAATGCAAAGTGAAAAAAACAACAACTCAATAACAAAACATCTTATGGACCATGGACAGAAATGATATCGACGTTGTCAAAGTCATTCACTATTGTCAGCAGACAAAGAAACAGGAAGGTGCTTGCAGCTGCAGAGGCTTGTGCAATTCGAGTTTATAAACCAGGTCTTCATGTACAAAAGGAGATGGTCGTCACTCTGAATCTACCATGGTAATACGTTTTACTTATTAACTGTTATTATTAATATTAATAACACTTTATTCTACTTCTTCTTATTATTGTTATAATTCTTGATTCCATGGAGGGTTTCATCATGAGCTGACATCAGTTAGAGAACCACTGGAAAACCAGCTGGGAGTACTGGACAGCTGTTTCGTCCTAGTTTGGGACTCTTCAGCAGTACGCGCCCAACGGGATTCGAACCCAGGACCTTCTGGTTACGAGGCGAGCTCGTAGACCATTGAGCCACTGGGACCCGATCCAATGGTCCTTGAATTCTAACTTCTGCCAATTCACGACATAGCGCGACCATTTCGCAATGTCTTCTTCGTGAGTAACTGTCCTCATCTTCGACCTGCTGTACCCTACTGGTCACGGCTTCCCACTAGAACCCCAGGTTAACTGCCTGAATAGGGCCAGTCACTAGTGAGCATCAGATTAATTTGCAAGTATTGGTTTTGTAGGGATTTGGTTTGATTGCATGGAGGGTTTCATCATGAGCTGACATCAGTTAGAGAACCACTGGAAAACCAGCTGGGAGTACTGGACAGCTGTTTCGTCCTAGTTTGGGACTCTTCAGCAGTACGCGCCCAACGGGATTCGAACCCAGGACCTTCTGGTTACGAGGCGAGCTCGTAGACCATTGAGCCACTGGGACCCGATCCAATGGTCCTTGAATTCTAACTTCTGCCAATTCACGACATAGCGCGACCATTTCGCAATGTCTTCTTCGTGAGTAACTGTCCTCATCTTCGACCTGCTGTACCCTACTGGTCACGGCTTCCCACTAGAACCCCAGGTTAACTGCCTGAATAGGGCCAGTCACTAGTGAGCATCAGATTAATTTGCAAGTATTGGTTTTGTAGGGATTTGGTTTGATTGCATGGAGGGTTTCATCATGAGCTGACATCAGTTAGAGAACCACTGGAAAACCAGCTGGGAGTACTGGACAGCTGTTTCGTCCTAGTTTGGGACTCTTCAGCAGTACGCGCCCAACGGGATTCGAACCCAGGACCTTCTGGTTACGAGGCGAGCTCGTAGACCATTGAGCCACTGGGACCTGATCCCGATCTTAAAAGTCAATCTGAACGAAGAATATTCTTTTCAATAAGTTCTCCTCTTCAGGTTCTTACAGTTATAAAATATAATATTTGTTGTCGTTACAATAATGGCCAGTCATGCGTGTGGCGGATACATTTTTCAACGTAGAATAATAGATTAGTAGTTATGGGGTGTCAAAATAAATAGTAGTATTTGTGTGACAATCACGGTGATAGGCTGAATTCGATTACAAAATATTGTAAAACGGGAGACAATGGTGATTAATCATAATAGATTTGTAGAGCGTGGGGTAGGAAAAATTGACAAGTCAGTTCAAGGTTATAAAAGGTATCAGGTGAGTGGCTAGTACAAAGTAGTGTGTATTAAAGGGGAGATAGTAAGACTGCAATGAGAGGTTCATCATGGAATAACCGATGTGTGAAATGAAACAGGTGGAGGCATACAGTGCGAAAAGAGATAATATCACTAATAATAAGTCCATATAGTATAAACGAAAAATTCGATAGTATTGAGAGAATGTTTGCATGAAGGGCATAAATTATGACGAATAATAATAATATTTGTAATAATAAGCAAAGGTAAAAAAAGAAAAAGCCAAGAGGGTTAAGGGGAAGGAGCACTCTTGGTGAGAAGGAGAATCATTAATCCAAGTTTGGCCACGGTAGGAACAGCGTCTGGACGTGTTCTTTTTGGATACAAAATTCCGGTTTAGTCGATCTTATTGCAACAGCTTCAGCTATGTGTAGAAGACGCAAGCGAACTGTACGTGATAACGACTTCAGAATTCTGTATATAACTCTGAAAGCTGTGTTGACATCGATATGATGTCCAGTATCGATTAAGTGTGACAGGATCGAGCTTTTTATGCACTTAATGTCCACCCCTGTTGAACCAAGCTGGTAAATGTTCTCGAACCCGTAGACGAACCTGCCTAATCGTGCGCCCTATATAACTTGAACCACAGGAACAGTTGAAATGGTATATGCATGAAGAAGAGCTAAGCTTAGGTAAGACATCTTTGAGTTGCTGGGTGAACATTGGACGGCTACTGAAGGATAGACAGAGACGTGCCGCATAACTGGCCTTTATTGTAACGACAACAAATATTATATTTTATAATTGTTAGAACCTGAAGAGAAATTATTGAAAAGAATATTCTTCGTTCAGATTGACTTTTAATTCATAATATGGGAATTTTCCACATTTCATCTTAACTTCAATCTCTCACACTCCCTCTACCCCTATCTATTTGAACATGACCTGGAAAACACTCGTACCTGTCTTTCTGCATGATCAATTCAATGTAGTTTATTTGTGCTTTTCAGTCTTATATCTCCGAATGTAATTTCAATAGTATATATATCCCCGTATGTGGAGTATTCACACCTGACGAGTTCTACCGAAATTTGATGAATTCATTAAATCCTGCTTTATTTACTTTTATTGCTTGTTTTAAATATTGAGAAGAGTAGAAAAACTGTCAGATTAAGGAACAAAGTCAATCAAGGAGATTGTGAATGTTCATCAACTTAGCTAGTGGTTAGGATATGCTGTCTGTCTGGATTGAACATAGGAATTGGCACTGAAGTGTAACAGTTCCAGTGGCCACGTTCCAAATACCACACAAAGGTAGACAAGAAAATGAGTGAAGAGAATCAATAGAGTTTTGACAAGTATAAGAGTGAAACAGAATGAGTAATGGTAGAAAGGAATATGAAAGATTACAGAGATTGGATACATCTGCGTAAGCCATTGACAACGATTTTGAGCCATGTCACCTATTGTCTCCAGCCATTGATTCTTAGAGTCCCAAGGGCCCCAACCCGGAAGTCTGCATCTCCCTACCTGACTCAGTTTAACTGTCAAGGGGATTTCATGGATTGATGCCATGCTTTTGTTTGGCCACCACTTACTCTTTTCCAACCTGCACCTATATCAGCTAGTAATGCCCGTTGGGGGAGGCGATGGTTAGGCATGCGCAGCACGTGATATGAGCTGTAGACGTGGGCCACACTGTTCCTTGACAAATGAATTTGACAATGCTAGATTTAGATTTGACTGTTTTTAACATAGAAATCCGCACAGAAGTGCAGCAGCCCAAGTTACCACACTCTGTGTAGCACACAGAGGAAGACAAACGAAAGAAACGAAACAAGAAATTCAAAGGAAAGATTATAAGCAGAAATGTGAGGAAGAAAGAATAGTAACACATGGAAAAACAACAGGGTTTGATGAATATGGATGATCAAACAGAGTAAATGTGCCGGAGCCATTCAGAAAGAATAAGAGCCATGATCGCCAAGTGTCTCCAGCAATTGGTTTTTAGAATCCGGGATCCCCATCCAGGAAGCCTACACCTCCCTACGTGGCTCAAACTGTGAATGATTTCATGAATTCATTTTAAGTTTTAATTTCACCGCCATTAGCTGTTTTACAACTTGATTTTATATCAGCTAACATTGCTCATCAAGAAAGGCAATGGTTAAGCACGCCTAACACATGTCTCAGCCATCATTGATTTACTTTCCCTCTTTAACCAACACTCGACGCCTAACCTCAATATTACTCACCCTATTGTGCCACCTTACATGAGAGACGGAACGCAGGCACCTATGGTCAAAGACAGCCAGCTTTTTCATGTCTTCTAGTTTTAATGGCCATGTCTCACAGTCATAAAGGAGGAGGATGGAGTGAACTTCTGAGCGGTAAATACTTTCTTTGATCGGTAGTCAGCCGGATATCACGTCTATTAAGCTAGAGATGGCGTAATTTGGAAAATGACACACATGCGTTTTGTATCCGTGCTGAGATTTCGTCGTCAATCAGTCCGTTGGGGCTGATGTAACTTCTCAAAATAAGTGAAGTGGTCAGCCCCCTTCACTACTTCACTTTAGCTAGGAGTTGGTGTGTTCCAGTCCTGTAGCGTCATCTTACATTCGACAGGAGCAAATCTCATGACAAACATTCGAAGATTTATGGTCAAAATGTTCTGAAGTCTCAGCGTTCTCATCCAGGAGGACGATATCATCCACATATTTTGAGTCAACAAGACTCTACCCTACTAAAATGTCAATCCCTAAGTCACTGAAGTAAGTCGGTTAGGGTTAGTTCCATTAATTCATCTATGACAAAAACACAGAGAAATGGTGAGGTTTAGATTTGAAAAGAAATAGAGTCTGTAAGTTGAAATAATAATCCATTGAGCCAATAACTATTATCTCAGACTTCCTTAGAAGTGAAAAACTGCTATGTTGAGGTTATCAGGATGAAAAGAATCAATGGATAGAGACTCTTGATGACACAGATTCAATCACCCACTATCAATCAAATTAGGACTTTGGATATTACTACCTTTTACTAAATTATTGTCTTATTACACATGTTTCTCTGTTTCCGTTCTCGTTATGTCAGCTACTTCGAAGTGTATTAACTTGAACTGAGACACTTCTGATTTGTACGCTTGTCTGAAGAAGAGACTTGCCATAAATACCTCTCATTACTTCGTACAGATCAAATACTAGACACTGGTTAATGCATCAGGCTATTAGTCACGAAAATATACAGTGGATAATAATTATAATGAGTGTCAAAATAGGGTCAATAACATTCGAACCTGTGACGCATTAAATGATATTTGAGAGCCCAGATTACTGACCCGTAGACCCTAAAACACCAGAAATAACAACTATAACAGGTAGTGATGTGAGGATATGTTAGCTTTACTACTGTGTAGACTTCACCTACAGAATACGCCTTGAATGAAATTAAATGTTATCACAACAAAATGCAAGCTTAGCGAACAATAACTACATCAGAATGGCGAAACGAATTACTGGATGCTATATTCCAATCAGTAAAACCACTCGCATTATATACACATGCTACAAAGGCATCTACAGCTTAACAGAAAACAATCATAACAAAGCTAAAAAGTGGTAAACTCGATACTTACTCCATATCTATTTCGATTATTTGTGACCCATCCTTTGATAGTTCACATGAAATGTCGAATTGAGTGTCAAAGTAACATCCATCCAACAAATCAATTTCATGGGTAGACAATGCCGAAGAAGCAGTTCCTTCAGCAACAACATGTTCATCTTTATTTACACCGGTAGACACAGTGTTCTCAGTATTACATTGATGAACAATGTTCGACTTCGAACAACTTCCCGTATTTTTCTTATCGTCTGAAATCACGAACGGATCCATGTGCAACTGCGCCAAATTCTCCGACGATGCATTCGATGAAGAGACTGAATCTCCCTTACCAGTCTTGAAACCAGTGAAACAACTATCACGAACATCAGAATTCTTACCACCTCCCACAACAACTCCATCATCTACAACATCCAACGCATCAACAAGTGACTGGGCAATCTTCCGTGATGATGCACTCGACAAGGACACTGAATCTCCCTTACCAGTCTTGAAACCAGTGAAACAACTATCACGAACATCAGAATTCTTACCACCTCCCACAACAACTCCATCATCTACAACATCCAACGCATCAACAAGTGACTGGGCAGTCTTCCGTGATGATGCACTCGACAAGGACACTGAATCTCCCTTACCAGTCTTGAAACCAGTGAAACAACTATCACGAACATCAGAATTCTTACCACCTCCCACAACAACTCCATCATCTACAACATCCAACGCATCAACAAGTGACTGGGCAATCTTCCGTGATGATGCACTCGATAAGGACACTGAATCTCCCTTACCAGTCTTGAAACCAGTGAAACAACTATCACGAACATCAGAATTCTTACCACCTCCCACAACAACTCCATCATCTACAACATCCAACGCATCAACAAGTGACTGGGCAATCTTCCGTGATGATGCACTCGATAAGGACACTGAATCTCCCTTACCAGTCTTGAAACCAGTGAAACAACTATCACGAACATCAGAATTCTTACCACCTCCCACAACAACTCCATCATCTACAACATCCAACGCATCAACAAGTGACTGGGCAGTCTTCCGTGATGATGCACTCGACAAGGACACTGAATCTCCCTTACCAGTCTTGAAACCAGTGAAACAACTATCACGAACATCAGAATTCTTACCACCTCCCACAACAACTCCATCATCTACAACATCCAACGCATCAACAAGTGACTGAGCAATCTTCCGTGATGATGCACTCGACAAAGACACTGAATCTCCCTTACCAGTCTTGAAACCAGTGAAACAACTATCACGAACATCAGAATTCTTACCACCTCCCACAACAACTCCATCATCTACAACATCCAACGCATCAACAAGTGACTGGGCAATCTTCCGTGATGATGCACTCGACAAGGACACTGAATCTCCCTTACCAGTCTTGAAACCAGTGAAACAACTATCACGAACATCAGAATTCTTACCACCTCCCACAACAACTCCATCATCTACAACATCCAACGCATCAACAAGTGACTGGGCAGTCTTCCGTGATGATGCACTCGACAAGGACACTGAATCTCCCTTACCAGTCTTGAAGCCGGTAAAATATGGATTTGTATTCGGTGTACGGTCGAAGTTATCGAATGTAGTACCATATTCGACTCCTTGAATTGTTGATGTAGATTGTTCGGATGTTTCAATGCCGATCATTTGTTTTTTCGTGAAAACATCGGTAGGATTGTCTTCCAAATTTGTTGAAACATTCTTGGAAACAGAATCTACCACTAGTTTACTTAAATAAGAAGAACCATCTAAGTTACTTAGCAATGATTCGCATTCCTTTAAGTCCTTCTTAATGGGTGATTGGGCTGAGCTTTCTCCAGGGACCTTAAAACTAATTGGGGTTTTGAATTCATTTGGAATGTTCGTCAAGTCGGAGAGAAGTGAAGTATTTTCAGTAACCATCAATGGCTGTGACAAATCTGAAATTGTTTGGTCAGCAATCAAAAGTGACGTAGAACTTTTGTAAATATTCATTTCAGATACATTCATGATTTGAGTCAGATCCAAACTGGTGAAGCTATCATCGAAGTCTGGACTACGGGCATCCCTAGCTTGATTTGATGACTTGGGAACTGACATATTTGGCGCACCAGGCTGTTCAGTCTTAATCTCATCTTCTGAAGGGTAAACAAACTTAATCTTTTTTGGGTTCTTCGATAGTTTTATCGCTATGTCCGGCGTTTCGATAATCTCAGGGCTGGTACAAAGACTCTGAAAAATAAACATGACCGAAAAAGGAACTTACATTTGATGTTCCAGTCGCCAAATCTGTGATATTACACTTCTCGTTTTCACAACTGAAGAGAGGTCTAGCTAAGTTGGTACCTTGAAAGCATAACGTGAAAATGTATAATGTATTACTTTTCGCTTCGAATTCATCTATCAGACTTTCGATGTCAATACTACCGGCATTTCGACAAGCATCTGACACAAAATTAGTCAGAGAAGATAAAAAATTATCCATTGGATTGGTAACTATTGACACCAATTTAGTCACTGAACAGGTGCCTACAAGCAAACAGACTTTAAATGAGCACAAAATGAAGAGACATTTAGTTGACTAATTGATAAACATGAAATCTTATAAGAATAAGAGCACCTGCTGACGCGATTAACCAGAAAATTCAGCAGCTCGGAACAACTCAAAGTATTGTTAGCAAGGACTTTTATCTGTTATTATCTATTATTCCATTGGGTTTCTAGTGGTACGTAGGGTTCCAGAGAATTTCGATGTAAGAAGTATCAATAAGACGTTATGATCCAATTAGTTGTGATTCAAACACCAGATTAAAGAAACAGTTAGTTTTAATTCTTAGCAAAGTTTCCCAAAAACACCTGTTCTAATCTGCGTATGTATCCAAAAGTTTACAAAAATAGTGAGAGGAGACATTTTGCGAATCCATTACCAAAGCGTTAGATCACCAACATATTTAAGTTTCATACTGCACTACATTGTCCTAAATGGCTCCAGAAACAAATGGAATCTTCAGAACCCATTAATGGTGAGAACAGGAGACCTAGCTCCTCTATAGCGAAACATATTATAGAAACAGGACATAAAATTGACGTTAAGAGATCTTTTAAACCTATCTATAAAACGTGTTTGGGGCGTATCCTAAAATTTGTGGAAGCCCTAGCAGTTAGAAAGTTTAAGCCACCTTTATGCGTTCAAAAACAATTTGTCATCACATTAAACCTTCCTTGGTAAATTTTGTTTTGATACCATAGCAGATGTACTATTACCTCTGTTATTTGGTTTAGTGGTCTTCATTGTTACTTTGACCTTGAATATGTCCTTTAAACTTGGCCTAAGTCTATTTTCTTACCTCTTACCTTTTTATTAATTTCATATATATTCCTATGACAAGTCCGTGTGTGATCAGATTGTTCGAAATGTGTTGCGCAAATACATCACACGATTCAGACAAATTACGTCTTCTTATTGCTTTATCTAAATTCAT
Source organism: Trichobilharzia szidati (assembly GCA_944472155.2). NCBI lineage: Eukaryota > Metazoa > Platyhelminthes > Trematoda > Strigeidida > Schistosomatidae > Trichobilharzia > Trichobilharzia szidati. The sequence goes on from OX235274.1 coordinate 52,376,647, forward strand.
AAAGGGAACTAATTGTTTTAAACATATAAAACATGCCAGAAAATATCGAATTTTTGATAAAGTAAAAACCCTTGAACTACATATTTTGCTTTTGTTAAAATTCGGTTTAAAATAATAGTCAACATCCTTTAATTCAACATCTAAAGTAACCACGCGATACCATTAACCTGACCACAGTGTTAAACGATGCCAGGAGTATTTAGAAAGCAATTACGAAAATCACACTGAACAGTACATCATAACATTTTCATCCTTAGTTTTATTATTCTGCACAACTAAAATACAAAAACATGATTTCTGTTGGCTGATTAAGTGAAACTATCCAATATTCCTAGCAAATTTGGTGCGATTATCAGATTGTTATTATGGAAAAACTGAATTCTATTCTGCCTTATGTTTGACAGAAACCCTAATCATGCATTTTTGTCATTCCTGTAAGTTTTGTGGAGAAAACAGGGCTTTACCTGTGAGTTTAGAAGTTTCATTAACGGTGGTGTCTTCCAACAGGATGGGATTTCTAGCATCATGCACAACCTTCCCTCCCCAAATCACGTGCAGACTTATTTCACACAAACTTCTCAGTAAAAGACCTTGAAAGGTGACGAAACGAATGTGAGCTAACTGGAGTACACTATAACTAGTGTGACCTTTAACAAGACTTTACTCCAACTTCCCTTATGCTCCATTTATCTACTAGAGATTTCTAGCCTCACCACTAGTAATTAACGACAAACATTATCGACAGAGATACGAAAGAAAAGATTTTGCTTTCGAATGTGGACAAATATTCTGTCAAGTAATTAGCACTTAAGTTGCATTGCTATGCTGCTTTATTAAATAATCATACAAAATAATATAAATACATATCTTTTTGTTCATTTACTCATCTCACATATGTTCATAATTAATAGTAAAACCAAGAGCCCAAGTAGGAAAATTGGGGATATAATGAGGGCAGTGATGTTAATCTTTGAAGGAAATGCTGGATTATTTAAATTCGAATGTATTCGTAAGGTGGGCAGTAGGGTTTAGAAAGTCCAGGGCCTATAAAGTAGGAAAAATCACAACAGCTTCAAACAGAGACACTAAAAAATGAGACTCCTCAACAAACTAAAGTTACGTTGAACAATTATCAATACTACCCAAGCTTACAACAATTCTAAACTTATTCTAACCTATGCGTTGATAATGCCTTTTTATGGTAAATGAAAATTTTTTCTACCCACTATGTTCTTAAATAACGCCGGTCGTGCTTAAAAAGAGAGCTGGGTGCTGAATTAATGCGACAAAATCTGAAAAGGCTAGAATTAAGCTGAAAAAATTGCCACTATGTGCTGAATTAGGTCTTTTCGTTCTGAAGTAATGCTAGTCAGTTCTGAATATGTGCTGAGAAGGCTAGAATTAAGCTGAAAAAATTGCCACTATGTGCTGAATTAGGTCTTTTCGTTCTGAAGTAATGCTAGTCAGTTCTGAATATGTGCTGAGAAGGCTAGAATTAAGCTAAAAAAATTGCCACTATGTGCTGAATTAGGTCTTTTCGTTCTGAAGTAATGCTAGTCAGAGCTTAATATGTCCTGTAATGGCTGGAACAACGCTGATAAGGAAACCCAGTATGTTCTGATCTACTCGTGAAAATGCCTAGAAAAAGAACACGGTGCTGAATTAGTTCTAGTCATGCTGAAAACCAGCACTGAGTTCTAGTCTGTGCCGTTAAACAAACCATTTCAGAACAGATTCAGAATTTACTCACTATAGGATGCAAGAATTATTTCAGTATTACTGAGATTTAATTCAGCATTATTGTAAGCTTGGGTAACTCACTCCACTACGACAATAATTTCCCGAAAACTTCGATTAGTAGTGACACGTAACCCCACCATAAAATAGAAAAATCCGACATAATCTCATCTTAAGTTTAATTTTTAATCACGTATTCTACAGGAGGTTGTAGGTACTCAGACTAGTTAAGGGAGAATTCCCACGAGAAACCAAAAGGTGCGCAATGACCCCAAGGCTGGCAAGCTGAGACCTTGACTCGACCTTTTTATATCTTTGAAACGCATTCAAACAACGAAAAAAAGGTGCCTATTGATCATTATCTCGAAACCACTAATTAACAGTTTCCATGTCTCCCATTTGGGATTGAGAAATAATCGAAGATGAAATTTCCCCTAGCACTAGTCTGGTGAGAAAGTGGAATGAACATTAACATTAAATGTTAAAGGATGAGGTATAAGCAGGATAACGCAAACATTGTTCTTGAAGGAAAGGAAGAAGGTTATAAAATGCGAGCATATACGGTGTGTTGTCAAACAACACAACTGCAATCCATACCCTATCCATCATCAATCGATGTGTTATTCAAATTCGTTGCTTACATTTCCTTGTAGCATGTATTATGTGTTTGAATTTGTAGCGGTAAATAATTCCCCAAAATTATTAACCACAGCAATCATCACTCAACATTGGATGCTGACCATCACTGTTTAAGTCGACTTGTTTAGCTGAAGGCTTACGGTCAAGCATCCCCGCCATTTGGTGCTCCGTCGTGTCACGTGCGTGCACGATTACTAGCTAGCTAAGCATTCATTCCTACTCGCGATTTGGTCCCAAAATATATATCGTATTTGGACGACAAAATCTGGTCTTTTGCTTTACCATATGGTACTCGAAGAACGAACACTATAGTGGTTGTTGGTATAAGATCTTGCGTTAGTATAATCCGTACAACTCGCGAACACTCGATACCTACAGCTCCCGTAAACTGGTGAGCCCAACCTCGAACTTCATCGTCAATTCACACGCAGATAAACCCGGTGAGTTCGTTCCTTTTTGTGTTTATTCTTGTACTATATTGTTATCGGCATACTTTTCGTCATGAGTGATCCTAGCCCCAAGGTTATTCAGATTCGCTCAGCCGCCAAAACAATCCAGCTAGTACCATATTGGCCCGATAATGCTGAAACGTGGTTTCAGATTGCTGAGTCTGATTTTTGTGAACATGGCATAACTGATCAACGTTCACAGTTCCTTGCAGTTATTCACGCCCTACCGCGGGAATTCAGCAGGTGCGTAACTCTGCAGATGTCGGTAAGTAACTCGTACGAGTTGCTCAAAGGATCCATCCTTAAGAGAAATGTTCTCACAGATCGACAACGTCTGGATGAGTTATTTCGTAACATCGAGTTAGGAGATCAGTCAGCCGTGAGCATGCTGGCAAGAATGAAAGAGATCATTGGCCAAAGTCAGTTCGATGAAGGACTGTTTAGAGAACTATTTTTATCCAAACTGCCACAGTCAGTTCAGACTGTACTTGTGACACTTCAGGGTGTTCTCATAGATGATTTAGCTGTCTCTGCAGATAGAATTCTAGAGATAACGAAACGGCCAGTCACCGAAGTATACTCTGTTACCGAACAGACTTCGAAGAAGGATTCTGCAATGATAGAGTTAATCAACTCCGTCCAGCAGATGCTTAGGTCAAACAAGCCTAGCAATTCCTCCTATCGTCGTCCTAAATCCCCTCAATGGCAAAGTGCACGTGGACGATCTAAGTCCAACACACGCTCTCTCAAAAATCCTGACTGGTGTTGGTATCACAACACCTATGGCAAGGAAGCGAAATGTTGTCGAAAACCTTGTGATTTCGGCAAAACCTCCAAGTCTGTGGGAAACTATCCCGCCGGCACGCGTTAGCGGCAACCGTCGCCGGTGGCACTAGCCGCTTACTTTACATCCATGATGTAATTAGCCAGACTAGATATCTAGTCGACACAGGCGCCGAAGTCAGCGTCCTTCCTGCTACAGCAGCAGATCGACAGAAGGATCCTAACTTCAACCTACAGGCTGCAAATGGAAAACCAATTGCAACCTATGGTCGGAAATATGTCTATCTGAACGTAGGTTTACGCAAACCTATTCAGTGGATTTTCCTAATCGCTGACGTCACAATGCCCATCATTGGCACGGACCTACTTAATCATCATGATTTGCTCGTAGACGTCCGCCGTAAACGATTAATTGACAACACTACTAGTTTGTCTATCAAAGGCATAACTTACGTAGGCCCCAGCTTGTCAATCGTTAAGATGAAAGCAATCCTCGATCCAACTTTTCAACCGATTGTTGACAAATATCCGGAACTCAATTGCCCATCTAACGATCTCCCGTGCATAACCAGCAATGTTATGCACCACATCATAACCTCAGGACAGCCCGTGACATCTAAAGCACGACGACTGGCCCCTGATAAACTGAGAATTGCCAGAAACGAATTCGATCATATGCTCACCCTTGGCATCATTCGACCATCGAATAGTCCATGGGCATCCCCGTTGCATATGGTACCGAAAAAGGATAGCAACGATTGGCGACCCACTGGTGATTACCGGCGAGTGAACGCCAAAACAACTCCTGATTGCTACCCTTTGCCTCACATACACGACTTGACGGCAACGTTATCTGGAGCATCTATATTCTCCAAAATCGACTTGGTTAAAGCATATAACCGAATCCCGATGGCAACGGAAGATATTCCGAAAACGGCTATCATCACGCCTTTCGGACTTTTCGAATTCCTACGTATGCCATTCGGCCTCCGGAATGCGGCACAAACATTCCAACGCTTCATCAACGAAGTACTTCGCGGTCTCGACTTTGTATACGCATACTTAGACGACTGCCTCATTGCCAGTCCAGATAAGGAAACTCACCTTAGACACTTGGACTTGGCATTTGAAAGGTTACGCCAACATGGTGTTACCATCAATATACAGAAGTGTCAGATAGGTGTTGACTCACTCGATTTTCTGGGTCACACTATTGACTGTCAGGGCATACGCCCACTGGCTACCAAAGTCGAAGCAATACTGAACTTTCCGGGGCCAAAGACAGTAAAATGCCTTCGCACTTTTAACGGTTTGGTAAGTTATTACCGACGTTTTATTCCTAATTGTGCTTCGCTAATTCAGCCATTAACCGATCTCCTTCGAGGGAACAACAAGGCTATCGAACTCGACACGTCTGCTCGGCATGCTTTTACTCAGGTAAAGAAAGCTATTGCAGATGCCACCCTTCTTATGTATCAGGATCCAACGGCACCGTTGAGTATCTCGGTTGATGCATCAGACACTGCAATCGGCGCAGTTCTGCAACAACTAGTTAACAACGAGTGGCAACCACTCGCCTTTTTCTCGAGGCGCCTTCAAGTAGCTGAAACGAAGTACAGCACATTCGGAAGGGAACTTCTAGCTATGTACTGTGCTATACGTCATTTTCGACATTCAGTTGAGGGTCGTGAATTCACCATTTTCACTGACCACAAACCTCTGACGTACTCTCTGAACTCAACTTCAGATAAGTATTCACCCAGGGAATCGCGACAACTAGATTACGTTTCACAGTTTACATCAGATATTCGCCATGTTTCCGGAGTGAACAACACTGTGGCAGATGCTTTGTCACGTATTTGTTCTTTCACCCAAATCAACGGCATAGACCTTGTAAAACTGGCTCGTCTTCAAAAAGAAGATATTGAGCTTCAGCGTGAGTTGTCGAAAACAACTCTACAATTAGCCGAGAAACCCTTAGGTATAGGAAAGGATACTATTCTGTGTGACATTTCCACTAGTACTCCTCGCCCTATCGTGCCTAAAAGTTATCGTCGTAACGTCTTCAATACGTTGCATGGCTTATCCCATCCAGGTATTTGAACTACCGTCAAGCTCGTAACTAGTCGGTTTTGTTGGCCTGGTATTAACAAGGAAGTAAGGGAATGGGCACAGACGTGCTTAGCTTGCCAAAAGTGCAAGGTAATAAGACACACTAAAAGCCCCCTTGGCACTTTTCTTATCCCTGATGCCCGTTTCGAACACGTCCATGTAGATTTAGTTGGCCCCCTTCCAGAATCTCATGGATACACCTATATGTTAACCTGCATCGATCGCTTCACACGATGGCCTGAAGCAGTACCCATCAAGGATATATCTGCTGAAACTGTCGCACGCGTCTTTGTAGAGAGATGGATCGCAAACTTTGGATGCCCATCTTCCATAACAACTGATCGTGGGCGGCAATTCGAAAGCGGTTTATTCTTCGCTTTGACTAAAATCCTTGGTTGTATGCGTTTTCGAACAACAGCCTACCATCCTCAAGCGAATGGTATGGTAGAACGTCTACACAGACAGTTGAAAGCTGGTTTATCAGCTGCAAATAGCACCCATTGGACTGAATCCCTTCCGTTAGTTCTCCTAGGGATACGAAACGCCTTAAAAACCGATGCTGGTTGTACTACCTCTGAGCTAGTATATGGCACAACACTACGACTGCCAGGTGAGTTTGTTTCTCCCTCGAGCTTCCCACCAGTGGTAGATCACTCCTCATACGTCAGCAGGCTTACAAACGCTATGCGTTCAGTTAAACCTGCTCCCCTCCGACCACAGTCCATTGATGTTTTCGTTCACCCTTGTTTAAAAACTTCCTCACATGTATTTGTTCGTCGCGACTCGGTACGTCGTCCTCTAGAACCCCCATATGACGAACCATATAAAGTGATTAAACGTACTGATAAATTCTTCGTTTTAGACAAAAAAGGCCGCGAAGACACCGTCAGTATCGACCGTCTGAAACCAGCTTACTTGGAAGGTAATCCCATTAGCCTGGAGCTAAACGTACCCGATAATTCACAAGTAATTGAATCTACTTCAGTCTTCGAAGAACTCCCTAGCACGGCGAAAGCCACCGAACCTTCGGTCGATCACTCTAAAAAAACGCGTTCTGGACGTCACGTTAGATTCCCAGAATACCTTCACACCTATCTCACATAACTGAGTGACACATCAATTTTTTTTTATGTTGCGTCATTTAACACAAGTAAATGATATTTTTCCTATAACCGTACATAAAATTATATAAGATGTATATTTTTTTCCCCGATATTTTGAACTTTACATTATTTTACTGTATAGTATGCATGTCATATTTTTTTGGTAAAAAAAACGCTTATTTGGTACATTTTTCTTGACAAGGTTCTCAGCATTCTTGTTTTCTTTTCCAGGTGCAACTGGCACTGGACAGGAAACAAACGAAGCACGGGATCCAACGAACAACATTGAGGAAGCTATGTACAGACACCCTATTAGCATAGGCAGACAGACCAGTAGGCTCTCGATCAAGCCGCTCGGAAGATTTTTTTTCACCCATCAGGGAACCATCGAGATTTTTTTACTTCCGGCTGGTCATGTCTTAGGGTCCTCACAAACCCACTAGGGGGGGAGTGAGCTGTAGCGGTAAATAATTCCCCAAAATTATTAACCACAGCAATCATCACTCAACATTGGATGCTGACCATCACTGTTTAAGTCGACTTGTTTAGCTGAAGGCTTACGGTCAAGCATCCCCGCCATTTGGTGCTCCGTCGTGTCACGTGCGTGCACGATTACTAGCTAGCTAAGCATTCATTCCTACTCGCGATTTGGTCCCAAAATATATATCGTATTTGGACGACAAAATCTGGTCTTTTGCTTTACCATATGGTACTCGAAGAACGAACACTATAGTGGTTGTTGGTATAAGATCTTGCGTTAGTATAATCCGTACAACTCGCGAACGTCGATACCGTCAAACCCGTAAAAATTAATGCTTTTGTCAACCACCAAGCATTTTATTTAGTCATTACGTTCATTGTGTTGGGTGTAAGGAAAGCCGCTAATCGAGGTTTATAATGCACTTAATCGACCTGTTAAATCAACACCACTTTTGAATAGTCCTCTGCTTCTTGGTTTTTAATATGTTTCTGGTTCTGACAATGTGGCCTTTTGATATTTATGTTATTCCTTTCTATGTAGGACACACCAGTTGTACAGGCATGGATAAGGATTATTTTAATTACATATATTTCATTCATGGTGAAATTACATGGTTGCTGTCCTTATTGACTTTAGTTTGTGCGTACAGTCAATGGAGCACATAAAGAAATATAGAAATATTGTCTTCGCATTAACAAAAAAACCCAAGTATGTGTTGGATAAATTACAAATATTTGGGGGAAAAATAAAGCTTGAAGGGATTTCCCCCACATAAGTTTGTTGTGTACGGCATCGAATCTTACTCTTGATTTATAGCCAAATTGGGTATTCATTTAAAATAAGTGATATATTTGTATGATTTTGTCAGCATCATTATCGGAAGTAACATCAGAAGGGGATTGTACTACATGCAGACTGCTGTCGGTCATTGCCAGGCTGATTTGTTTTACTGCGCTGAGGTCAGCCATTACTTCCCCACGTAGCTGCATTGTGTTTTCTACAGGTAACCGGGTAAATAAGCCGGGAACTTTTTGTAAACCATTTCATCTCAGGGATACTGCCTGTATAGGGTGTTATACAGCGTCCTCATATGGTGACAGGGGATCTTCAAGGATGTTGAATTATTACTAGCGATAACCTTGAAGGATGATACGCATTTAAGTGGATTCAAGTCCTGTCCAACTTCAGTCTTACTGTAGATCTGTACAACTTCCACTACAAGGCAAATAGAAGAGAAGAGGCGAGCAACAAAGTACCAGAGAGGGAAGGAAAGTATGTGGAGATGAATAGGACCTTAGTGTTTGTACATATATGTTTATATTCGTTATTTATAGCCATCTAGTAAACATATAGACACATAAACATATAAACATAGGGAATTTAAGCGCGTTTTTTAGGTACTGTAGTAAACTAATAATTGATGCATTCTATGAATAAATAGTTTATTAATGTAATCAGTAGAATGAAACTGTCTGTATAGAGAGCGTTTGAAACTTACAAGTGACGTACTAGTTCTGAATTCTAGGGGCAGGCCGTTCCACACTTTAGAATACGTGACTGTCAAGAAGTTTTCGCGGAGTGCTAATTCAAAGGCCTTTTTGTTGCTGCGCAAGTTTGGTTACGTAGATCGTAAAAGAATTCCGGTGGGAATTGTATGTCCTAATTGCCTAAGAATGATATTTTGTGTAGGACCTTAAAGAAGAATACTTGTTTTACAATAAGTCGTCTCGTTCAAAGTGGGTCAAGATATAGAATCATGCACCGTGATATGTGGTCTTTCTTGCAACCGTAGCCAAGTAGTTTGGATGTGAAACATCGTTAGATACTTTCTATTTTCAGCTTGTCACACATGCGAGTGCTGCTGATAACAAATGGACAGTATTTTGGTAGCGACCTTACACATGTTTTGTGGAGAACAAGCTTGGCTTCATTGTCAAGAAAGCTCCTGAGTACGCATCCCAAGGGCAATCTCGACTTTCGAGTCTGCGATGCCACTTGCTCAGAGAATGTTAGGTCACTAGAGTACCTCAGGCCTAAGTCAACGACACTTTGGAGTTTGGTTAGGTTAGCCAATTGAAGCGTTAATTTCATGTCGATTGAGGGTGCACCGAAGCAGATCCAGCCACATTTTTAAGGTTAAATTGTAGGTTCCATAAAGACGACCAAGCAGTCACTTTATCTAATTCACTCTGCAGAGCATTCTGGAAGTACCCTAGGTCATCACGTTCGAGTATATAAGCTAATTTTAGGTCATCTGCAAAGATGAATGGTTTGGTACCGGCATGAATCTACGCTGAAATTCTACTACAAAGAAGTTCGTGGCGATTTCAAACTTCCTAGAGGGAACTGGAATACCTGCACTTGACCTAGTGTCCACGACGAGCTCCTAGAAGTTGAAGATGTAGGAGGATGGAAGCAGTGCGTACGCCTCCCAATACGACATAGCAACATTCCTGACTTAATCCTCCGCCACAAAATGGATCAGATCTCGATACAAGTGGGGGATTAACTAGATAACAGTGATCGCAACATACTGTACTGCACTCCACCCCTTCAACTAACAACTATACACATACGTCTGAAAATTTCCCAGTTTACTATCATTATAGGAACTGTAGAAGTGACGACAAGGAATTCTGACCAGCGCTCCTGGGAAGCACTGGCCGGGTTGAATACTTTACCAATGATAACTGAGAAGTAACAATTAATACGTTCTGCAAGACAATCAGTTCAGTAAGAGACACAATCGTACCCCTAAAATTTGCCCTAAAGACACCAACTCTATTCATAGGCAGCAAAATGCGATTAAAACTAAGGAAACTGAAAAGGAAATTTTATGTATTTAGGTAATTTAGTTCATTAAACCGGTTACTTAAGACATTTAAAAATCTTGAGGAGAGACATAAAATGAAGGCACAACTCGAGGAAAACAAAGCCCTAGAATGCCACTATGAAACTCAGGAACTCAGAGAATATCCCGATTGGTCTAATATACTCCATGAAGCCCAACACGCTTTCAGGAAAGACAGATCCTGCGTTACTATTTGCGACGTTATTAGACATGGCAGACCTCTCCTATTTGCTGGTGACATCAAAATAGTATACCACTCACTCAGAAATGAAGTGTCATGTGTATTTGATAGGATTCAGGATGATATTGATAGGGTTCAGTTGTGGTGTAACACGTGGAAAATGAAGTTTAACGTTGAAAAATGTGGTGTGCTATGCTCCAAAGGCATTTCATCCGAACTTTCCATCTCCCTACACAACAATCATATTCCTCGTCTGCCGTTTACAACAGACTTGGGTCTGAAATACACTCCAGAATTTAGCCTAACGGAATACGCTAAATTACAAGTATCAGAGGTTAAAAGGCTTTCTGGGTTTTTATTCCGAAACTTTAAATCGTGTGAATCCAAAATTATGCTGTACAAATTATGCATAAGGCCCTTACTTGAAATTTGTCCTCCTGTCATGGACAGTGTTTCCGTAAAAGACAGGTGTAAATTAGAAAGCCTAAAAAGGGCGTTTACTAAACGTCTAGTAGGTGAAAATCTTTGCATTTCCTACTACGACAGATGTAACATATTTGACTTGGAACTCTTATGGGTCAGACGACTGAAGTTCAACCTAAAAATTACATTTAGGATTGCTAAAGGGCTTATATATATCCCCCACAATGACTTTACTTTTAGTTCACCTAAGAAATATAACCTCAGAAATAAATCTTCATCTTTTAAAGTGCCCCGCTGTTATACAAAGTGCAGACCAAGTTCTTTCACTGTCAGATACCACTGTATTTGGAACCGTCTTCCAACTGAAATTAAAAAAAGTCCTACCCCAAAAACCTTCTCATCTCTGCTGAACAAATATTTTATCAACACCGGGTTAGAAGGCGTATGTTACAGACTAAAAATCAGAGATCTAATACGGCACTCCTTTGGCCCTCACTGTTAGCTCCTGAAATCTGTGATCTCTATGCTTGACTCTACTTTCACCATGATTGTTTTCACAACCCGTCACCTATTCTCAATCAGCCTTAAATTTTAATTATTTCTTCATCCAAATATTTTTTGCAAATATCCCTGATAACATGGTATTATGAGTATTTCAGTATGCTAAGAGTTCAGTCTCAAGTTCCAGATGCAAATCAACTGAAGACGACTGGTATTAAAATGTCTCTGGAGATTGCCTAATGCTATATGTTAGCACTGTCTGCCTCTACGCAAATTAAGGCCACAATGTTGCTAGTCTGAATAACCAACTAAACGGTGAGTCCTAAATAGTAATGAATCCTGTGTTAATCGCGACAGATAGATGGAATATGTAATAGACGGCTAATCAATATGATGTGACCTTCTTGTCACGATTATTGGTCAATTTATTGTAACTCTCACCACGTGATGTGACCTTGAATGTTCTTTGTTGTCTGTCACTCCATTTGTGTGTACATGTAATTAATTTACTGTTCATTTTGTCCGTACCCTCAGTACTGTTCGGTACGTTTTTGTCCTTTTTTGAATAAGAGTGGATTTGTACATTTTTCTTGGTGTAATTGTATGATTTATTTTATGTTTTAGAAACAGATAAAGTTTAAGTCAATTCATTCTGTTTCAACTATAGTTACGCCAAGACTCTGTGTCGTCAGTATTGAGGAAGGACTAAATCTGTATGCAAAATAATTCTTCAAAGTTTCGAACAGTATGGCAGACGAAAGTTATGAAACTATGGCGTCGTTAACTCCACAGTTAGAAAAGAGTAATGAAGCTGATTTCACTGGAAGCAACGAGAATAAACCACACTTATGGTAGAATTGGAGCTAACGAAATTGCGCATAGTCCAAAAATAGAAAGAAATGGAATTAGAAAGATTACGACAAGGTAGTTGCGAATGTTCTGGTCACAATAAATCGCCTTACAAACCTTCTACTTCTCATAAAGTCGCTGTATCTCCTAATGATGAGTTCGCCAGAACCGTATCTAAGTTTCTGGACATGCTTAAAAGATATCAATATTTTAAGATGGATGCCGATGAACTTGAGTATTGGATCAATGAAAAACTGCAAACATATGCAAATGAGGATTTTAAAGAACTCAGTAATCTTCAACCGAAAAAACAGAAACATCAAGAGTTTGAGTTCGAAGTAACAGTTCATGCTGAAATGCTGTTAGCTCTGGATTCTGTGGGAGAAAAAATGATTGGTCAGAGGCACTACGCAACAGACATTATCAAAAACCGTCTTGATGAATTGCATGCCCTGTGGGAAAGGCTTATGTCTATTTTCAGAGAAAAATCACGTCTTATTAACCTAACGCTTAAATTTGTCCAGCTTTTACGCCAAGTCGAGGAGATACTTTTCTGGATACGTGAAAAGGAAACTTACGTAAAATCAGAGGATTTCGGTCAAGACTTGGAACATGATGAGACACTTCAAAAAAAGTCTGATGAGTTTATAAAGGATCTCGAGTATCAAGAAAGTTGTGCCGAAGATATCTATCGGAAGGCAGAGGAATTTCCTGCGGATACCCTAGTCATAGAAAAGTCCAGAAAGGTCCGCGAAGCTCTAGAACGTCTGAAGGATCTGGCTAGAAAACGACAAGGAAAGCGCCTGGAAGCCTATGAGATACAGCGCTTCTTTAGAGACATAGATAGAGCTATATCGTGGGGGAATGAAAAGTCCATTCCTTTATCCATTGAGGACTGTGGTCGTGATCTTGCCTCAGTCCAAGCCTTACAAAGGCAGCACGAAGCATTAGAAAGAGATTTGACTGCCCCAGATGAAAAAGATTGTTCAACTTGGAGATGATGCTAAGGCGCTTGCACAGAAGCATCCTGATTGACAAGACACTTTACAAGGCAAGTATGACGAATTAATTACTGCATGGAATAAGCTGAAAAGTCAGGCTGTAGATAGAAGAGGTAAACTGGAAGAGTCATTCAAGATGCATCGCTTTTTGGCTGACTGGAGAGACTTGAGTATCTGGATGAATGACATGAAGACGTCAATATCGGCGGATGATTTGGCAAAGGATGTAGCTGGTGCTGAAGCCCAAGCAGAGCGACATAAGGAATACACCGCTGAGATAAATTCTCGAGCTGACAGTTTCGATACATGCATGCAAGAAGGTCAGGCATTACTAAGCGTTGGTCATCCCTGTCGTGGAGACATAGCTGCTAAACTTTCCACCCTCGAAAGAGAGAGCCTCCCTGATGCAGTTGTGTGAGGAAAGACGTGAACAGCTAGAACAGTGTATGGGCCTTCAGTATTTTTACCGCGACGCTGAACAGTCGGAATCTTGGATTGGTAAGCAAGATGCCCTCTTAGAAACAAAAGATTTGGAAGACTTACTCGATTCTGTCGAAGCACTCATAAGGAAACATGAAGACTTCGAAAAGTCACTTTTAGAACAAGAAGAAAAGATGCGACAACTTGATGAATTCGCTGCAAAATTAAGTGAGTCAAACCACTATGCGGCTGCACAGGTTCATGAGATTCAGGAAGGTCTTCAAAATAGACGAAATGCAATAAAGGAGAAAGCTCAGAACCGCCGTCAGCGTCTTGAAGATTCCCACCGTTACCAAATGTTCGATAGAGATGCAGGTGAAATGCAGTCATGGATATCAGGAAGACTTAATAATGCACTTGATGAAAGTTACAAAGACTCCACGAATTTGCAAACAAAGGTTCAGAAGCATCAGAATTTCGAGGCAGAAATACAAGCGAACCAATCCCGCGTTGAAGATATTAAAAGGATAGGTCAGGATTTGTTAAATGCAAACCACTACAACTCGCCAGAAATAAAAGTAAATATTGAACAGTTGGATGAAACTTGGTCTCATCTCGTAAATGCCATGGGAGACAAGAAGAAAAAATTTAGATCAAGCAAGTAGGCAACAACAGTTTGCTCGCAACTTAGATGTCGAGTTATGGTCGACTGATGTTGAAGCTCAGATAGCCTCAGAGGATGTCGTTCGTGATCTAAACGGTGTGACGAACGCAAAAAGGCGGCCCAACTTGCATGAATCTGATGTAGCTGCTCATCGTGAACGTATAGATACATTCAAAGTCCAGGCTGACACGCTTGCTGCAGAAAGTCATTTCGACGCTCCTATTATCCAAGAAAAACAAAGACAGTTAGCCCAACGTTACCATGACCTGCAAATCCCTCTAAGTCAACGTCGTGAGAAGTTAAGAGATGCCCTTCCCTCGGACACATCTTTGCAGCTTGAATATGGTGACTATGGTGAGCTGATGAAGTTACTAGTCGATTGTTGTAAAGATTTTAAAGCACATTCGCTTAGCCAAATTGAATCAGAAATGTGGCATCAGTATGCTGAAAGCTTCACTACTGGCTCAGTAGCCACTCACAAAGATGCCTTCAGGTTATGGGTTAAAGATAAGGACACTGTTGTTGAAAAGTATATTGGGTTTATGGAGTCATACCGTGATCCCTTTGGTGTTCGTGCGAAGTTTGAGTCATCTGTCGCTGTTGTAAATAGGTCAGTGTCTAAAAGATTCCAACGACTTGTAGACAATGCTGATAGGTTGTCAACAAATTTACCATGGCCTTCTACATGTGAAAGAGATAAATTCTTACAGTCAGACTTCACTAGTTTGGATGTAGTGACGTTTGCAACTTCTGGAATTCCTGTTGGAACTAATATTCTTAACTATGATGATGTACGACAAGTTGATGAATTTAAAAATGTTTCTTTGGATAATGTACTTAGTGTTCGTTTCAAGGATCCTAAAACAGAATTTCTACGTAACCTAACGCTGTACGTTCAACGTTTGCGTTACATTTTACCTTTGTAACGCAATAGAAACCAATATAATGCCACTAAACAAGTTTCTTTTTCTTCTTTTTCAGAAAGAAACGTCAACGTGTCATCACTAGAGCAAGAGGAAGATCGGTTCTCTAAACTTGTTATAAATGACGACAACTAACTTGTAGCCCGGGCCATTCAAGCCTCGTTTTGCTTGAAGTAAACATATCTTCCTCGCAGTCTTTGCCTTCTCCCACCGTCCATCGTGCTTGTGGTCTGTGTGTTATAGCTTGACTCGCTATATATTTCTATTTTTGCTGTGAGACTCGCACAAGTGTTTCTCCAGTTCCATAAATTTGACCAATAACTCTTTCACTAATTAGTTATGGCTAGTCGTACAAAAAAGCCACGAACTCAGTCACCTGTCAACGTGATGACTAATAGTACAAATATGCTCGCAACAACGAGCAGCACAACTCTCACGAAGTATGCAAATGAGGTGCACAGCTTGCCAATACGCCGCAAGCGTCGAGCTGCCGGTTCACTACCATCTACTGTGGCTGAAACTGAGGGCGAAAACTTGCTGACAAACAGCAGTAGCATCGCTTCTACAAACTCACCACCTGGTCCTGACATAAACCTCTTCACTTCACCCTATGTACGTGTCACAAAACCTCAGATTCCAAGTCCAGCTCCAACACTTACTTCAGAAAAAGAACGACTGAAGCTGTCTGTAGAAGAACTGAAGACTGAGATGCGGGATATAAGGTGTAGAAAAGTTATGAATGCAGGATTTTCAGAAAATTTGGCCAACTTATCTGAACTATCAACACAGATTAGTGATATAAAATCACAGGTCTGTGAAATGCCCTTCTGAACATCTTGAATAAGACCATAAACTCTGGCGAACTTGCCACAGAATCAGTAACTAAGATAGACACCTTGATAAACTTCATCACAACAGGGGTTATCAAAAGACTTGATAATAAACTAAGTGTGATTGTCTATAATATACCAGATAATGAGGGGTTGAAAAAGGTTCAAAGCATCTTACTTAGGGAGGCGAAAATGCCTAACTCCCAAACAAAATGTCACAAACTGAAGAAGAGTCAGCACGACCACTGCTGTCCTATACGCCTTCAGTTCGAAACGCAGACAGAGGCTACAAATTTCACCAACACACAACGTATCCTATTACAGGACACAAGCTACAAACAGATAAAAGTTGTAGCGGATAAGACAGTGATTGAAAGGCGTGCTTACAATCACCTTAATAAACCAAATGGCAAGACACCGCAAGCCACTAAAATAGATATACACACTACCAACACGGTAAAACTCATAGCCTCCCCCCTCTCTAATCTCACAAAAATAGCTCCACAGAAAACGAAACCAAAAGAAAGACTTGTGAGCTATAGTCTTACTTCTAAAGTAACCTCTCCTCCCTCTACGGTGGATCTAGATATGTCTATGGACAGCCATAAGACGGTAATCGATCCCTATTGTAAGCTGACAACATCCTCTCCTAACCTAAACGTGACAACGCAAATGGAACTCGTTAACAAAACATGCCGAAATACACCACTTGTTGCGAAGAATCCCCAAAATATTCACACTCCCAAGAATAACTCACGCCTTAAGGCAAATAATATTCAAAACCATGCTAGCAACCAAACTAAAAAAATAAGGACATAGAGTCCAGGGACAACAACGACACAACCTAATCGAACACCGTGCCAAGCCACACTGGTAGCTGGTGCAGTGACGCTATCACGCGAATGGACAATTTATATTTAATATTCGAAAATAAATATGTTATACAAGTGACAACACTCGAAGCTCAGCCACCAGGCACTCAGGGTCTACAAAGCATGACACAAACTAACTTTGGCAGATTATACGGAACAAGCCTTCTGCGAAACAAACCACAGCGCAGCTATGCATATAACGACACCCATGTAAGGTCTTCTGGAATGTCCTCACACAATAGGCAGATTAACAAGTCATGGGCATCACAAGGTACCAAATATTTTTTATCCAACACATCCCTGTCAGCGCTAACCAAACAGCTGGTGGGGATGTTAACCCTTCTGAACCCGTACCACTAACGTCGGCCCCCTATCGGGAAGAAAACAGACATGGGCTAGTACACACGGAACTATTAATCACACCCAATGACTGTACAAGCATAGGCCAAATAAAAACTTCAACCCAAATCTCCAACCTACCCAAGCCTAGAACTACGTCATCGTATAGTTCATCTAATAATCAAACCCATTAACCACTAAAAAAATGGATAGTAACTCGACACACATAGGTGAACAAACTAGTTGCAACACAGGGTTGATATGCCACGCGGAAACAGTGGATGCCGATCCACACTTGAACCTTATTGACGAGCTTAAACACTTCAAACACTACTTCAAATCTCAACTCTACTTAATACTTGTTAATGCTAGATCTATCCTTAACAAACTACCGATGCTCAGGGCACACGCACTGGTATACAAACCCCCTATAATTATTATTACCGAATCCTGGTGTCACTCCAGTATACCAGACGAAGAGATAAGCATCGAAGGGTACATACACTTTCGCTGTGACAGGAAGAGTGGTAAGGGAGGAGACTGCCTAATGTACTTCCGGAACACACTTACTGTATTACAGCTAGAAAATAGGGAACTCAATGACATGCACGACACCCTATGGGTCAACGTACACTTCAAAAGTGCTACACTAGTAATAGGATGTATCTACAGAGCACCTGGCACCTTTAGTGATTACGAGACACAACTTATAAATGTACTGGAGCAAGTATCCACTCTTCCATACGAGCATAAGATCATATGTGGAGACTTTAACCTACCCGAAATCAACTGGGACTTATTAAAAGGGCCAACTAAATACGACAAGCTCTTAGGGACACTGGACATTTTCGGCTGGAAACAAACTGTCACTATCCCTGCAAGAGGTGACAATGTACTAGACTTAATATTCTGTCACGATATAAGCCCCCTCTCAATCTTAGTGGGTTCTAAGTTTTCAGGTAGTGACCACAAAACAGTGATGTGTGCTCTGCCACTTCCACTGAATAGCAATGCAGCTCATACCTCCACTTCACAACAAGTACTATATAGGAACTAAATTAAGGCAAACTGGACCTTAGTAGAATCAGTGCTAAGATCCTCCTAATGGAGCGAATACTTCACTACTGATGACCTCTCGAGAGCTCTGAGCATTTTCTACCATAACTCGAACACATGCTTAGATGCTGTCATTCCACTCCAAACACTTGAGCTTTCTCCACATAGGAAGTCATTCATAAAACCAAAGGATCGTATGAAACTGAAGAAACTCTCAACAAGTTACTTCAAACGCCACGACTTTGGCACACTAGGTTTAATACTTAACACCCTTAGTTCCATCTCACAAGCTCGAGATTTCCGTATGAGAAAGGAAGAACGCATAGCAGTAGCCAGTCCTGCTAGAGTGTATGCACTCACGGAAATCTTAAAGAAGCGAATGAATCGCAAAAATCACAGCATTTCCCTCCTCATAGACAAAGGTAGGCTATGCGCTAATTCTGCAGACATGTGTGAAGCCGTTGGCAACCGCACCGCTGATGCAGTTAGACTACGTCTAGCCAGGCTAAAATGGAGACGTACACTCAACCCATCTTTGCCAACAATAGTCCTGACTCCAAATACGTCTTATCTCCAAATTCAGCCAGTTACCTCACTCATTGATACGTTCACCGTCAACAGACCAATCTCTGCTCCTTTAAGTCCATGCAGAGCAACTTCAGATCCAGCTATCACAATCTCATCGAATTCCTGTACGCCAACTCAGCTAGAAGAACAGCGATCCCTCCAACTGGCTGTCATTAATAATGATTGCACTGTAATCGAGGAATCCACCCAACCAATGCGAATACCGCAGTACCACTATGCAATAAGTACTGTCAGTAGAACAGTTTTATATTCCCACACTGCTGTGTCAATGATCCGTCCACTTCTGCATACTATTGATATTGACGAATCAGTCCCAACTTATACTGTCAACGCTTTCTCGCTCAACCGAACCTCATCACCCACTGCAACCTTTGAACATGAAGCTCGAAGACAAATTATGCCAACTACTCGACTCACTCAAGATGGTTCAAGTCCCCTGGTGAATCTGACACTTCATAGAAGCCTCAACATGGACAATATACATGCTAACCTCCTGGCTGCCATCAGCACACAACTGGCAAATTCATCTCAGCGGCTGGACACTGAATCCACTCGACAAATTATTCTGCAACTATATGCGAATGATATTACTCTTGAGGAGACACGTCAACTTTTGGATAAGCAGGCTCACCAACTGTTCCCTACAAAATGGAAACCATCCAAGCAGCGATACGTCTCCGGTCTCCCACCGAACTTAAACAACAAGAAGAGGCGACGCATTCTATATGCCCACATGCAAACGCTCTTCCACCGTTCGCCGAAAGACGCTGCAAACACGGTACTTGATGGCAGATGGAGAGACCCGTTTACATGTCAGCCTTCCAGTATAGGAGGCTTCAATGAATTTTGGATAGACACCTTCACACGCCCAGCCCTACCAGACACTAGACCGGTCCAGAAATACCTTCCAACTAACAACGACTTGATCGCCCCAGTTTCAACTGAAGAGATCAAATGGGCACTAAAAGAAATGGTCAAATCCGCCGCAGGTGTCGACCGCATAACCGCCAGGGACCTCCAGAAAATCAACCCCACTAGTCTGGCTGGGTATCTTAACACTCTTTTGCTGACGTCTTTTTTACCTTCACCTTTGTCAGCTTCCAGGGTCACCTTCATTCAGAAGACATCACATCCCGATAACCCTACCGACTTCCGGCCTATTTCCATCACTTCTGTTGTTACGCGCTGTCTGCACAAGATTATCGCCAAGCGGTGGTCCAGATCATTCCCAACGGAAAAACTACAGTTTGCCTTCATGCAACGTGATGGCTGCTTCGAAGCAACCAATCTACTTCACGCCATTTTGAGAGAAGCACGATGATTGTGCCAACTACATAGTTTCTTTGTTAATTTAATTCGATAGCAAAATAATTCAAATGAACTGTCGTCAAGATTTGACCGAAAAGTTCTAAAATATTTGGGCGCCGAGTGAGAAGTAGACATTTGTAAAAAATTATATTTGTAAAATCTCAGCGATATTGAAATAAGTAATTCCAACGTTTCGTTCGGCAATCTGGTCTGAACTTCTTCAGGGAAATTAATCAAAATTAACATAACACAGGTTTTATATATAAAAGGCACATATTTTAAAAATTTTGTCCAAACCCAGTAAGTCGAATAAAGCAGCTCAATATTCAGAAAGAAGACAATGCAATAAGTTCGACAGGGTGCTTAAACTAAACTCTAATCCCAAACACCATAATTTTGAAAATACGTCTAATCATAAAATTCTAGATACTAGCATTTTGAACGGACATGAATGTTTGATGTTAGCTGATGCAGAGGAAATCCTGATTAATAAATAAAAATGGATATGTATCACTAATTAATAATACTTGGTCAAATTCCTGACTGTCTATATCTTCCTATGGAGACGTTAAGAAATGTTTTACAACTGTTTACACACACACGCATGCACACTCTGTTTAAAGTATTTAACAAAGGTAGACCAATATTTATAAGTCCGAGGTCAAATTTTGATCACAGCTCATACAATTTTGCTTATTATACTTGTTAATACTTGTGTTTATGAATTATGATTGGACAAAGTTTTTAAAAAGATGTGCCTTTTATATATAAAACCTGTGTTATGTTAATTTTGATTAATTTCCCTGAAGAAGTTCAGACCAGATTGCCGAACGAAACGTTGGAATTACTTATTTCAATATCGCTGAGATTTTACAAATATAATTTTTTACAAATGTCTACTTCTCACTCGGCGCCCAAATATTTTAGAACTTTTCGGTCAAATCTTGACGACAGTACATTTGAATTATATAAATATATTTTGATGTGGTTGTGTTCTCTGAGCTGGATAGTTAATTTGCGAAGCTTTCATCACCCTACTAGGTGACATTTTCAGCGCAGATTTCAATTTGAAGTGAATTTTTAGATTTCTCCACTAGTTTATTAATCATCTCTTGCGGTGACCTTGGACGTGAGATGATTAATAAACTCGTGGAGAAATCTAAAATCTTACTTCCAATTGATATATGCGCTGAAAATGTCACCTAGTAGGGTGATGAAAGCTTCGCAAATTAACTGTTTAGCTCAGAGAACACAACCACATCTAAATCATCCACCTGAGCTACAAATCTCTATCATATATATATATATATATGCATATATATATATATATATGCGATTGTACAGCTTGATAATGATACTGCTAACAATGATAACTCTTCTCTGAACGTCTTTTCCTTTTATCTGACTCAACTGGAATTTCTGAGTTACGCAGTATGATTGCCAAGCTAGGCAATTCATCATTACAGTTTAAATTTGGACCAAGGTTGTGTGGTTAGTGGTAGTCGACAGGAAACCATGATCTAAGATTGAGTACCTATTTGAACTCGTCGGCAAAGTATTTCCAAGACCTTAAAGAAATTGATGTCCCTCCAGAACTCTAATTTTCACCATGCAGTGGTGCAGTTAATGCACCTGGCTTGATAATTTGATTCATAGAAGTTAGTCAGCACTAAGCTTTAGACAAATGACCAATCAGTGCTTGATGCACAAAATGCTTGTTTAATTCTCAGGTTAATATTCAAAGGACTATTAAAAGTCACTAATATCATATCACCTTGATGTGATTATGAGCAATAAACTGTGCTCGAAAAGTAGTCATCAGTAAATAAATAAATCAAAATAAATTTTACCCACAATGGAATTAAAAATCACTAACACTGTCTAAAAAAGCTGACTATAAACCATACTTCTGCCTCCTATGCTCAAGACGGTAATGATTAAAATTCGAAGAAATTTAGTTCGTTGGATCTGATTGATTTTAAGTATCTATTAATATATTGAAGGATGCTAAAAAGTGCTCTGAAGATGTTGTCCAGAAGGACGACAAAAGCTCCGCAACTAAACCAACCAGTTCAGAGAACACTACTAATTGTGAATCATCCACCTGAGCTACACATCTTCTCTATATTGTAGGATGACTAAGAATTATAGAAGTAGCAATTTCTGCATATCTGGGACTGAAAACTTCAAATAATACAAAATAGATCAAAAGTTATGATCAGATAAGAAATTTAATCGTGTTGCGGTCTTTAATAATGTCGAAATTACGAATTCTGCCTGAATGACGCATGAAACATCGTATAGCCGGGAGTTTCTAATCAGAGATAACACTGTATTCAGTTTTTGTGTATCCCAAAGCCATTTCCCGAAATGCAGATATTTGTCACTGGTTTTTTAAGTGTTTCGAGTAGTAACAAGTTAAAATCCTTAAAAATATTGAAGATCATTATTTCTGTGAATTAAATAAACACAAGTGAAGTAGTGAAGATTCTGGGTCCTCTGTACAGGCAAATCGTGCAACATAGAATTAGTGATGTCTTCGACTTTATTTCAAAAATATCTGAGACTAATGTGAGGTATAAACGCATGTTATCTATGGATGTATCATCACTATTCACTAATGTACCGCTTATGGAGACAGTAGATTACATTTGTCAAGAAATCCCCAAAAGACAATTGGACTTAGGAATCTCCTTGTGTAGCCTCAAAGAATTACTTCTCAAATGCACAATGAATGTTCACTTTGTCTTCAATAATTCATACTACCGACAGGTAGATGGAATAACTATGGGTTCACCATTAGGCTCAATGTTAGCGAACTTCTTTCTCGCAAAACTTGAAAACTGGAAATTGAAAGACATCATCAGGGAGTTTGATATGTATTACCGATATGTCGATGATGCATTTACCTTAGAGGATGGGAATGTTAACATAGAAGAACTGTTGCTGAAACCCAACAACGTCAACCCTTCGCTTACTTTTACTTGTGAAGACGAGCAGGAGAATAAACTACATTTTCTGGATGTCTTGCTAAGTAGGCAAGAAGATCAGTCACTTGGGAGAAGCGTGTATAGAAAAAGCACTTTCACAGGGCAATACACACACTCCTTTAGTTGCGTACCCATTAAATATAAAAGAAATGTTGTTAAAGGTCTTGCGAGCAGAGCAAGAAAGATATGTACAGATGACCTCTTACAAAAGGAATTTGAATATATTCATGATTCCTTGATAAAGATGGGCTATCCGAATACTTTCATAAAGAAATATATGAAAACATCAGAGAGAAAACCTGAGACTATGACTGCACGTAGAAAGCCTCTATTTATTAAGTTGCAATTTGATGATGACTTATCAAGTGAGATTTTGTTCCAGAGACCTTCCAGGAGTATACGGAGAACGTTTTACGCAGCATACCTATGTTTGTCATTCTCTAGCCGGCGAATGATTGGAACGCAAACGAAGGATAAGCTAGATAGTTTTGCCACATCTATGTGCATTTTTCAATTCAACTGCACCTGCGGTGACAGTTATGTTGGGCGTACTACTAGACAGCTTAGCCAACGTGTTAGTGAACATCTCCCATCGTAGTTCGGCAAAGGACAGACAAAAACAATCTGTAGCTCAATTTTGTCACATTTAATTGATAGTGGTCATATAGTGCAGAAAACGAGAGCTTTCAAAGTAATTCATCGTATCCCACCGAATCTTTCCAATAGACTTCGTATTCGTCTATTGAACACAGCTGAGGCGATAGGCATTCGAACTATTATACCTAAACTATGCATTCAAAAGAAGTTCGTACAACCATTATCCCTCCCTTGACATAACCAACTAATGACTTCTACACCACCCCTTGTTTATATTTTCAACCCCTTTCTTATCATCCCTTAATCTTATCACATCTTCATTAAAAACGTGTCTCATTTACTTCCCTTACAATCTAGCATTACTTAATCGGTTCACTTGTTTTTATTAGCCTTTATCGACTACTTCCACCTGAACATTTGTTTGTTTAATCATGCCGTTTTTCATTTTTCATTATTCGCGTTATCACAGATTGCCTCACTTTTTCATCCTTATTATTGATAAAACGATTATTATTATTATTACTGTTATCATTACTACTATTATGACTAATTGCACAATTTATATTCACCATCTTATTATCCTATAGAAGGATTCACTTTGTTGGATTGCATGAATCCATTCTTTCACATTTCCACTGTTTCCCTTTCGGATTACTGAACTGATAGGCAAAGTTTCTGTTTTGTACAGATTTTATGCTTATACTTTACAGATGATTCGAAACAAAGAATATTACTATGGGGATGAAGATGTATACGTCTGTACGAAACTCTCTATACCTCTGATTATGACATATTTAGGATTGACTTTTAGGCTGCTGACATCACTTCATGTAATGTCTCACGAAACACTATTGGTTGCTGGTATTCAAAAGGCGTAGAGATTCTGACCCAATCTGTGTTGTAATCGCATAATGCTGGGATTTCTGTCACACCAGGTTCATATATATATATATATATATATATATATTCCGTTTACCTGAAAGATTCGTCTCAAATAATAGAAGATTTGGATTAATTTGAATATGGACAGATGATATAAACTTTGTTGTCTGGTAGTAACGGGCTTATACGTGCTTGTACGGGGATAAATTACACATCCCCTCATTGTGCAGCAGACAGTAGGCTTTGACACATTTTGTTAACATTTTTGGAAATCGTGTTATTATACCTCTGTATATATTTCAGGTAGTGATACTTTTCCTGACGAATGCTTATTATATTATTATGCATTCCTTGAGTTCCAAGTTCAGCATAGGGCTTCAATGGCACATCTTCCTTGCGCCATCACCTCTAACTGGCTCCAGAACTGTAGGCAAGATTTTATTCCTTCTTCACATGATTTCCTCCATGTCCCCCTTTGATATCCAGGTAGTCGCCTCCCACTAAGACTGTTGATGAAACTCATCGGTCTATTGGAATTGCTTTTAACGACGCGTTAAATCTATTAACTATACAGAAGCACTCGGTTAACTTAATTTAATTTGTGGCTGGTGACTAGCAGTGGAATCCAGGATGCGCATTTCGTCCAATTTGGGACTCGTCATCTAGATGTGCCTGCATTTCCCAGTGAGTGATGATGTTCCCACCGAGGCTCGAACCCAGTGCCCTTAGTTTCAAACCCCAAAGCGTTATCCACTAGACCACTTGGGCCACGAGAGCCACTGCTAGTCACCATCCACAAATTAAATTAAATTCTAATTAAATTCCCAGACATCGTCGAAGCATCTGCACAAGAAGCCGACATGTCAACCAGAGACCGAGCACTTCGGTCCAATCAACTGACGGGAAAATCTCAAAGTCAATTAAACTCGGTTAACTTGTTGGTATTTGAGTTTTCGTATTCTTTGAACTGGTGTGGCCACCATTGAAATTCCTTCACTGTTTCTACCAAACATGAAGCATACTTCAGAACTTAAAAAAGGTGAAAAGATAACTCCAGATGTACGTATAGTACTCACAGTGCAGTTTCGAAAATGCTTAAAGTTTTTTCCAGAAATTTCCAGTATTTGTAGTGTGCCTGAATTATTTACCTGAAAAAAGTCCGGTTTTTTCTTCTTCAAAGAATGAATACACTGAGCAGTGTTATCTGAATGAGACACTGATGAAGAGTCCCAAACTAATGGGACGAAACAGCTGTCCAGTACTCCCTGAAGGTTTTCCAGTGGTTCTCTAACTGATGTCAGCTCATGATGAAATCCTCCATGCAATCAGTGTCTATATTTATTTATCTATTTTTCAGTCTAACTACATTTTAAACATTTCGAACGGGTTTTCTGTAAAATGGCCCCTAGCGAAAAACTTGGAGGATCTGGACTTCGCCGATGATATATGTCTGATTTCCCACAAACTGGAAGATATGCAGGTGAAAAGTAACAAGTTGGCAGAAGAAGCATCAAAGATGGGACTTCAGGTGAACATAGAGAAAACAGAGGTGATGAAGATTCCTGGCCAACAGCAGCAGCAACAACAACAGACAACAATAAGCATAAATGGGAGGAACCTGAAAGAAACTACCTCCTTTACCTACCCACCTACCTAAAAAGCATCGTTTCAACTACAGGCGAAACTGACGAGGATATCAAAGCAGCGGGGATCGGGAAAGCAAGACAAGCTTTCATTACTCTCAAGTCTGTGTGGAGGTCAACAGCATTCAACGTCAAAAATAAGATCCAGATTTTCAACTCCAATGTGATGTCAGTGCTACTATACGGATCAGAGACTTGGGGCATCATAAAGAGCATCTCAAACAAACTACAAACCTTCATTAACAGTTGTCTTCGCTCAATACTCAAGATCAGATGGCCAGAAAAGATCAGCAACAGAGATCTCTGCGACGAACCAACCAGGGACCGACTGTGCAACAAATAGGCAGAAAGAAATGGAGATGGAATGGCCATACTCTAAAGAAACCATCAAGTGACGTCAATAGACAAGCCATTGCTCGAGTGGAACCCGAAAGGGAAGCGGCGGCGAGTTGGTCGTCAGTGCAAGGGTGACTTGGAGGAGGTCATGTGAAGAGAGGATGAAAGCATGTGGGCAGACACGGAGCCAGGTGAAAACTCTAGCAGAGAACCGAACGCAATGGAGACGTGCGACTGAAGCCCTATGTTCCTCTAGGAATTAAAAGAAAAAATAATAATAAATAATAACTTGTCAGTTGCTCCACCGTGACAGTGAAAAACGATTGTCTCTTGTTTTACAAATACTCAAAAATTATTCTTATCAGAGTAGAGTACAATCTCTGCTCTGCACTACTCACTTGATACTGTTCATATAAATGAGGAAAGTAGCGTTGAGTGTCAACTGTTTGCCTTCATACTTTGAACTTTGACTGATTTTAGAGGCCATACGTTATTATTTCAGCACAGTATTCTGTATCTTATAAGCTGTGGTCTTTATTTATTTCATCAGTTGGGATTTTTTTTCAGCAAAATTTCGACACTCACCAAACTGAAACTTCAGTATTCATAAGCTGTCAAAATAGAAAATCGTTTATTTTATTTCTTGCATTCTCAGAAATTCATAACAAACCTTGTGCAGTTTTGCAAACAAGAGGGTTTTCCGCCGTAAGTTAAAATATCCCTAGTTCATAGCTATCGCCTCACACAGACTTAAATGTACAGGGATACTAATATCATGGTGAAATCTATAAAAATCAAGACTAATGTATGGAAAAAGTGAGATGATCTTCATTTATTCTTTTGCGTTCCACCTGGGCTTCAAGTTTTGAGTAACAGTTGTGTTGTTTTCACAGGGTTAGCGTTGCTGCTCTAACCTTCCCTCTCTCCTAGGCCTACTACCGGCTAGTGAACCGGGAAAAGTCTCCAAGGACGTCAACCGGGAATCCGATCCGGACCTAATGCTTGGCTGGTGAGAATCGTACCATTGAACCACAAACGCACTGAAATCATGGAGCACTGGATGGCTGTTTTGTCCTAGGCTGGAACTGCTTATTGGTACGCAACCATCATCTTACCGAAGAAGGGGCGCAGGATCTTCAGCTTATCAGGAAAATGTTCTGTCTTTGCAGCCACTGGAAAAGTGAGGTGATTTAAGCTGAGCTTATTTTTATACCAGAAAACTCTGTTTTAGCATTTATCATGTAACACACATTTAAGTTTCTCACTCCTTTCCCGCAAAATATTTTGTGAAAGTCATTTTCACACGTACGTCAATGTAAACAATTAATCTAGGGAAAAGAATTCCACTGACTGCAGGTAACTGTTTTGTTCTGATAACATCCGCTTATTGACTGTTGTATATTTTGTATTTCCTCTTTATTAAACTTTAATGTTTCTGGCTCTTCCTAAGGTTTATTCACCCTCATGATTGTTATACATATTTTCTAATTAAATCATGCTTTCCAGTTATCTTTCCGACTGATATTAGATTTAGATTTCAGGTGTGAGAATTTCATTGATTTGAAGCTGAATTTCGCTAAGAGCTGACATCCCTGAGGGAAACACTGAGAACCAGGCAGCACAGGACAGCTATATCATCCTATTTGGAGACACTTCTATGCTGTGCATCCATCATCAGGGTTAGAACCAAGAATTTTCTCATTACAAGGTGAGTACACTATATTTAAGCCTCTGGGTTAATTGGAAATCCAGTGTCTCTATAATTAAAACTTTTCCGGAGAATTTCAAAACTACAAAAAGTAGATATCAGGTGATCCCTAATTATAAATGTTTCTCTAACTGGTGTCAGTTCGTGATAAAGTTTTGGATGATATCATTTTATCACAAACGCCTTAGAAATGAGTTAATTGCAACACTGAAGTACTTTTATAAACAGTCAAAGTGTTACCTGATATCAATAAATTTAGTTTATATAATCCAGCAAAATTAATCACAAGTCATAACATCCGACTGTACTTGTTGTAACCTAACGAAACGACGGATACTTGGTTCGAGCCTCAATGGGGACACGACCACTGACTGGGCAACTCAGGTACATCCAAAATAGGAGGAAATGAGCATCCTGGATTCCATTGCTAGTCACCATCAACCAAGTTAACGAATAGCTCCCTAGCCTTGAAAGCCCAAGGATGTCTGATTTTGGTCCATCTGGTGACAGGTGCCTCCATTATTTAACTCACTTCACTACATATTGTCCAGGTTGGTAAAACAAACTAATTGCTTACGAAATATTCAAATACAAATTGAACAATTGGAAGTTACTTTGCCTGTAGCCTGTTCATATATATTTAACTGATAAAGACTAGCTCGACTGATAGGTTTAAAGATAGATTTGGACACGAATTGATCTCATGTTACTATGTGGAACTTCTCGTGCAGCCGTGCTCAAAGCTTACATTATTATGCTCTTCTTGAGTTTCTAATGGAACATGAGGCCTCAGCAGTACATTTCGCTCCGTGTTCTATTCCTTGCGATCTACTTTCACCGACTCCACGACTACCTATAAGTTTTCACTTCACCTTCACATGACTCCCCCCACCTACTCATCCCTTCCCCCTAGGGCTTCATTCGAGGGCCTGGCAAGTGATGTCATTTGGAGGTCTCCTCAGAGTGTATCCGAGTTATCTCCATTCCATACACTGAAAGAATAATGTCAGTATTAAGCGCTTGTTGATTTTCAGCGTTTTCTCAATGATATCCACTTGTTATTGATTCAGTGTTGGTGGTAAAAATGGCAACAGTTTGTTTCAGCTGTCTTCTAGATATATGAACCATAATTTTGACTTATGAGACCGCTTTCTAAAGAACTTCATGGAACTGACAGAAAGGTGACACAATAAAAAACACACAAGATTGCGATACAATTCAATGTTTTTTTGAGAAAACTTGTTAGTAGGCTTTTTGTGTAATTATGTTTTTCATTTCTTCACCTTGTCCACGAGTAGCATATTCAATAGCTTCGTATTGCACACGTTTATGTGAAGGTGCTTCAACGCCAACAAGTGGAATATTTGATACTGTTTTACCACCTAACAATCCTGAAATCATCCCGTTACGATTGAGCTCTGCAATTTCTTTCGCTTCTTCACTAACATGCGCAAATCCACATCCAATAGGATCAGGAGGTAGACGATCATGTGTGATTAACTCTTGTACTGCAGAACCTTTATGATTCATAGCAGCTTCTTGTGCTTCTGAGCCTCTTAGAGAGCGAACCTATAGAATAAAAGAGTTCAATGAAAGGAATGAATATATTTGTACAATTTAAATTTGGGTTGATAGTCTTTATTTGCAGAAAGCATATCTTATTCTCAATTGTAAGATTTTCGCTACGAACCAGTATAAGTTAGGGAGATCATTAAAAATTACAGAGCACTGGGTAGATATTCCATTCTACAGAAGTACGCACCCACGACTCAGCCATGGAACGAACTTGGGACCTCCAGGTTACGAGACCAAGCTCTGGTGAAATTGAATGACCCCTGAATTTTAACCTTGTCAAATTGTGATACAGCAGTGCCCTCATCAATGCATTCGGTCAGCATTCACTTCACCTTAACATGCTGGACCTCATCGGTCATGAAATCCATCCAGTAGCCGTCAGTAAGCGGGCGATTGATATTCAGATTAGAGTATTTCTAAAGATCCTCAGGAAATACACATCATTTTATAAAATTTCTTACATATCTACTCTCAAATAAAACTTAGTAGTGCAGAAATAAACATTGTACCTTTAATATTCTTCTTTATTTTTTCTACAGAAAATAAACGTTATTCATTCGTAGTTGAAAACCTTAATCATTTCCAAAAGCTGTGACTCACATAACTTGTACAAGAAATATCCATCAGAAAATTTTAAAAAAGTAGAACAATAAATTGAGAGAACTGTCTTTTTTCAGCGAGTTCAGCCACATAACTGTTGTATATACATTGTTCTGGTGAGTAAATACTGAACAAAGTACATAAAATGAGAACTCATAAGCCCAGTAGATATAATCCTAATTGCATACCGAAAAATATACTATGTATGTAGACTCAAAATTCAACTAACTTGCTGGCATCTTACAGTAGAAATTGATCTAATGCTCCCTAACGACTGGTCCTATTCAGGCAGTTACCTGGGGTTCTAGTGGGCAGCCGTGATCAGTAGGATACAGCAGGTTGAAGGTGAGGCGGTCACTCACCGAAGAAGACACTGCGAAGTGGTCGCGCAATGTCATGAATTGGCAGAAGTTAGAATTTATGAGCTGGCCATTGGATTGGGTCTCA
The DNA here is from genome assembly GCA_944472155.2 of Trichobilharzia szidati. Lineage (NCBI taxonomy): Eukaryota > Metazoa > Platyhelminthes > Trematoda > Strigeidida > Schistosomatidae > Trichobilharzia > Trichobilharzia szidati. The sequence continues at coordinate 52,407,535 of OX235274.1, forward strand.
GTGGCTTAATGGTCTACGAGCTAGCTCACCTTGTAACCAGAAGACCCTGGGTTCGAGCTCTGGTGGTTGGTGTGTGCTGTTGGGAAGTCCCAAATCAGGATGAAACATAAGTCCAGTACTCCCTGTAGGTTTTCCAACGGTCCCCTCACCGATATCAACTCATGATGAACTCCTCCAACCTATCATACAAAATGCCTGCAAAACCAATACTTTAAGCAGTCGTTCTCACCCAAGGATATGTTCTTTGCACTACGTTGAAGTCAGTGCTCTCCTGTCATTCTCTCACATTTGAACGATACTATGTATGTCTGTCGGTTTATTTGCTCCGGCGGACCTAGGTCAGAAGGTTGTTTCTCGTAAACATTATCAAAAAGAACTACCAAACATTATCCTCCGGGATTAGGAAGTGGAAAACGCCTACCGAACAGAAGTGAAGTACCTGAACATATTCTCAACCCTGACAACTCAGACTCCTGAGACGTTGCGTTTAGCGTCGTTTATAGACAAAAGACAAGTTCTGCAAACATAGTATGTATTCATATTATTTGTTCTGTCGAAACCTTAACCATTCACTTGAATAAATCAATTCTATGCACAAAAAAGAAACTAGTGAAACTAATTCTCCTGTCTTCGTGTTCATTTAAGCTTTCTTTCTTTTCCTTTTCAATGTTTCGTAATCTATTATTGATCACTGTACGTAATTACACACCCCATATTTCTGGTATAGACAATGCATTATTTCGATTGCACGTGTGCGATGTTGAATCGATCAACAAAGATTCAGAGTACAACCTCTTTCTCTCTACCGAATTATATTACTTTTTAATAGTACGCACCCACCGGGATTCGAACCCAGTAACTTCTGGTCACAAGGTGAGCCAGCTCGTAGACCATTAAGCCACTGGGACCCGATCCAATGGCCAGCTCATGACAGAGTGCGACCATTTCGCAATGTCTTCTTCGATGAGTCACCACCTCATCTTCAACCTGCTGTACCCTACTGGTCACAGCTTCCCACTAGAACCCCAGGTTAACTGCCTAAATAGGGCCAGTCTCTAGTGAGCATCAGATTAATTTTCAAGTATTGGTTTTGTTGGGATTTTGTTTGATTGCATGGACGGTTTCATCATGAGCTGACATCAGTTAGAGAACCACTGGAAAACCTTCAGGGAGTACTGGACAGCTGTTTCGTCCAAGTTTGGGACTCTTCAGCAAACCAGGATGAAACCAATACTTTTTAATACTTTCACTCTGTCCCACTGATTGGAATCGGCTTAAAACAGTAATCATCTAATGATTCATCGTGTGATCGGATGACTGTAAAATTTCCTCAGTTTTCTCTCACCTTGGCCAGATCGCCAACCAATCAGAACAGTCTTTTTCCATTACCCTAGTCAGATTTTATTGTCGTTAAAAAGGCATAAATATGACGTACTTTTTCCTAATAAAATGGTATCCGAACATTACACAGACCAATCTTTATCTTTTGATATTTGCATGGCTCAGTGAAGCGGAAGGTATCATGGACGAATAGGAGTATTTAGCGTATCAGTTGAGTTTTTCATTACGTCAGTGTTATCATACCCAAGCAACTGTCAACGAGATCCCGTCAGTTAGCAACAGGTCCGTAACAAATTGGCGACTATTCACTTTCAGCTGGCGACACAGATAATAACGACTTGGTGACGGGGTTATTCAGTTCAGAGTAGTCATAAAACCCAACCTATTGCTTGATTACATGTAAGTGAATCCGAAGCGATGGCCCATCTTTTCTCTAAGTTATTTAGCAGGATCAATCTTTCTAGGTTTAACTAAATTTTTATGTTCCAATAATCTAGTTGACCCTGATTTACTAGTTTGACCTATGTAATTGGCCTAACAGTCATTGCATGTTATTTGGTAAATTAGATTATTTTTCTTAATTGGGTGTATTGGGTCCTTAAGCCTACAAAGTTTATTTCTGAGACAATTGGTTGGTTTAAATGCCACCCTAATTCCAGCCTTATTGAGAATTCTTTGTAAGGCCTCTGATGTTCCTGCTTCATATGGCAGTACCATTGAGGCTGTGAATCCTTATTATTTTTGTTATTTTCACTGCTAATCTTATTTTTTCTGTGTACCTCCATACATTTCTGAATAAATTCTGGTGGGCAGTTATTCAGTAGTAATATTTTCCATATTTCTTCGATTTTATTGTTTAAATCTTCTGGCTTACTAGTTGTAATTGTATATCAAACTAAAGAAATTAGCCCCTGCAAAACAATTCAAACAGTTCCGAAGAAACCTGTCTATATCATTTTGCCGTTCGAAGGACATGATGTACAGGAAGTAGTCAAACGAAGACTCGACAAAGCCATCAAGAGAACTTATTATGCTGCAAAAATTGTTTTCCTTAACACCACCAAGCGAGTGCTACAACAATCTGGGAAAGACCAGTCACCAATCCTCGAAACTTCAAACTGCGTATATCAATTTCAGTGTGTTCGTGGAAGCAAATACGTAGGTCGTACGGAAAGGCGATTGTCTAATCGCATGATGGAGCATTTGCCAAAATGGTTGAAAACAGCTGATTGCAAAGTGCCAAAATCCTCAATATCAAAACATCTTGTGGACTATCGACGGACATGATATCGATGCGGTCAAGTCATTCACTATTGTCAGCAGACAAAGAAACAAGAAGATGCTTGCAATTGCAGAAGCTTGTGCAATTCGAGTTTATAAACCAGGTCTCTGTGTACAAAAGGAGATGGTCATCACTCTGAATCTACCATGGTAATACGTTTTACTTATTAACTGTTATTATTAATATTAATAACACTTTATTCCACTTCTTCTTATTATTATTATAATTCTTGATTCATTTAAAACTATCTTTTAGGAGTAGCATTATCTTAACTCACTTTAGCATTATTATTATTGTTATTATTATTATAACTATAACTATTGAAATTGCTTTGTTTGCAATTCTCGATATATTGTCTAATGATTAATTGTTTATCTAAGTGATGTAATTGAAGCGTAATGCATTTTATCTTAATTTCAATCTCTCATACTCCCTCTCCCCTTATCTATTTGAACATGACCTGGAAAACATTCGTACCTGTCTTTCTGCATGACTAATTCAATGTAGTTTATTTGTGCTTTTCAGTCTTATATCTCCGAATGTAATTTCAATAGTATATATATCCCCGTATGTGGAGTATTCACACCTGACGAGTTCTACCGAAATTTGATGAATTCATTAGATCTGTTTTATCAACCTTTATTGCTTTTTTTTAAAGTGAATGTGTTCAATGATCAATCATTTACCATAAAACTACGCCTTATATTTTCTGAAAATAAAATTGTCTGCACAATCTATTTATGCCATGCAATTTTGTGAGCACATATCTGTTTCTACACTGCACTTCTTGTAAGCGCCGTATAGCTGACACTACAGAAGAATTAATTACCTTTGGAAGTTTGAATGGATATATTAAGATGTCAAATTAACCACTAGTAAGAATTTGAAATAGTGTAGACTTGCAGCTCAAGTGAACATTATTTTGATGTTGTTATGTTCTCTCTCAACTGGATTTAGCGCTAAAGATGTCGTCCAGAGGAGTGATAAAAGCCTTATGATTAAAATGTTCACCTCAGGGAACACAAAAAGATTAAAAAAATAAGATGAACAAGTTTTCGAACACATTTGAATATCACGATTGATCACAAAGTAACTTCGGTCAGAAAACCGTTGGAAATTATTTAGTACTATACGGCTATTTCCTCCTTGTTTGGGACTGTTCAACAGTAGGTGCCCAGGACCTTCGTGCTACAAGGTGAACTCATCTACCATCCCCATTTGAGACGAAATCCAATGACCCATCAATTCTAGCTTCTGCCAATTCACAGTACAACATGAACACTAGTCAATGTCATCAATGAGTATTTGCCGTCACACCCAACCCGGAGGACCCTGCTGGTCACAATTTCCAACTAGAATACCACGCAGTTTCAATCTATAATTAGTCACTATTGAGCCTTTTAGTGATAAATAATTACTAACTGCAGTTTGAAGTTGCTTGAAGTTCCAGTGAGAAGTCGTGACTAGTTAGGTCCACCAAGGTGAGTACGGTGACAGTGACTAGTGGTTGCCTTATAGAACTGATGCATCGTTGAATGCTATCCTAGTGTCTGAATGGTATACCGGCTCGATGCGTAACCCGAAGGTCCGGGGTTCAATTCCTGGCGGGCTCATAGAGGTGTACTGTTGAAAAGTTTCAAACAAGGGTGAAACAGCTGTGTAGTACTTCCTGAGTCTCAATGGTTCTTTATCTGAAAGTGGCTCGTGATCAACGTTGAAATGAATTCTATCCCTGAAAACGAAAATAATTGGAAATGAACATTTGAATATCTTCATAAATTTATCAGTTTATAGGACACTTTTTCTTTATGCTACATAGGTTAATCTTCTCATACTATTTCATGTTACATCCTATTTCATTATCCCAATATAAGGGTATATGAATGAAGAATATATGTGAATGGTGAATGGTTTAGATTGTCACACCCAAAAATTTAAAGATGCATTTTACAACAATGCTAATATTCTTTATTCTAATAGTTTTATAATGTGTTTATAAGGTCAATTCTGATGAAGGGAATTTTAATCATATTAACGCCTTTCTGAATTCTACTTTTAAGCAGTTTGTGAGTTTCATTTAACACTGAAATAAATGAGTTTGTCAAGAAATAGCAAACTTTTAGAGTGATAGAAGAAGCTGAGGTTAACCACTATGTGGCAGCTAACATGTAAGAATACAGTACTAAGCATCTCACTGGAGGATTTAGACTTGCCTACAAAACACTGATATAAGAGACATATTGATATAGGTATCACTAACCTACAGAATGGGAACAGAAAACTATATTCCCACTTACTTTTATCAAAATCCAATGTAATTAAAGTGAATGATGTGATTGTATTTCGCTTACGCTGATATTAGTGGTCTGGCTGATGGACATAGCTGTTACATTTATAAGATGTGAGAATGTTTTCGGATCTTGGTCACAAGTGTTCCAGTAAGAGCAGTCATGCTATGGAAGGACTGCATAGTGTCTAGTGCCCAGATTAGGCGAGGAATGATAGGTAATGAGAGAAATTTAACTGATGAGGTTGTGAATTCTAATAGAAATAAATGCTTAAATAGTTGTTATGCATATAAGACTATGCCTTTCAGGTAGTGTGAAACCGTTAGGAGTAGGATGGTCAGATGAATACATTTCACAAGCTGATAAAGTTTCTGAATAATGGTATGAGCTATAAAGGGGCAATGTGAGTTAATTGGTTACAGCTTTTGAAATGTTATACATCACTGGCTGAAGACTGTCGATGAAATGGTTAACAGTCATTTCACAAGAGCTGTTCCTGGAATTAAAAATTTTCCATTTGTTAACTTGTCCCCTTTCACAATTATGTTTTCTCACGTTCAGTTTTGAAGTGCAGCAACCTAATTTGATGATCTTTCATGAAGGGTTCTTGTTCAATTCATCTGTTTGAATTTGCGACCTGCTTATTCTGACAGATGAGGAAAAAAGATTTTAGTGATAGATGTGTCTCAGCAAAATGCACTATTTTCCGTTGTGTCCCAACGAGTCATACGTCAATACAAGAAAATCTTTTAAGTACTGCAACTAAGATACAGTGAGATTCATTTAAATAAACAGATCACCCGAAAGACAGTATATTACCAAAAGATTTCCATGCTTATTTTCCCATTAGACATTCATAACAAGAACGAATTCAGATATGATGGAGAATATTTGTAGCTCAGGTGGATGATTTTGATGTAGTTGTGTTCTCTGAGCTGAAAAGTAGTTTATTTGCGAGGCTTTCACTGCCCTACTAGGAAACATCTTCAGCACATACTTCACTCTGAAGCAGGCTTTTAGATTTTTCACCGAGTTTATTAGTCAAATCTCCCTGCGACGTTGAATGTGATTGGTTGTTTTCGTGTATATTCACACAATCTAGGCTAACTGTTCTGGTATTGCTGTCCATTATTTCCTTGATCTGAAGTCTGACCCCTTGTGTGTAAGATTTCCTTCTTATCGATTGCTAAAAGAATTAAACTACAGCACTGAGGAGGCTTCCAAAACTAACTTCTTCGCCACCCTTGAATCATCACTCAAATCATCAAACTTGGACGAGGAAAAGCAAGATGAGATATGCCAAACAATCGTACCTATGGTCAAACAGAAGAAACAACACACACAATTCAAGCCCTCAAGAAGCTGAAAAATAGGAAGGATATCGTCATTCTACCAGCTGACAAAAATGGAACCACAGTAGTCATGGTCAAAGAAGAATACACCAAGGAAGCTGAAAAAACTGCTCAAAGATGAGGATTTATATCAACAACTCACGACAAATCCCATACAAACATTGGATAACCGCATCTAAAGAACGTTAAACAAGCTCAGCGAAACTGGTCAGGTCACAAAGCAAGATCAATGGCAAATTAAATTCAGTGGACCAGTCCTACTCTGATTGTACGACAGGCCAAAAATACACAAACCGAATATCCCGTTACGCCCAACTGTATCACTCCCAGGAACGCCAACATACAATTTGTCCAAAGAACTAAACAGAAAATTGAAACACTTTACGGATTCCTGCGATCACTCCATTAAATATGCTATCCAATTTCTACAGAAAATCAGAGGCATTCAAACAGATGACCGAGAAATAATGGAATCCTTCTACATCACAGCATTATATACCTCACTTGGACAAAAATTAGCAAAAGAGACCATGGAGCAGTTACTCAGCAACGACGAACACCTTCCACAACAATCAAAAATGCAACACACAAGTTGGATGGAATGCATAAACCTATGCTTAACAACGTACTTACAATTCAACTGCCAAATATATGAACAAGTTAAAGGAACACCCATGGGGTAGCCTATATTGGGTTTGATTGAAGAAGAAGTGATGCATAGGCTCGAAAGCATAATCTTACCAAAGATCAAACCCAAAATTTGGATACGTTATGTGGATGACACACTCGTAATAATCAAAAGAAAAGAGTTGGATAAAACTCACAACTTAATAAACAACGTCGTCAATGACATCAAATTCACAAGAGAAGAGGAATACGAGAACAAAATCCCACTTTTGGACGTCTTAGTCAAGTGAACAACCACAGGGGAATTATAAACTCAAGTTTATAGAAAATTAACTCACACAGACCAAATACTGAATTACAACAGTAACAAACCAATAACACGCAAAAGGAGTTGTATACAATCACTGTTCAAGAGGGTTAGAACTCATTGCAGCACTCCCACGTTAAAGAAAATTGAAGAAAGATATCTCATGGACGTCCTCCAAAAGAATGGATATCCACAGAATTTCATCAAAAGACATCTACCCCCCAAGCCAACTTACTATATAAAAGGTCCCCAAGTAAAGCACAAAGGAAACCGCACTGCCATATAAAAAGGACATCTCAGAAACCACTGTAAGACTCTTCAAACCTTTAGGAATTGACATCGCACACAAACCAACAAAATCACTTCACTCAGCTGTTTCTGTGTCAACCAAAAGACTCAACAACTACAAAACACTACATTGAGCAAAGTGGACGTCCCATTAGTCTTCGTATCCATGAACATACACCAGCTGTCAAAAGACATGACTTCCACTCCCTCATATCGCTACATACAGACAACCGCGGGCATCAGTTCGACTGGGACAATGTTCAAATATTAGACAATGGAAACATCAAGAATGCTAGAGAATTTTAGAAGCCAGCCTGGTATTCCAGTGAGTAGTTCGTTAATAGACACATTGACACAGACAGAATTGACCAATCGATAAGAAGAAAATCTCACACACAAAGGGTCAAGGAAACAGTCAGTACCAATGTAGATATTTTTTATATATATATTTTTTGATTACAGCTTGATGCCACACCGTATTTTCAGTACAAGTATGGAATTTTCAGCATGGATATCGGTAGCCCAAATTTCGCAGGCCGACCATAGATATCGGGTGTGCGTGGGCAGGGGATCGAACCCCGGACCATGTGCAGGGTCGGCGAGAGTTCTAACCACTGTGCCACAGACAAAAGCAACCAGCCACTTTCAAGGTCACCAGGAGAGATGACTAATAAACTCGTGGAGAAATCTAAAAGCTCACTTCAGACTGAAGTATGCACTGAAGATGTTGCCTAGTAGGGCGGTGAAAGCTTTGCAAATAAACCACTTTTCAGCTCAGAGAACACAACCATATCAAAAAAGAAAGATTTCAGTTAGTCGGTTAGTTTATAGGGATTTGATTTGTTCTAAGTTTGATCAAGGATCGGTATCAGTTTGGAAAGCACCAAAAGCCTGGGAGTACTGGACATCCGTTCTCCCCTAACTCTTCGGTTGTACGCATCCATGATCCCAAGAGAGACAGAACCCAAAACCTTCAGGTTACGATTTAAACTCGTTGATCGTTCAGCCACTAAGACTGCAACTCTACTAAAAATCTTGAATTGACAGAATATGTGGGCCAGTGAATTCGGTCCCAGTGGCTGAATGGTCAACGAGCTCGCCTTCTAACCTGGAATTCTTGGGTTAAATCAGGTTAGAAGGTGAGCCTGGTGACTATTCAGCAACTGGGAAGGAATCCAGAGACCCATCAATTCATATAGCACCGCACCGAGGCAATGCCACTGGAGAGTATTTGTTCTCACACCTCATTTGGTGGACCTCACTGGTCCAGGCAACTCTATGCTGTAGTCAATCACTAGTTAGCACTAGATTAATTTTCAAGTGTTGTTCTGCAGTGATCTGTTAGACTTCAAGGACAAAATAACCACCCAGTACTCCATGCTCTTCAATGATTCCTTAACCGATATGAATCCATAGTGAAACAAGAAGACAATCAAATCCATACAAACTAACACTTGAATTATTATCGTATGTCGCTAAAAATACCTCGGTATTACAGTTAGCCCTATGAAAGAATAATTTATCAAAGGTGATCATATAAGCATCTCTTAGTTTTAAAACAACATCTATTACAATTTTCAATGTACAATATTTTCTAACAACCATCTTTTGATGACAGCCAAATAAAATGTGGTTATTTGAAGTTCCCTTTATTCAGCGTATCCCATTGGTGTGTTCACCATCTTTTTAATCACCCTATTATAAATCATCTTCAGTGTGTTACTACTTGATAATTATCCCTTCAAAAAGCGCTGAAGATGATGTATAGGAATGTTTCTAAGCAAATTTGCAATTTTTTCTATCTCCCTCACAATAAGGATATTAACAACAGTCCCGTTTTTCTCTTGATACTTTGACAAAATTCTTGTTATCCGAAGAAAGGAGTAGAGAGGCAACTACACTTCTATCCGTAAGACTTTATTAACCACCTACTGACCTGCCAAATTATTTTATTCCTTTACGTTCCAAGTGGAACATATGGCTTAAAGCTTCAGCTGTGAATTCCCAGTAGCAGTGGTGTATTTTATGGAGTGAGGTTGCTAGTAGCTCGCCCAACCGTCTCTCTTTATCGGAGTTACTGCCAGCTAAGCAGGCGAGCGACATTTTAGAGTACATCGGTCAAGGATTGAACCCAAGACTACGAACATGGTTGGCGGATATTCTACCGTTGAAATACCGATGCATATGTTAACCCTGGCTGGCAATTATGTTTTTCAAATAATTTAGATCTGGGGTTTTAGATTACAGTATTTGTAGAGTAAACGATATTTGGTTAATACATTATAAGGAAACGGTTTATAATATATATATGCAATGATGGACAGTTTTTCTGTATTCTGATATCAATAATAGTGATTGTTTGTGTGTCTGTGTGTAGGTGCTTAGCCATTACTCGCTTACACTATAAACTACTGTGACCGAAAGGTCTACCGGTATCAGTCTGCTCTAACCTTATCGATCAAATCACCAGTCAGATGCGTCATACTAACACAATAATTCCAAAGGTCATATCAATTGTCAGTAGTATGGTTTCAAACGGGTAACAAATTTATTTATTTCTTTTTAACAATTTTATACTAACTCACTTGAAATTTTCTCCTGTATGGTAGTGTAACCGAACAGGCTCCATTGCCCAAGTAGTCGGACATTTGGCCTTGATTTCGTTTCATAGCTTCAAGAGCTTCTATCGTTCTTAGACGAAAACCTGCATATGCACTGTTGTCTTTATCATCGACAGTATTTTCATTTTTGTCATTGTCTTTACACATATTTAAACAATTCATCATTTGATAACCAGATAGTGACTTTTCTTGAATACTTTCACCGTCTGGCCGTACACGATGAGCTGCAGTGCTTGGAGGATCTAAGTAAATAAAACAGATAAAACGAATAGTATAAACCACGAATTGCTAGAAGTTGGGGCAAAGTTAAACTTTAAGCAACACTAACTACCAATCAGCAAATGGCCTCGAACGCACCAGTCACGTGAAGGGGGCATTTTCGCGTATGGAATACATATATTTATGGAAAAAAATGTAGAAAAACTGTAGAAAAGTGTTACAGACGATACCTTCCTCCCACGTGTGATAAAAATATCTCTCAGTATTAGGTTGGAGTATGAAAAGAGGATGATTCCATTGTGGGTAGAATTTATTTTGATAAAGTCTCACAGTGTTATGCAGCAATATTTACCGGGCAATAAATTGTGCTCGAAACGTGGTTATCAGTAAACATTACTGTATAACACTGTGAGACTTTATCAAAATAAATTTTACCCACAATGGAATTATACTCTGCCACAATGCACAAGTAGTATTCTTATATAAACGGAGTAATTCAACCACCTTCTATGCATGAAATTATTTAGGTCTTCTAACACTCATAATAACCCTAATCTTTCCTAAACCTAACCCTAACGTGAAAATATCCCTAAACTAACTGTGATCTAACTCGAACCAACCCTAATGTCGCCTTTATTAGGTTAACCTAACCCTAACTCGTCCTAGGCTTAAATTGTAACTTAATCTTTCCCAAACCTAAGTTCAAACTTGCCAGATATCCCATTTTTATCGCATAACACTTCGATGAACATATTTTATTGATGATGACAACAATATTTGCCAGGTTTCACTAACTTGCTTAGTGAGTGTTTCAAGGTCATTGTGGCGGTCGCACTCCATTGGTAGTTAGTGGTGCTTAAAGTTTAACTTGGCCGAAGTTAGAATTCATGAGCAGTTTAATGGGGTACCAATGGATGAATGGTATACAAGCCTGCCTTGTAGCCAGAAGGTCCTAGGTTCGAACCCCAGTGGGTGCGTACTAATGATGAGTCCCGATCTAGGCTGACGAAACAGCTGTCCACTACCCAAGTCCTGGTTTTCAGTTTTTCTCTAACTAGTAGCAATCCATGGTCAAAACTGAAAAACAAATGAAATCCTTACAAATCAAATCTTGAGAATGACTTAAGGTTGTAATGGAATAATGCGTATAATCTTCATGACAGGCTTGTATGGTTTTAGCAGTGGATTACGCAACATTTTAAAAGATGTTAGACAATTCAAGTCAATGTGAAAAACAAATAGTGACATTTTCAAAATTCCATCAGAAAACCGAAATAACATCTTGTTCCCTTATTCCAAGAACTTAACAAGATTTTCACTCTCAAAATTTAAAAGTTGGTTTGCAATTTGTCACCTTTATATTTCTGGTTTAAATTTCACAGTAGTTTCCTTTAGTAGACTTTACTGGTTGATGTGGGTGGTATTCAACTACTGAAGTCAACCCGTCAGTACTATAAAGCATTATGTATCTCCACTTGTTTTCTTGATTACCACTTATGGTACCAGGCAGATCTCATAGTGTGATCTGAATAATTCTTTTCTTCAAAGGAACCTGTAGTGAAATTTCGCCCCGAACTGTTTGAATTGCAAATCTCGAATTAATCTGCAGTATTACGAATCAGATTTAGTACATTAACAATTCACTCAAGTAGCTGGCCAGGATGCGGATGGTTTCAATTGACTGAATTCTCCAAACTGAGTCAAGTCATGCGCACTACTGATAAGCTCAATGGTAAACCGACAAAACGGAAGTCCGATGTTAAGATCACTTCAATATGGCTAGCCAGCACTAATGGTTGGTGTGAATGGTATCGAACTACTCATACCAATATACCAGTAGTATATAGCGTCATGCACTGACAGGATTTTATCCACTTCAAACATTTTCGATATCAGTTTGGCCACACAATTCAATTTTGTTGTTGAGTTGGTTATTCTGGCAATTTATTTGAACCGTCATCCTAACATAATTGATGATAACATCTATTATTATTATTTTTATTATTATAAACCACTGTTGGTTATGCATTATTTCGTGGCTATAATACCTGTTCCTTAGGATAAAACAAAGGTTGCTTGTTTATCTCAGAAGGAGTAGAAAAAATTGTTATTATTCCATGCCAGCTCCCGTGAGATTCATATTAATCAGATAAAATTCATGTTAGATGATTGGAAGAAGACCGCAGGAATCCATAGGTTTAGTTTTCGTGCTTACTGATACATAAATGTTCTCTGGAATGCCCATAGCTTCGGCTATTTATAAAAGGTGGGTTCCAATTCCTTTCGAAAGGCTCTATAGAAGGCAACAGATAACTTCTTCTGTCCACAGGAGAAGTGCCTTCAAAGTTATCTAACGCATTCTATTAAGCCTTTCGAACGAAATTCTAACCTGCCTTTTACACATATCCAAAGCTATGGGAACTCGAAAGAACAATCCTAGTCTTTGCATACAAAGAAGTTTGTTGTTACTGATATATGTCAATAAGAGGTATCCGCGGCTTTGAAGGAACTGATTTGTTTTCAGAGAGTAAGACCTAGTGGAGAAATCGAAGTGATCTAGCCATCTGAGAGTCGTCTCACCTTTTTAAGGTCAAGTTCAGCACTGTGCTCCGTTAAATTTAGTTATTAAAGTCAAATTAGTTCAGACCACACAAATTCCGACCACGAAAGCGAACAGTGTGTGTTCCTTTAATTGAGTAATTGATTGAATAGTTCATATATGGTTCAAATTATCTCATAACAAACAGAAAGATTTTCACTTTATTAGCACATCATTCCTTAAAATCTTGTTAAGTTTCATGAGTTTACGGGATTGGGATGATTGAAAAGGGTAATGTTAAACACCGTACCCAATCTTGCCTTTATTTCTTTAAAAATGGACTTTATCAAGGCGACATGAATATATTCAGATTTTAAAAGTTCTAGTAGAAGAAAGATCTTCCTTTTTACGACTCTTATGTAGCTTTAGAAGGACATTTTAATTTTATTCTGATTGTAAGAAACATGATAATTGTGGCGATTAAGTCGACTTTAATACACATCCCGCCAATTCTATGTCTCCATACCTTTCTTTTTCGTCATAGCTACCTAAATACAGTAAATTTTCAAGATTTTATGACCTCGTTTAGAAAACTGGTACTGGTCCGGATCTTTAGTGAACTCAAATGCTTTTGAGTTAGTTGTCTCAAGTACCTTGTTATCAATAGTTTTTCAGATATCGGTGTCCTCAGATACTTTGATTAACCTGTGTTTTCCTCTGTCTATTTTCGCAGATATGATTGTGATTGGAATGAATATTGACTGATAGGAGGAAAGGTGCTTACAGATAATCTCTGTTATTAAGTATACAACAGCATAAACTAATACTACTGAAAGCAGACAGTTAATTCGATCTAAATAAACCTAATGAGATTAAAGTAGTGACTGAGACTACAACCTCCACTTTAATACAAAGTAGGTTATTAGAATTAAAAAAATATACCTTGTTTCGTTCCTAAGAACATAGAACTTCCCATATATCCATCTCGACCAAGTTGTCGCCATTTTTCAGCATCAGAACCACGAACAGCTGCAGAACGTGGCCGGATGACAGAAGAATCAATATTATCTAGTGCTTGTGCGGTCTGATTACTTGCCTGTTTGCCTAAACACAATGCCATAGAAGTTCCTGTTTTTGACCAAATTGCATTATTTTGAGCTTCTTCAGTTGGACATCCATATGGAATTGTGTTTTGCATTTCAGCCGGAGACATTTTCATAGTTAGTAAATCATCTAAGCCCTGTTTTAAACAACAACAACAGCAAAAACAGCAGCAAAGTTAACGTCTGAAAGTGAATTACTGAATGAAATGTGGTTTATTAGTTTAAATATGTCATTTTCAACCAATGGTCTTGAGTTCGAACCCCACTTTACTTCCTTCAGCTTTGGCAAAATGATAGTAATAGAAACACTTATAGAGAGTGTGGCTTATAGCCTAGTGCATGTAAAATCTGGTCCTGCTGCCTGAATCCAAACGAAATAACAACAGTGTCTTTCTTTTGATATTATTTATGACAAAATTATTTTCAAATCATGTTCACTAATTGGTCATTGAAGTGTGATGTATGTTGGCTGGTCGTTGCTTTAAAATCACGACTTGGTAGAAGTTGGAATTCATGGGCCATTGGATAGCATGCCAGTGGCTGAATGATCTGTCAGCTTGCTTTGCAACCTGCTCCTGAGTTCAAGCCCTGATGGGTACGTACTGATGAGGAGTCCCAAGCTAGGAAGAAAAAACTGTCCAGCACTTCCCGGTTTTCCAGTGGTTCTCTAACTGATGTCAGCTGGCGATCGGACTTCAAATTAATTTCACGCTGTTTAGTTTTAAAAGTTCGTTGAATTTTGTAAAGAGAATTTTTCGTAATTTTTATACTGACATAATGGATTATGCTTGAAGTTACAACGAAAGTCTGGCTGAAAGTATGATCCACACCACCCGCCTCTGTATTACCACTCTGGTGATCTACCAGCTCAGCTATAAGATACAGCTGAGGTGAAACGATTTGGTTAACGCTTCTGTCTGGTAACTCCCCTAATAGACCGTAGTAACCATAATGAGAGAGGCAGTGATTCTAATCCTGTTACATGGGTTTTCATTTTACCCTCAATCCTCTTCCGTTATAACAGTAATAGTCTTATAACTCAAAACTATCTCCGAGAACCTCACTATCAGCTGTTATAAGACTTATTGGTAATAGATAGTTGGGAGAAGTTAAAGTTTCACAGCCATGTTCACAATGACCTTGAACAGCCAATCAGAATTTAGACATAAGAAAAGTCTTATAATCATTTAAAAAAAACGTATTAAGAACATCGCAAATATAATATTACACTGGATAAGTGTTGTGTGTTGTAAGAATATCTCCCACTTACTCGAAGGATAATCCATAGAGAAATCATAGCATTCGTGATAGATGTACTTGTCTACGAGACTATTTATCATGTTACTCTGGGATCCATTGATATTCCACTGATCTTAACTCACTTAATTGCTGTCAGATCGCTTCCAGACGCTGATTTCTATATTATTACGTGATCTTTTCTTCCCTGTATGTTTCTAGTCAGTTAGTGTCTCTATTATCTAATCATTCAGCAAACTTCTTCAATATTCTTATCAATATATAGCTACTTTCTTTTCGTGTTATATGTAATTGATTATACGATCACATTTCAATCATTTTTGTTTCCTTAAACTACGATCCTAATGCCAAAGTACAATAAAAAGAAATGTATCTTCTTATTTCATTAAAACTACTTATTTTTGGAATGTCTGCATTTGAAGAGAAGCTTCAAAGTAAAATATGCATCTCTTTATATTTCCGATTTCGTCCTCCTTCTTGGTGTGACGAATATTGGGAATAGAGAGATTTCTAATCTTTAAATATTCCCATTATTAACATTAGAAGAAGACATATAAGCGAACAATATTGTTTTCAATGAGATCTTCAGGCTTTATTCTAATTTACATAGATTTATATATAACAATTTTACCCAATGACGGTGATTTCATGGAACAAATAATGATAATGTGGAAAATGTTTTGAACGTCATTAATTACGATGATTATAATGATAACAAAATATTGATAATAAGGTTTATGCAGGTGGCGATAAGAATAACAAAGATAGTAAAATGTGTTTATGTAGACAATTCAATAAACAAATAAATTAGGTCAAATCTTAAAAGTTACGTAATACCAAAGGTGAAGTGGACAGATAATCAGAGTTTAAATAAATTTCATAAAAGTACGAAAGAGAGATTTTCAAGAGTTGATTTGTGAGTATTAGATTTGTTTTTGTAGTATGACCACAGACTGATATCAGCCAGGGAACAATTGAAAACCAGCACTGGAGTACTGAACAGCTGTTTCATCGCAGTTTGATAATCATCGGCAGTACACAACCACTGGGGTTCAAACCCAGGACCTGTCGGTCACAAGGCGAGCTCGTATAACATTCAGCCACCGAAACCTGATTAAATAATCAATGAAATCTAACTTCTTCCAATTCGTGATTTTAGCGCCACCGCCGGTCCTACTGAGAAGTTGTAACCAGCGAGATCCATCCAGTCAGGAGTGAGAATGGATTTCTCGTCAGTGCCATTGATTGTTGGTGGCGCTAAAATCACGAATTGGTAGAAGTTAGATTTCATGGATTATTTAATCGGGTCTCGAGCTTGCCTTGTGACCGACAGGTCCGGGGTTTGGACCGCAGTGGTTGTGTCCTGCTGATGGTTCTCAAACTAGGATGGAACAGCTGTTCAGTACTTCAGTGCTGGCTTTCAATGGTTCTCTAACTGATATCAGTCTGAGGTCAAAATCGAAAAATAGAGATATTATCTAGTTATTTTATTTTATCACTCACTCTTTCCAAAGTACCACATCTAGAGAATTTTTTTTTGATTTACAGCTTGATTCTACACCGTATTTTCAGTACAAGTATGACATTTTCAGCATGGATATCGGTAGCCCAAATTCAGGCCGACCATAGATATCGGGTGTGCGCCGGCAGAGGATCGAACCCCGGACCATGTGCATGGTCGGCGAGAGTCCTAACCACTGTGCCACCGACGCACAGAATGTGTTTAGATGAATTTTGAAGAAAAGTATATCAGATTCAAAGCCTCTAAGTGTTTGCCACATTTTCTCCAAACTGACAAGAATCTTCTTAATAATCAAAATATCTTCCAGTATTCTGATGTGAACTGGTAAATCCTGTACTAAAACAATCAGTATATATAGAAACTATTATGGATAAAATGTATTTTGATAAAGTCTCACAGTCTTCTAAACAGTTTTATTACTGTATAACAATGCGAGACTTCATCAAAATAAATTTTATCCATAACTCAATTGTTTTCTGCCACAGTGCCCAAGTCATATCCTTCTTTACAGAATCTATTTTGATCACATTTTATATCTAAATCAATCGAAAATCAAATCTTTGAAATAATCAGTTTATTCCAGCTATTGATCATTTGACTTACTCGATTTTTTAATGAATATTCTATGCCTTCACGGTGTACTCTCAAACGTGTCGGTAAACTTGTTGTATTCTCATCCAACTTCTCGCTTGGCTTTGGTTGTGGATGTGCAAACCAATTATTCACTTCATTACGTCGACTATAACTGGATGATATTGATGATTTTCTACGATCAGGATTTATTCCAGTATTTGCTCCATCAAATGATTTATGCTTGAACCAATCACATTCTTGTGTCATATTCTCTAAAATTGCCTGATAAAAAGAGTTTGATATGATGTATTAATTGTTCATTCAATGTACAAGTGATATTTGTTATTTGTGAAAAACTGTAGTAACCCAGACAGTTATTCCGAATTCGTAGATGTTGGACAATTTTAACAGCATAAAACTAACACAGTTGTCTGCTGTTGAGTATAAAGGGTTGGGACACAATTACAAGAATCGCATTTCCACACCTGTTTAACAATCTGACACTAACTGTCTATCGACTATTCAGTACTGCGCACTTGTGAACCACCTTGGATCAAACCTCCAGCCTCCATATTACAACACAAGCCCGTTGACGATGTAGACATCAAGTTGGTTCAACCTGATTTAAATAATGTTTTACAAAAAATAGTTAGGATCTTGAGCTGCACAAACTCAAAGATCTGCAGGAGAAAACCCGCAAGTTGTCAGAGGAGGTAACCAAGACAGGACTTCAGGTGAACATTTAAAAAAAGCAAAGGTAATGATGGTATCTAACCAACAGTAGCACCGAGCATCAATCATCATCGACAGGAGAAGTCTAAATGAAGTCGCGTCTCACGCTTACCTAGGTAACATCGTTTTAGCAACACTGATAAGGACACTAAAGCCAGCTAGGGTCGGGAAACCAAGACAGGGGTTCAACACTCTGAAATCAGTATGGAGATCAACATGACGAACAAGATTCGAATTTTCAGTGCTAATATCAAGACAGTCAATGCTTCCACATGTTTCACAGACTTAGTGTCCGCATCAGTGGAAGTGTTTCGAATAGGTTACTGCAGACATATACCAACAGCTGCCTAGTTCGCCTCGACAGTGAACATTAAATGGTCGGCCAGAAAGTATAAGCAACAAGGAATTCCTGCGGACAACGAAGCAACCAAGAACCTGTCACCTAAAAAATATACAGAAGGAAATGGAGTTGAGTTGGATTTACTCCATGAAGTTTTTGGGCAGTTTTGGAGCCAGCTAATAAAAGACGACAGTAAACAGAGTACAATCCGTATGTCCTACTTATATCCCAAGGGACGAATAATAATAACAAGGTGATTCGAACTGGGATAAGAGTCTATGTTACTCATCGTTTTAATTGAAGGTGTATCAAATATCTTTAAATACTTTCATTTTTTTAATATTAGAACAAGACATATAAGCTAACAGTATTGTTTTCATTTAGATCTTCTTCAGGCTTTACTCTAATTTACATAGATTTAAATATAAAAAATTTTAACCAATGACGGTGGTTTTGTGGATTAAATATTAATCATAATAATAGTAATAATAATAATAATGTGGTAAATGTTTTGAACGTAATTAATAAAGATGATTATAGTGATGACAAAATATTGATAATAAGGTTTATGCAGGTGGCGATAAGAATAACAAAGGTATTATATGTATATATGTAGACAATTCAATAAATAAATAAATCTTAAAAGGTGAAGTGAACAGATAATCAGAGTTTAAATAAATATCATAAAAGTATGAAGGAAATGGAAAATAAGAAAGGGTGGGAGGGTTTTGAATAGAATTCACCTAGGCCAAGGGAGAGACAAAGGTAGAACAAACTTCTTTTGTATGCAAAGACTAGCATTGTTCTCTCGAATTCCCATAGCTTCGGCTAAGTGTAAAAGACGGGTTCTGATTCCGTTCGAAAGGCTCGATGGAATGCGATCGATAACTTTGAAAGCACTATTTTTGTCCACTTGGTGACCACTATCAATCAAATGAGCCAAAATAGAACTTCGTATGGATTTTATTTGACCTTTTCCAAACCATGAAGGAAGATGCTCATTAATGCGTTTGTTAAGCTGTCTAGTTGTTCGCCCTATGTAGCTCTCTCCACAGGAGCAACTAAATTTATAGATACACATAGAAGTGGTACAGCTAGGTAGCTTATCTTTCACTTGAGCAATCATAATTGGTCGGCTGGAAAATGACAAACAAAGGGTGGCGGCAGTATAAGTCCGTTTTATCGCTCTCGATAATCTCAGATGTCAGACTTCGCTAGCCATGTTCCCATTAAATTGCAGTTTCATGAGCAGTTGTTTCTTTTAAACCGTCGTCAGTTTCTCTTTATTGTACCTGGTATTCATGTGTCTCCTTACAAATCTACTAGGAGAACCCATTTGGACCAACGTATTTTGGATGTATCCTAGCTCATTTTCTAGGGAGTCATCTGTGCAGATACGTCTTGCTCTATTCGTGAGGCATCTGACCGAATTGATTTTGTATCGGATTGGTACAAAACTGAGGAAATGTGTATATTGTCCTACAGATTTTAAAAATTTTTACAGATAAATCTATGTAAATTAGAGTAAAGCTTGAAGAAGATCTAACTGAAAACAATACTGTTCGCTTATATGTCTTATTCTTGTGTCAAATATCAACAAGTATTCAAAATATAAATCACTAACACAACCTGGACTCTGATAAGTAAAGTTGTTCGTCTCTATCACATAGACGAAACTGCCCCAGATCAATCGTTTTAAAATAAATCTGCCTGTTGAATAAAGGATAGTGAATTGGATTCTCCCTTGGATTATCTGAGTTATTCACGCAGCATTCATAACCTGAGAGTATATTACTGGGTCACCAAGTTAGTTATGGTTTCATAATGTCACGTTATGGTCTAGGCATTTGTAGGTGACACTCCCCTTAACAGTATTTGTTCCTGGAATGCTTGAAGGAACATTATCTCCACAGTGTCACCCTAGGATACCCTACCTGTTGCTTCCCATTTGCGTTTCACTCGAAGGCTGGCTTAGCATGTGATGTCACTCAGTAGTTTCCTCAGATTATGTCGAATCCATCCCCACTTAATTCTGCATGTTTGTTGGCCAACGGGAACCTTGGCCAACTTATCCTTTCTGGTTATCTAATTTACAGTATCGAATGAAGGCATCTATTGAAAAGACTCTGTAGCCTGCTGGAAATGCCTATGCAGATGCGCACGCCAAGTGTCTGAACCCTATGGAAGCACTAACTTAACATCAGTGTTGGAAATTTGGATCTTTTTCATTGTGATGAGTGCTATTAATCTTCACTCTGATTTAAGAGCAATGAACCCATGTTTTGCATCTCTCATCTGATCCTGGCTTTCATGTCCTCATTCTTGCTGCTAACACGATACTACACGATAGACACACACGAAAAGATATTTACAATGATTACGTCCGATGATTGACTCAAAGAAGCTGACTTTTGTCCATCTGAAAACCGAATTTCATTCGATTTTCAACCAACATTTCTTTATGTCAAGTCAACCCATCAAATGAGGAGTATTTCAACTATTTCAGTCTAAAGGAAGTAAAACTTTAAAAAAGTTTATATACTGCTTCAGACCTTTTACATTTTTATTGTCACACAGATGGTAGTATAATTACTGTCTGGAATAAAACGATTATTACTAGTATCAGTATTATTATTTTTTTATTTTTAGAAATTTGCCTCTAAAAGCAGGAAAATTAACTAAATAAGCTAAATCATATACACTATCATCAAAAAAGTTTGAATAAATATTTCAAAAGGCTAAATTCCAAAAAACAATCGAATAAAAGCTCTAAAGCTGTGTTACATCTTTGTTCATGCATCTTAGCAAGCCATTATTCCAATTATATGGAAAAGTTTGCTATCATCAGTAGTTCAGGTTTCGTCGTTGTAAGATGAGAAGTAGCTTAATTACTGAATGATTTGGATAATGTGGTTGCTAAGTAGTTAGTAACCAAGGTAGATCCCTATTTTGCAACTTTTACTAAAATAAATCCTCAAGTGATGGGTTCAAGGGATTTGACAGGAGTTAGAATTTGCAAGTAATTGGTTCCCAACACACTAGGTGAATGGTCAGTGGGTTCACCTGGTAAGCTAAGAGTTTTGCTGCTGATACCTGATAGGACCGTAGGTCCCCACTACAGAAAAGTTCAAAAATAGAGAAAAGCATCTACCCAATGCTCCGTACTTTTGAGTAGGCATCTAACTGATGTAAATTCATGGAGAAATTTACCTCGAAATCAATATTATTCGTGAAATGAAATCGCTTTTCCTTGCTTCCTTCTTCCTACTCAAAAATCACCTTATCAAATTTGATTCAACAACATGCTTGAAATGATCTTCGTTCAATAACAAAGAGTGCCTTTAAATAAGAAATAAGTATCTGCATAAAGTCATTAAGCTTTGTTTGCATTTTTAGTTTGTTAAAGAGAAGAAGGAGTGATCTGTCCGTCCAGAAGAAATCTCTATGGTTTTTTATTTTCATACAAGAGAGCATCAAATAATCAAATGAGGTTTTTATTTGTTTTTCAAGGAAGGACAGAGAAAAATAACCACATTTTATATTCCAAACTCTTTGCAATAAAGCGAGATGTTAAAATAAATATTATGTTATCAGTACTTCATTATCAAACTTGGTTAACCACTTGTGAAATCAATAATCATTTTAACTCTAACAAAGGGTTAGCTGTGATTAGAACTGGGAAGGGAGAAATCTTTCAATCTCACAGAACTTCATACTACTGAGTGATATTAACCAGTAGTGAGTGTCATCCAGATCGGGGTAGACTAAATAAACACCAGACGGCCGTTTATCTCGTTTGGGACCGAACACATCAGCGGTGTACCCCGTTTGACTTAGCTCTCAGAAGGCTGAATCGGCTCAAACCATCTGATTTCTGAGCAGTTACTTGGCCGAACTGGTGTTGCCATAAATCGAATTCCCAATTCTCAAATTACTTAGCGATTTGCAATCTATACAGCTCGAGTGGTGAAACTTCTTCCGTAGTTTCCTTTAGACACCCAAATAATTCATATCACAAAATGTGATTGGCTTGAAACCATAAATCGTGATCAAGGAAGCAAGCATACTTACATATTTGCCGTTTAGTGTTTAGATCACCTCTATCTGGTTAGCAAGCACTACTGGTTGACATGAGTAGTAAACAACTACTCACCGAAATCAATCAGTAGTATATAGTTCTAGGCGGTTTTTCTTGCTTTTCTGACTACCATTTATGGTATCAAGCATATCACACCTATTGTGATATGAATAATTTGATTTTTAAACGAAACTAAGGTGCATTTTCACTTCTGAAATACTGTACATTGCAAACTGTTAACTAATTTGCAGTTTGTGAATTTGGTTCCCATTCTCATGTATGAGTAACATTGGATGACGCGAGTTCTCTTAAATTTTGCAAATATTCTTAGCTGACTGGTGTCTATCTACGTCCTGTAAAGCTACTCTCTTCCCACTAGCATCTCGCGTTACATCATACACAAGTTTTAAGTATTCGCTATATTTGATTAACTTTATCAAAATTCCTTGGTATTTGCTTTGAACAAGTGGAAAAATGAGAAAAGTTAGTAGAGTTCCATGAAGTTAGATTATTTTAATTATTCCAATAAATTCAGTTGTAGCTTGCTATTACTGTTTTGTCTTTCATGTAACATGATAAGTTATCGTGTGATGTTTGTCACATTGCTTTTTGTTACAAATAAAGAAATTTAATGCTCCTTGATAGTGATGTAGAATTTTCAGAACTTCTCTCACAATCTGCTTGTAAAGTTAGTGTTATAATAATTCTCCTCTATGTCAGTCCCGGACCAATAAGCAAATCGTCGTTTTTCATTCAGGTTCTACCAGATCGGCTGGTGCTCGATTTTATCCAACGGTCTCCTCACCTTGTATCCGATCCATCCCCACATATTTTTCGAGTAGTAGTGTAATAACAGAAGACAAGGGCCAGGCAACAGATCGTTTATCTAGGAAATCAATACATATTTACATATTTTCATGTACATTATTATAGATTATTGTTAGCAAACAAACACAGTCTTCTGATTGGTTGTTTCTCACTTAAAGTTAATCTTTCATCTCTTTGTGACTGTTTCTTGAATGTCAGATCATCTATATGTTAACTGTATCCGCCTACGCAAAGTCTGCTGTGGTCGGTTTTGAATCAGTCTTTGTTCATATTTTCTCACGACAAATCTTGAGAACGTAAACATTGACGTAAATTACTGTCTACCAATTTGGCTAGCAGCCAGCCCTCACCACAGTAGGTTCTTGAGTAGTTCGTACCTAGAGTACCCTGTTGCTAATTCTTTCTGGTCATTTTATCTATTAAATGCAGAGCCAGTGAATACGGTTTGTGATAAAAGTCTGCTGCAGACTGTTGGAAATGCTTTTCGTGACGAATATGCCAAGTTTCTGACTCATATTAAAGAACCGGTTGAATTAACATTAGTGTTTAAAATCCGATCTTTGTTCTTAATGCTGAGTGCGGAAGATTTCCAAACTGATTTCACAGTGATGAAGGTCTGACTTATCTTCCCGATTCTGACTGGCTTTGACATCCTCATCCATGCCATTGCCTGAAGTTAAAACCATGCTTCCTAGATAGGTGAAGGAAGTGACCACTCTCACTTTTCGTCCTTTGTTAGTGACTTGTGCTTGTTATTGCTGGTTGACTTTTTTACAGTTTATAAGGATCTAGTTCAGCTTTCAAATGTTATATGATATTATTTCGTTTGTGTTGACTAGCAGTTGGATTCAAGATTAGTGGAACTCATCAGCTGGATATACCTGCAGTTGCAACGAGTGATGTTGTTCACACTGAGAACTGAGGCCAGCACTCATCATTTCAAATGTCAAAGCATTATCTATTGGGCCATGATAGCTACCTCTTTTATAAAGGGTATCAGTTGATGTTCGTTTGTGTCATTTTACATTTCCTTTCAATCGATTTGTAATGAACTGAAGTACTTGGTTTCTGTTGACGTGTTAACTGTTAGTGTGGACACCTCAACGATGTCTGAAGTGTAACGCGGTGGTATTTGTTTGATAATGTTTAGAAGCGGACTTCAGGGTGCCTATTTCATTATATTTCAGGTGTTTTTAGTGCACCTTCCATGGAACCAAAATAAACACAAGGCTATAATTAATAGATCAAACGAAACCAACTTAATATTAACTAAATAAACGTTTAAGCCGCCTGCAGATGCTTCAGTTGTTTTAAGTTTTCCTTTAACGTGTACGCATCAGACCAGACTCGGACGCCACTTTTTTGTGCTCCTTTCTTGTGCTGTTAACATGAATGTTTTCTGAGTCCGTAGTTCAGCTATACTAGCCAGATAAGTTCAAAAATCTTTTCTCTAAATAACCTTAACTTTTCATTCGAATTAAATATACTGCTTAATCAGAGCACTAAATAACTGAGCCTTTTTGATATACGTTTTGTTATGAGTACTTAAAAGTTAGGTAAAGTATTTATTTATGGGGTAATTAGGAAAATTGAGTTTATTATGGGTTGGTATTGTGTAGCTAATCAGTAGCACAACTAGTGCCCTACATTCTAAAACCTAAAACGTTTTTCTTGATTTATCCTGTATGCGCGACCGTTAAAGTGTTCAGCTTAAGGCAAAGGAATATTATTTTCACAATTTTCCTACTGTTTGTAAAACTGTAGTGTATTTTCCAACTAGATATACTCATAAGGGTAGTCATTTATCGTAAGGATCCACATAAGTCAAAGATTAGATATTAAATTCTCTTATCAACCAAAATTACAAAATTCTATTCTGAAGCGATCACCGACTTTGACTTAACTGATAAATACTAGTAAACAATGACTTAACCTTCATCTTCACAACAATACAAAATTATGTGCCGAAATAATTTATTTTCCTAAAATTTGAAGTCCTCTTTAAAGGTGCAAAGTCCTTCAGTTGATCCTATTCTGATAACCTTGATTTCTCGTCCCATATCACCTACTAATTAACTAATTTTCGGGTGACATGTTTCAATCTACAAATGTTTACACATGAAACATTTATCTGATACTAAACCCAAGTCTTACTGGCAAAATTATCCATCACTCACAGAAGACGCAGATATCTCTAGCTGATGAGTCCAACGTGGGACAAAACCCGCGTACTGGATTCCGCTGCCAACCACTACCAGGTAAATAACTCAACATTAAAGCGGAAGCTATCATCGAACCACTCGTACCCGGAGTCCACATGTCAACAAAGAGCTAAAACATTTCAGTCCATTATCATCAATCAGTGGGGAAATTCAAATTGATTTCAATCAATAAACAATGACTTACCTTTCCAAGTTCTCCTGCTCCTATTCGACGTGGCTTAATTATCGGTTTGTAGTTTAAATTATCAGCAAAATCATACCATTTATCACTTTGTGATTTTGATTTCTCTGCAATACTCAATGCTTCTGATGTTCGTAGTCGTAACTGTCGTTTTTGATCGCTACTGGTTTCATCAGTCGGATCTTCACCACCACAGTCAGTTCGACTACTTACAAATCCACTTATTTCAGCTGTAGTTAAATGCTTTTTATTGCGATTAGCTATCTCGACTGCATCGAGTCGTACACGTGGTCTTGGCGGTGTTTCACAATAGTCTGCTGTGTGCGCAAACCATAATCCAGGCGTTCCATTGTTTTTAATTAAATTATCATGGGCTGCAGAAAATGTATCTGTCAATAACATTTTTCTTATGAGAGAATTTGATGAGTATACAATTGATTTAAAATAAATAAGTTGTTTTCTCAATATTTGTTTATCTTTCTTTACTGCATTTTTGAGAAGAGAACGGTTGTTTTTTTTCTTGTTATAACTAAGCAACCCTATATTGGTGATTTGCTGTTATCTTTTTTTGCATATCGTTATTATATTTGAACCAATCATAATTCAAGTAAATAATGGTTGGTATAGTGACAGTAAACTGTGCAAATTTGTAAATAGGCTTTAGAGTTTGTAGGTGGAATAGACCAATTTGATCTTAGTTTTTGGACAAATATCATAAATAAGTTGGTTTACATAGAATATCAATGATAGAATATAAAAGAGAGAAGTAAATTAGTGTGGTCAACAGTAATTACGAAGTAGTCTTAAAAATGAAGTACTGCTTTCATTTAGTGTTCCCTGGGCTATTTACTCAAAAAGGACTATGTCATACTGCTCAAGATCCGATTCAATGGCCAGTGCATGAATTCTGACTTCTGCCAATTCGTGATTTAGCGCGACCTCAACCAATGTCGTCGGTGAGACATCCATCTTCACACGTGACATCTGGATTGACCTCGCTGGTCATGACTTCTCACTAGAACTCCAGGAAACTCCATCATGTAGCAAGTCACTAGCGAGCATCAGATTAATTTTCTATAGTTTGGTTTGTAAGGGTTAGTAATTATTTTTTTATTTTGTTTTTGATGCTGTCGAGTCAATTAGATGCTGCATTGTACAAAATGCTGAGAATTCCCCACTGTGTCATAAGTAATGTCTTGGAATATAGCAAGCTATTACTATAAATACTTGCGTGATAAATTATAATTTGTGCAGAGAGTTGAAAAATGTTTATTGCAAAAATGTATAATGAAATAACGAATTGTACACTGATCAGCAAAATTTGTCGTTGGTGTACTCAACAATACTGTTGAACGGTGTAGAATAGAGCAGACAGTTGAAATATTCTTTCTGGTATTCTCACCTTCACACTGCATTAACCAGTTGTTTTATCCTAGCTTGGGAGTCTTCAAAAGTTCATTCTCCCAACCTGATATGAGATTGATTGCAGAACTGTAATGTCTGTTACTAGGCCTCTTATCATTTATTTAATTAACTGAAGTTGAATGACTCATATTTCTGAACATCATTCATTGTGAATAATCATTATTACTCAATGTCTTCGGTGACTGAATGATGGCACACATTCCAGTCGTCACCAGTTCCGGTATTCTTGAACACTTACTGCTAAGTAGTCCTGAAATGGAACCATTCATTTGTCTATTTCTCACAAAGTTTATATCAGTGATTTCTAAAAATTGACTTTAAACTTTATCAGTTATCTGTAAAATTCAAAACTGGATAGTATTTGTTTGTTTAAATGAATGTTGACAGGTTATTGTGCTTAAGGAAACGCTTACATAGGCCGTAAGACAAAAGCAATGAAAATTCCCAATGGTATATCTTCTTAATATTCTAAACGGATTGAACCTTTAAACAATAGTTTACCACTACCTTAGCCTGCCATTTTTATTACAGAATAAATAATTGATATGAATTAAAACAATGAACTGAAAGTCAATGGTCCCTCTCATTCTGTCAGTTCCGCAGTAACAGTATTGTTGATGGATGAACATGCAGTGCATTCTCCACGGTAGCAAACTAAACCAAGAGTTAAAATTAATAGATTAAACTGAATCAACTCAAAAATTAATTAAGTGAATGTCTAGCCTCTCTACAGGTGCTTTAGGTGTTTTGTATTTTGTTTTAAGGGGTACACATTCAACCGGACTCAACTAACATTTTGCACTTCCTCTTTGTGCTGGCAGCATGTACATTCTCCTTTTTCGTAGTTCAGCCGTACTAGCTAGATAAGGTCGAAAAAATCTTTTCCCTAAATAACCTTGATAATTTATTTTATTTAAATATACCTCTCATCAGAACATATTCCAAAGTAATTGAATCTTCTCGATTTGCGTTTTTTTTATCAGTGACTACAAGTCAGGCATTATACTGGACAGGTGGTAATCAGGCGTATTTACGTTTAGTAAGGCTGGCATAGTTTAGTATATCAACATCACAACCAGCAAGTTACAAACACAAGAAATGAAAATTCAACACTGATCTATGAAGGAAAATGCGAGAAAATGTCTCATTATTTTGGTTTATTTTCATGAAACTGCTGTTAAACTGACATAAATGAAGTGTGTCATTTCTTTCATTTTATCCTTTAAGCAAAGTGTAACAGTTTTGAACCTATCATTATGTATGTATGATGTATATAAAATTTTACACTAATATCAAGAACCAAGTGCTAGTGAAGTTATTTACCTTGACGACAAACCATTCACAGTTAGCCCTCAACTATTGTAGAACACTGAATAATCGTCACTAACATTTTTCTTAGTGATTTAATTACAACAGTAGAGAAAGACGGAAGAAAATTTCGCCACAGAAGGTACGCAATAGACGTTAGACTAATTCTATGCCTATTCATGGCTTTTTATACATATATACATTAAACAATATTAGAAACATACAATTTGACTTTCAGTCAGCTAAAATGGATTTAAAATTTAATTCATTCGGCGAAAAACTCAGTGACATAAAAAAGGGACCCGATAGTAAAGAGTGAGGATACAAGTCATTGCAAAACAAACTTGGCATACTTTCGTCTCTTTAAAATTGAAAAGGTAAAACAGAGGCGATCGGTTACGATTTGAATTTCATCAGGCAGTTGGTTTTATGCGATTTCGTATTCTAAGACTAGGTGTGCAGAGTACTATAATTCACTTGCACAATTACATTCTGGTAGGTCAGAAAAGTGCTAAAATATATTGTCTAGTTCTCATTTTAAGTCTATATCAATAGGACAAGGTCTCCCTTTTCCTCGATCAATTCACAATTTCTAATACTATTTATAGGTTTCCAGACCGTAGGTGTTACGAACTTCGTGGGATAATTTGAGCGCCGAGTTAGATTGATTCATTATAAATTATTTAAATTAATCCCAACGTGTTAAGAAAATCAAAACAAGATTTTTCCGAATGTTTCGCTGTGTAAGCTACAGCTTCTTCAGCAGATTTATTCGGATTTTTATTAATTATCAAAATATATGGTCAAAAATTTTTTACACAAATTGAAGTCAGATTATTTGAAAGTCATTTGTCCATGGACATTTTTACCAATAGAAATATGTAAGCAGTCATCACATATATTTGTAATGACTAGTGTCAAATTGTTGTTGTGTTCACTCTTCTATAGTTGATTTGTACAGATTAGTTTTGTATGAGTGTGTGTGTATATATGTTATTTATCATGTGGAAAATACGTAAATTCATATGTGATAAACAAGATACTACATGTTTTAAAAGGTCATGGAGGCACATAGGGTGTTTATTGTTTTTTCATCTGTCTTGCTTCATAAGAGTTTGCCATATAGGTGATAAGTCTATCCCTTCTTTCCTATTCACTGCATTCGATGTGGTTAAAATATGCCAGGCTTCAGAAGTCAGTCTTTCTTTATGTGAATGAAATCCTCTTCCAAGAATCTCGACATTGTCGAAATCAATCTTATGTCTACTGTCTATCGCATGCATTGCTATCGCTGATCTTTTTTCTAGACTTTTTAGTTCTACTTCATTTCTAGGTGGACGTTTCGTGCATAGTCTATGTTCATTCACTCTGACCTTCACCTGCCTACTGCTCTCCCCTATATAGCATGCATCACATTCTGAACACTTTATCTTGTACACACAATTACTTAGTGACATTTTGGGAACTATATCTTTGACATGCACCAGCGCTTTCTCCAGAGAATTAGAAGGTTTGACATAGACTTTAATATTATATGAGGCAAATAGTCTTTGAAGTTGTTCAGCTGTGTCCTTTCGGTATGGGATGGCTATCGTCAGTATAACCATTTCCAATCAAAATCTGTTTCATGTTGGATATCTCGTTCTCCATATCGTCATTATCTGTTATAATGTTTCTAGCTCCACTCAATTAGGCATTTAACTGACAATAAAAAATATCTTGTGACACCGACGAACAGAAGAATTCACTTTAGCTGTACTCGCAGTTTCGCAAAAGATTTGTTTTCCAGAGAAATGTGACGGAATTTTGACATTTTTTGAAATTCAGCCGGATTCTCTATGTGGAGCAAATTAACTCTTGAGACGGAAAAGAATGTGATGATTTCGGGTTTAGAGTACAGTTCCGAATCGAATTCACTGTGGCTGAATAACTTTTTCCATTTGTCAGGATGCATCTTCCGCAAAACTACGAGCTCTCAGTGGACTCAAATTTCCCTATTCAAACTCATAATCATTCTACTTCAGGTGCGTCGGTGGTTCAGCCGTGGAACGCTCGCCAACCATGAACGTGGTCCTGGGTTCGAATGCCGGCCAACACACTCTTAAATCGAGCTTAGCCTGTAGTTAGCCCGTAAAAGAGGGAAAGCTGGGCGTAAGGCTAGCATCCCTATCACTGGTGATATCCGCATCATGCAGTGCATCCAACATTTCACTAATCAGATATCAAGTCGAAACAAGTTGCATTACTTCACAATTTACATCTCTAATATTACACACCATCTGAAAATGTCGAGGTACTCTCCTTTCTAGATGACACAAATTTGACATCTTTCTGAACATCTGGTTTTTCACCAGGGATGACATCTTACTACTGTGGCGGCCGAAAAACATATTAAATTATACGTTCACCGAAAAATAATGAATCCAATGAAAATTGTGGTTGTTATGTGAGACTGAAAAGGACTGAACCTTGGACCGCGCGTAACGGCCGAGTCTGTTCCCCTCTCTTATCACATCTGCCAACCAACTCCGCCTCGCACTGATCGACACATCCACACTGAGATATTTTGCTCCAATCTGCTTTTCTCTACGCAGGAGCTCTCCGATGGTCGACATCTCTAAGGTTTAGCGGAGGATTTGCATAATAAAGAAAAGGACAATTTAATCCCTATTATTTTGTACGTCTATATTTTGAGTATTTTCAAATAACTCCAGCTTTTTGTGTATTCTAACTTAAGTGAAATGATTACCTTATATACATACATGTTAGCATTTGTTCTGTCCTTTTTAAATGCGCGTATAAACATACTTAGTCGCTAGGTCTACTACACTACAAACAACCCAGTTAGAGAATGCACAAGGGTGAAGCGGCGAAAAAGTGGGTAAAATGATCAGTTTTGATCAGTTGAGACGTGGACAACATAAAATACCCACTTTTCCAATTCTTCTCATCTTTCTCAAGTTGTTAGCCACTTTTACCCATTTCCGTAATTACTGAACGAGCGAATTACTCACTTTCAGCCATTTTCCCCAAGTACTAAAAGGATGAATTGCCTACTTTTTTGCTGAATTATAAACCACAACCAATGTCTACCATACTCGTAAGTCTAAAGAAAGATGTTTCAACAATTAACTTTCTCTTGCATCTCACTCAAAATAAAAAGGAAAAAAAGCATCAAGCAGAAGACGATTTATATTCAATGGGAAATACTTACAATTAAATACATGTACAGACTTAACTGTCGAAATTATTGGGACGATAGTGAATTGATGTTACGGTCTTTAGGATTAGAGTAATCTTTCCGCTGAACTTGTTGTTTGAGTGCTTTTAAGATAGACACCACAGGGAAGGTTAGAATATATCAGTTTATTCGTGCTCTTGTCGGAAAATTTCAAATTTTAACCATTTTAATTATCTTTTATCCAGTTTTCACAAAATCATATCGTAGTAAGTCAGTAGACGAAGTGGTAAATTATGTTTCGGTTTCGTTATTTTTAGGTATGACAATCTTTTGAGATAAAAAATTAACGTGCGTCATCTCAGTAACATAATACGATTGCGTCCAAAATAAACCGAACAATATTCAGCTACCAAATTATCATTTGAATGAATTGTTAAATGATATTTTAACGGTTAAGCTTTTTAGACTTCATTTTAGTGGATCCGAGTTTTCTTAACTTACACTTTTCTAGCTTTTGTTACATTATTTATTGCACTCTCAAAAACTTTAAATTAGCTGCTACTAGCTAGATAAGTTTTTGAACTTTAGGTCAGAACAACCCTAACTTCTAATTGTATTGCTGTCTTTAGTATTCTTATAAACTAATATATCTTTTAATTTTTATATTTTCCATCAGTTCCAACAGACAGGGTAACGTCAACTATGGTATGAAGCATTAATCTAGAGGAAATTCTCAATAGACAGCTGTCAGACGCTACCATAATTGCCATCCTCTACTATGCTATTATGTAGCACACATGTTGGGGGGTTGGATAGTAAACTATCCAGGCTAGGCAGCCTTCCCAAGATCAACCATACGCATATAGAAAATTCATAAGTAGGACCAGAGACAGACAGCGGTGACCACGTAATATTCGTGTTCGACTTAATTATTAATAAACAGTTAACCAGGTTTAAATCTCCTACCCAACGCCGATAACTGTGAATGGATGAGGGAAGATCCGTGGTTGTGGAAGTAGCCACGGCTGCAGCAGTAAATAACGGTGGAAGAGCACTGACAGTGTTCGGGGTGCGTCGGTGGCACAGTGGTCAGGACTCTCGCCGACCATGCACATAGTCTGGGGTCCGATCCCCTGCCGACGCACACCCGATATCTATGGTCGGCCTGCAAAATTTGGGCTACCGATATCCATGCTGAAATTTCCATACTTGTACTGAAAATACGGTGTGGCATCAAGTTATAACCAAAAATAAATTTAAAAAATTACAATGGCTATAATTGATTCCGTCCCTATGGTAACTAACTCTCTTTTGAAAATTACGTACAGGCTGAAAGTTTTCTTCCGTGTGACCTTAGGATTCAAGGAAGATGGTGATTCAGAATGAGACTTTCACAGAAAGAGTCAAACCATAGTGCAAATCTAGTCATAGGAAATAAGTGCAGTACCAAAGTGAAGGGGTATAAGAGAAAATTCTAGAAAAATCTAGTGAAGAAACCGAAGATCACACCCAAACTGTGTACTAGCCATGGAGTGAGTCATTAGAACATAGACTGCTGGATTTCTTTGGGATCTGAAGGTAACCAAACCTTGTCGCAGTGCTTTCAAAAGACGAAAGTGTAAACAGCATGTGTGATCTTTGGCTACAAACTATGCAATCGGATTTCTCGGTGATTATTCCTCTGAAAATAACCCCGAGTATGGTTCTCGAGTATCCAGAAAAGCGTCGTCACCAAAGAGCCCAGGATGCGACCACCTCAAAACTGTAGTTCTCAAACCATGCTCAGAAGCTCTATGGGTACTAATATGAAAGAAATTAAATACCGAAAGCTGAGAGGAAAGCTACACTATTTACAACCCTTTATTTCGGATATCAGCAAGACCTCAAGTGCCACAGATTTACAGTTCTACCATTAAAAATATGAGTAGGCGGTAAACCTTTTGGATGGTTGTTTCAGGGAATGTCTGGATGAAACAACATTCTGCAATGAGTTCAACGTCGTCTCAAGAAGGATGGTTCATGCGCTACAGAACTGCAGCCAGCTAGGAACTGCTGCACAACATACCGTGACCGAAACGTTAAATTGTCCGTATTGTTTTGAGAAACAGGAAATGCTTATGGCTCCGTCTCATGAAATCTTAATCTAGAAAGTTTCCAAAATGGAAATCTGTATCCCACTACTGAGGTGAATCAAAGAGTACCTGGAGGTTAAGATATTTTCTAAGAAGACAAGTTGGGCACGCTACCAGAGCTCTTTTATAGGTAATGGGGGATACAAGAACATCTACACTCAAACTTTTCATGCAGCTGTGCAAAACATTAGGACCATACTGGGGGGAATATAGTGTCACTGCACACTACTCTTTTGGGAAAAGTAGAAGTGAAAGCAACTAATGCCATCAGTGATCTGGAATAACGTTAGCACAACGATCAGCTGTGAAAGTTGAAGATATGTTAACGTAGTTACCACACAACTAGGGTGATCAAATTATGGCACACAAAATAGTGCACAACTTAATTCATCAGAGCCGAGATAGAAAGGCACTAAAATATCCCAATGAAACCGCTCATCACAGGGCAGTAAAACAGACTTGGAATAATTTCTTTTCTCTTAGGGATTGTAATTCATAACCTCAGAAAAAGAGTGGAATGTTATGCTACAACGAATAGTCTTTACACATCCACATGGGGAGCAGTCAGGTTCTAGGAGCTAGCTGTAGCATTACCTATTCAAACAATCCACTCCATCATTTTATCCTAGTTAGCCTTGTGTCTCTTCCAGACACGTTCTTTCTACTGTTTTTGTCAAATGTTTGTTGCAAACACAGTGTAGAGGTAGATAATTCCCCGGAAATATGAGCCTCCAGCATTCATTACTCAACACTGAATGCTGACCATAGACTTGTTTAGATGAAGGCTCGTGGTCAAGCATCCACGTCTTTCGGAACGCCATCGT
Source organism: Trichobilharzia szidati (assembly GCA_944472155.2). Lineage (NCBI taxonomy): Eukaryota > Metazoa > Platyhelminthes > Trematoda > Strigeidida > Schistosomatidae > Trichobilharzia > Trichobilharzia szidati. The sequence continues at coordinate 52,442,105 of OX235274.1, forward strand.
GTAACGTTAGGTTGCTCATGAACGATCCTTATCTAGGTAAGCAATCATCCTGGTACTACTATTATGGTCTCCAAACTTACTTCGTATTTTGGACGATTAAACCGATGCTCTGCTTCGTCTTTGGTCTACGCAGAGCGAATACTACACGTCACTTGCGTGTCGGTTCCCCTGCATTGCTGTTATTTAAGTTGACCAGAAATCTCAAGGTTTTTACTAGATTTCAAGAAAAATTTGGGTTTTTAACATTGGAAAGTGGGCTGAAAATTTGGTACTTTTTCAAACAGTGCGTTACCGTTCAGCATGCTGTAATGTAAGTTGTTGTTCCTTTGTCGTGAACGTAGTCATTTTCATTTAAAATATTAAAAATTCAATTGTAAGTAATCCACAAAAATGTATTCGGGTGAAAAGTATGGTCTAAAATTAGTCTTCACAAGGTTTTAGTCATATGTGTACAAAAATATACGTGTATTTTAGAAAAAAAATTAGATTTAAACAAGTCATATAATAATAAGATGAGGCAGATCAACTATGCGGTTTGTCATAACAGCAATTTCTTTGCTGATAGCACAGGTGAAAAGTCGAGTGGTTTCTCATGACACTGATATATTCTTATAATGATATTTACACTTAAAAACGAAAAGTGACATAATTATACCAAAAGTATTCGAATGGATGAAGACTGAGTAGAATAGATGGTAGGATTAAGTGGCGCTAGAATTCAGATAAAGTAAATGAACTTTTACTGGATGTGTAAGATGTTTGAGTGTTGACAAGAAAGGAATTATATATATATATATGGCCAAGCTAAACTAACATAGCCAAAGCCTAAGTGGCACAGCGGTTATGACTCTCGCTGATCATGCACATGGTTCGGAGTTCGATCCCGACGCACACCTGATATCAATGGTCGGCCTGCAAAATTTGGGCTACCGATATCACATGCTGAAAATTTCATACCTGTACCAAAAAATACGGTGTGGAGTCAAGCTGTGATAAAATAAAAAAAATAATAAACAACCAATCAGGATTCAGATGAGAAGAATCGCATAATCGTTGAAAAATGCATTAAAAATCATTTGAAACATGATATTAAACTATAAAACTGTCGCTTATGTGTTGTAAGAATGTCTCCTAGTCACTTCAAGACCACCTATGGAGAGATCATACCATGCACTACAGATGTACTCATTCAGGTGACTGCAGATCATCGTGCTTTGAAATCTATTGGTATTTCTGGCATTGTTATTTAACCTTCCCCTAACTCTGACCGTACTTCTAACCACCAATCTTAATTAGCACCCTAATCCTAACATTAATCGTTGACTCTAAACTTAGTCTTAAAAATTATAGCTCTACTTAACAGTATAGATTTGTACAAAAAGTACTTGTTGAGTAAGTAGAATACTGTATCTATCTTCTCATGCATTGACTTGAAATGACTTCTCATAGAGTTCCCTAAATATGACTGGTTCTTAAAAGTCGACTTTCGACAAACCTTGACTTTTACTATGATACTTCAAGTTCGCTATATATATATATATATATATATATATATATATATATATATATATATATGGTGGTATAGCAACTGCTCAGGTCTCAACTGGCCAAGGAAGGAACAATCTCTACATAAACTTCATCTGAATTCACAGCAGATGATTGCTGAAACTATTGGCAAATTTCTTTAGCAGGCGATAGATCATCTTGAATGGTTTCGTTCTGCCAAATGAGTGGCCACTACCAACTAAATGCTACAAAGCAACTAGAGATTGTTGTTATTTAAATTTTACCAAACAACGGATGGTGTATTGCGAAATGTCTAGGCTGTTTATTAATACGCCCAAAATAACTGTCTCCAGAAAAGCAGTTGAACTGATAAATGCACATAATGTAGCGAAACTGTGCAGTTTATCCTTCGGTTTAGTCACAGTAATTCGCTGACTGGAAATTAGAGAACAAAAACAGCTTATAATCGAGTACAGTTATACCTTTGGATACACTGACATGCAGTATAATTAATTATACAATATATCTGGTGTTTCTAGAGGTTGCTAATATACCTCCCATATTTGATTATATCTATGTGAACCAGTTGATTTCACAGTGGGTGTATACTGGAAAGTGAGAATAAAATTTGTTAAACTGTGTTAATTAGTGAAGCTCACATATACATCGAATAATTTGACATACATATGATGGGGCACAATCGCATGGACACGAGTTTTGCTTGGGACTGACTCAGAAACTATTTCCTTTAGCGGAACTAGACGTTATTCACCTTAGTCCTGTTAAACTTATTTGGTTTTCTAGTAATACTTCTGCAAAAATAAGCGTACGCCATTGTTGCATCATATTGTATTCATGGTTCATTAGTCCTGTTTATGGTGTCTTTCTGTCCCGTTCCCGCTTGAATTACAACAAAATGGGCGATCGCATAGTATCAGCGGGCTTTACACAATAATTATGGCTCGTAACCTAGCAATGTAAAAGTAGAAAATGTAAAATTCAAAAACTGTATCTTAAGAGTGAAAGCTGAAAAGAGCTGTCTACTTCTTGATAGTGAATCACTACGAATAATAAATTCACCTTTATCTGAATAATGTAAGTACTGATAGATTTGTCGCAAAACTCTCTTCGCATATCAAAACTGGGGAAGCGTACACGGTTCCGGTTCACTTTTAATATCTAAAGTTTTCTCTAACAGTCGCAGTAGTAATAATTTATGCCTGTTAAGTTTAGGTGTTTCAGTTTAAGAAAATTCCAAGACTATCGTTGATGTCCCCGAAGAGTCAAGTGCACTTAATTTGGGTTCTATGCTATCTATTCGACGTAGGAAAAGTTATTGTTCAACAATAAAGTTATTAGCTGTCTTTCCTAAATGAATCGTGCAAACGTGATACAATGCATACAGTACAAGATCCTGCGAAAAATCAGAATTCAAAATCTAAAATCACACAGTCTTCATTTTATCCCCAGGAAATCTAACAGAGATGAAGAAATTGACTTCAGTAATATAAAACTATTTAAACATCTAAAATCATGAGCCACATCTCTTAGCAGAAGCCCTTTTTATGAAGTAGACTCAAGGTTATCTAAATGACTGACAATATTTTATTTCAATGAATTTGAAAAGCAGTGGTATCTGCATTCATGTGCACTCAAAATTAACATCTGATGTGTATTTTCCTAGCTAGGTGCTTTCAAATACATAAACTCAGTCATTGTAGCTTCTATAATCACCTAAAATGCGTAAATTCAGCTTCTAACCGACAAGTCGTGATCCGAAATCCCATTGTACGCAGTAAAGTCTAGGCAGTAAGATAATATCGTCAACTTTAACCTGGTAGTTGTGACTTAAAAACGAGAAATCCCTAACAATATCAGTAAGTCTGTTTAACTGTAGTAGTTGCTTTTGCAACTGGTCGATACAATTCGTAAAGTAATACTCAGTCTTCGTTTGATAGTTTTCAAATTATTATTAATATTCTAAATATTTTTGTTTTTCAGGAATTTAATGCAAATTTGCGTACTTCATTCACAACATGCGTGTTTTAGAGTTTTATTCAGGAATAGGTGGCATGCATCTTGCTTTCCAAAGTATTCAAAATACCAACTAACCTCATTTTAAGAGTCTACTGTAAAACACGAAGTAGTTGCTGCTGTTGAAATCAATGACGTGGCGACTTCAGTATATGCGTATAACTTTCCCAATACACTAGTATTGAATCGAGTTATTGAGGTGAGTAGTTCTTTAAATGGCACATTAAATTTTAGAGCTTTACCGCTGACTTTGTACATAGCCTAAATGCAGATATATGGAGTCTTTGTCCACCCTGTCAACCTTTTACAAGGTTAGGGAAACAAATGTGTGAAGCGGATAACAGAAGTGCCTCTTTCTTTCATATTCTTGATCTAATTACTGTGTAAGTTTGAATTTTAACAATTGACTTTTAAAGTCTAAAGCCGCAAGGAATCATACTAGAAAATGTAAAAGGATTTGAACATTCTGAGCCATGGAGACGACTGATTGAAGTGTTGAATACATCTGGTTATGAATATCGGGTAAGTAGTGTACAGCACTTCTGTTTAAAGTTACATTTAAAAAGTTATCTGACAATTGTGCGTTGGTGGCACAGTGGTTAGGACTCTCGCCGACCATGCACATGGTCCGAGGTTCGAGCCCCTGCCGGCGCACACCCGATATCTATGGTCGGCCTGTGAAATTTGGGCTACCGATATCCATGCTGAAAATGCCATACTTGTACTGAAAATACGGTGTGGCATCAAGCTGTAACCAAAATAAAAAAAATAAAAAATTGTAATCAAATGTCAGTACACTGTTCACTATGGTTGTTCATCTTCCTGTCTGAATTACGATTAACTTGATAAAAGACCAAGAAGTCGTTTTCTACTAGTCTGTGAACCATGTAGATTTGAATAGGTTGCCAGCTCGACATCCTGGGGATATTTAAAATAAATTGTTGAAGACTGCTGGTAGGATGGCTCGAAACTTCTTATCACTTTTGAAATTCTGAGTGTCTTCATTAAACTCTTCGTTATTGTACAGTCATGTTTGTTCATTGTAGTATCATTCTAATTCTGTTCTATCCGTTTTCACGTGTTATCTAGAAGCCTGAAAACTTCAACTGATGCACATGTGTGCAGGGTCTCAGGTTCATCGATCAGTCCTCTTTCGTGGTGTGAATTGGCATTAGGTCTTGTTAAATATTTCCGCCTCTATTCAGTGAAAGTGTTGTAGTATTGCCTTTAGTTAATCAAACTACCAAGTGTGCGTCGGTAGTTCAGCGCAGAACGCTCTCCAATCATGCAATTGGTTCGGATTTTGACTTCCGACCGGCACACACCTTTCACTGCCCTAGTCGATTGTAATTCTGACAGAGGGAAGATTGGGCGTGAGATTAGCAACTACACCCCGTAAAACTTCAAAGCTCTGGCTTGAAGCCCTACGTTCTACTTGGAAAGCAAAGGAATAAAATAATAAATAAGAATAATTATACAAAGTGAGTAATTTGATGAATTTTATTTCACATAAGATACTTGATCTAACTAGCACTTTGAATCTCAATTGATTGCTATGTTTACAAAAACTGTCACTCACTAAAGCATTTAGTCGCTTGACCTAATAGTTGTGATATAGTGAAAACAGTTTTCGTTCGAGGTTACTTAATTCAAAGATACAAATGATCTTTATTAAGTTTTGCGCTTATTTCACCATAGGGTACTTCTATACACGAAAGAATGAACCGTAGAATTCATACTGCTAGTTCGTGTCCCCATTTTACAATAAATCCAAGAGTGAACTGGTGACCTCAAGCAAAAATCATCTTAGAAGCTGTCGTAAATGTATAGATTCATCCGTATTATATACGCTTGACTCGGCTATAACTTTTACGCATCTTGTCGCGTTGTATATCTTATTTCCCTACCTCGGTTTATTTCTCCTGAGTTATTCTAGTTTTCTGTCATTATAAATACCATTGTTTCCTTCGTGCTGTGATCTCATCTATGAAGCACTGATATTAAGTTTTTATAAAAATTAAAGGACGTGATGCAAGGGAAGAGGATAACTGATTGTTTGAGAAGATTGTGATTTTGGATAAGATTAAAAAGCAGAATGAAGATACAAATGGATATCCGAATGTCGTAATCTTTTAGAGAATTTTTTGAGGCTTTTATTGTTCATCCAATATGATTAGTTGTTCAAGGTCAGTGGCAATATCGACAGGGGTGACTACTGCAGTTTAATCTTCGCTTTAACTAACTCATCAAATTATTCTATTCTACTTATCATACAATAATCAAATTCTTCATACATTTAATTGTCTGACACAAATGCTCAGTGGAACCATGGCCTTTATAAGGTGTAATAGCATAGCTAAACAAAAGTAAATTACTTCACTTTCTGTCGCTACACACTCAATTTACCTCTATCCATAAGAAAACTGTAAATTTACCAAATAGGGTGATGATTTAAGCTCGGATCATGAGGCGATTCGAACAAACAGCCTTCACATCGGTAGTATGGAGTTTTGTGCATTGAGCTACGTAACTAAGCTGTTAACTGGGTCTTCATTCCACTTCAAACATTCAATATGACTACATCACTGCATTACATCCATCAATTTTTCTAAAAGCTTAATATCACTGCATCAGAGATGAGATCACAGAACGAAGAAAACAATACCACTGATAATAACAGAAAACTAGAGTTACTCCAATTAGTTTCCTGGAATTCTCTAAATAAGTATGAGACGGAAGTTATGCCAGCTGCAACGTTAGCTGGTTGTCAGTCAAGCACTGGTGGCTGTTACAGCTTGACTTCAACTTTAATTAAGTCACTTTCGAAATTCATTCAGTATTCTTATAATTCGCTGACAAATCATATTCTGTATTTCCATTCTATTTCTATTTTCTACTTTGATGAGTTTATTTCCTTTTTCTTTGCATTTTAGCAATTTCTACTTTCTCCTCTGCAATTTGGCATACCTAATTGTCGTCTTCGGTTTTACCTTGTTGCTCGCCTGCATTCATCATCTTGGAATTCACAACTTAAAATGGGAAATTCTGAATTCATTGATTTAAAACCCCCGATCGATGCGCCTTGTTTACCAGGCTGCATGTGTGCACTGTGTTGTGATCTTGTCAGGTGAATATGAATAATATATATATGTGTTTGTTCTTTAATATGAATACCAAATATTCACTTGCATAATTTAGTGTTATTTAATGTGATAAGGAAGATTTTCTGTTCCTCAAAAGGTATTGCGATTGCTGAGTATTTTCCCCAAACTTATTCATCTTCGAATTTAGTTAAGTGTAGGATGATTGACCTAGCGAAGGTGAATAGTTTGGGGAAAAACTCAGCTATTGCAACGCATGCATTAACACGCAATAGGACGGGAGACAGCTACAGTTCTAAGAAAAATAATACAGGTAGATGGAGGGAGAATTTGATTACTGATTCTTTGTTCGTCGAATCTGTACCTAACGCGTGCTGTTAAAATGGCTCAAAAACAATACCAGAGATATGCAAAATATTGTTACCAATAAAATCAAAGGATATGAAATAACGGATTTCATTTGATATGATTATAAACAGCGATGAGTTGTGCTCAAAACGTCATCAGTAAGTTATACTGTATCACTACTGTGTGATTTTTATCGAATGAAATTAACCTATGACTGAGCCGCACTCTACCGTAGTGGCTATTACCCTATTATTACGTCAGACGGTGTTACTGTTAACAAACGATGTTCATTAGATAGTTCTGTTCTGTTGGGTTTCCTATTGGTTCATCACAAAGAGAGTAATTAGCTGGAGGGATTTATTGATATAAGTATAAAACTTGGGCACTGTGGTAGAGTAGAACTCCATTATAGATAAGATTTTATTTTGATAAATCACACAGTGTTATACAGTAATATTAACTGATGATGTTTCGAGCACAAATTATTGCCACTCATAATCATATCAAGGTACTCACACAACTTTTTTCCTACATTCATATACATGTGTGGACTCGATTAGACATTTGAATAAAAAACCAATATAAGATAATGTACATTCAGAAATAATAATATGAGTAATATTGATAACATTATTAGAAGACGGAGATTATCTGAAAAATGTGATGTATTAGCGCTATACATTTCGAACAATCTGATCACACATTTACTTGTCGAGTCAATATATATGGAAAAGTTAAATTAAACAAGGTGACAAAAAAAAAAGAATTAAGAATAATTAACACAAACGTTTGGTAATCCAATCAAATAAGGATTACCAAGGTAGGTTAAGAGTAATAACAAACTCTTTCTGAATACACAAGGGGGGCTTAAGTTTATGAATGGCTGTAGCCTCAGCGTATTTCAGTAAACGTCCTTGACCGTTTTTTGCTATCAAAATTTATAAAAGGGACTAACTGTTTTAATATTGATAAGATGTTTTTACAGTAAAAATAAGTAACTTGTTAGAATGTTGTGATGTGCTTGAAATGAAATAGAATTTTAAGATTATTTATTATCCTCTTCTGATCTGACTGGCGGTAATAATATCTTCCATATTTCTGGTATTTGTATCGAGTCACTTCTGTTGCATGTGTTGGGTGTAGAGTCAATGAATCAGGATTCAGTAATCGATCTCTCTCTCCGCCTACCTATATTACTCTTTAGAATCTTAACCCTCTCCCACCCTGTTGTGTGGTTATGTGTTAATGCATGCAGTCCAATTGCTGAGTTTTTTTCTAAATTACTCATCTTCATGGGGTCAACCATTCTTACCTTAGTTAAATTCTTGTGTTCCGACAATCTGACTACCCCCAATCTACTAGTTTGACCTCACAGTCATTGTGCTCAAAACGTCATCAGTTAATAATACTGTATAACACTGTGTGATTTATCAAAATAAAATCTTATCCATAGTTGGAGAGAAGGTACATAGATATATTTCATACTTGTAAAACATTGGAACTAATAGCAGTTGAACTTATAGTTGCAAATAGAGGTGATCTTGCAGTAACACTCATGCAAGGAAAATGACTCGATTAACTTACGTTCATTCCATTGCTCAGCCTACCTGTGCGTAGCTAAAATTCATCGAAATTCAATGCATCTCTGTCTAGTAAATACACAATAGTGGATTAATATAACTTCAGCCTTCATCTAGCTGTATAAGCTACTACTGCAGTCCTCTACATTTTGTACACTGACTAACGGGCACTAGCCAAGATGATTTTTCAATCAAATTTGTGCCCGATCACATTCTCTCTCATAACCTCTATGGTTTACTCGGATACCCAATCACACTGAATAATTGTAAATACCTAGCGGTGTTTCTACTATTATAGCTAATCATTACACGTAGCTTTAGTTGTATATTTCACTCTTATAAGTTTCCAGACAGTAGATGTTACGAACTTCCTGGAATAATTTGAGCTCCGAGTCAGATTGATTGATTATAAATTATTTAAATACGCTGGGATTAATTTAAGTAATTTATATTTCATCCTTAGTTTAATATTTGACTAAGAAATCCAATATATGCATATACTTAGCTGTCTAAGGCATATAAATATAAAAATCTGCCCACGTATCTAGAATAATTTCAATAACTGTCTTCGCTCCATCCTGAAGACCAAATGGCCAGAAGGTATTAACAACAGAGAACTCTGGTAACGACCTAGCCAATAACCCACTACCTAATAAATATACTTAAGGCAATAGAGATGGATTGGATATACGCTGAGTAGACCGATAAGTGACATTGTAACAACAGAAGACAAGGGTCAGGCAACAGATCGTTTATTAAGGAAAATCAACACATATTTATAGATTTTAATGTACATTATTGTAGGTTAATGTTAGTAGAAAATACAGTCTTTTGATTGGTTGTTTCTCACAGAAAGTTAACCTTGCATCTCCTTGTGGCTGTGTCAGATCATCCATATGTTAACTGTATCCACCTAAGCAAAGCCTTTGTTCTCATTTTCTCACCACCAATATTGGGGACATAAACACTGACGTCAATTACTGTCTACCAACTTTGGCTAGCAGCCAGCTCTCACCACAACATCACATACCAGGCTGGCCCTCCTTGGTGGAACTTGAATGCGAGACTATAAGTTGAGTACCCGAAAGAGACATAGAAGAGATCGTGTGGGGGAGGTGATGTAAGCTTATGAGCACTCTTAGGGCCATCTAAAAATGACTGCAGAAAACAGGACGAAATGGAGATGCGTTGTTGAAGTTCTATGTTTCACTTGGGACCCAAATGAATAATAATAAATGATAATAATCTAGAATAATTAACTGCCGCGACTATAGTTCGTTTCACACTATGTATATATTTTTTAACTTGAAGCCTGTAACATCTTCTCAAAGTTTACATCCTTGTGATTTGTTTTCCTTTCATTATTTCAGGCATATAGAGCGCACGGATGATAATTTCTCTGAGTATGTTAAGTTCTGTCGACCAATCTCAGAGTTTCTATTATCACCAACTGAAAGTATGAGTAAAGAAGTAAGACAATTTATAAATAAATAATTTTATGGAATCTTTTTCTTTTGCCCTAAAAGTTACATTTTCTAGATGAAAAGTGCCTTCAACGTTATTTCCGTATATTTGATATCGTTAGACCGACTGATAAAAAAACACGGTGTTTTACAAAAGGTTATGCAAAACGAATGGAAGGTACAGGATCTGTACTACAAACATCTATGGAGAATGAAGTAAGTACTTGTAGAATTAAACATTGACTATCAGTGTGTGTGTGTTGTCCATACAACAATGAAAACTGTTGTTATTTTGTGAAACAGATCCGGCACATTTTATATCCACCTTTCTTTCATAAGCATAAATCTATCGTTTACATAGAGGTGTACGTTGGGGGGTTCAGTGGTAGAGTGTTCGCCAACAATGCATGTAACTGGGGTTCAACTCGCGGTCGGTGCACTCCTAAACCCCGCCTAGCCATTATTAGTAAGCCTGGCAAAGAGAGAAGGTTGCGTATTAGGCTATCAACCACGCCCCGTGAAAAATAACACCACTCACTGCTACTAAAACTTTAAAGCTCAAACTTGAATCCTCGTATTCCACTCGGAAAGCAAAAACATAGAGGTCATATAAATAAGCTTCACTAAAGACATCGTTTTGTGATCAGCTTTGACCAATAAGAAATCTTCATACAATTCTTCCCATTAATAAACTTGAACAAAGCAAGAACAACAATTGTACCAGGATAATATGAGCTCATCTTTTATTATTATAAGAAATCCACCAGAATTAGACTAATTGTGAACTTATATAGGTTTCATCTGCTTAAGGATTAAATGTATCATTAAGGGAAAAGTGTACATTTGCTGTAATATTGAAGAAAGTCATTAAGGCCTTCCTTCACTCAAGAACTCCAACGTCAACATGTTTTATTGGCAACACATAGGAACCTGTTGTTCGCCGTGATTGCGTCTATTGGTGAGCCCTTTGCAACTGCATTCAATTGTCATGATAATCTGAATAGAGTACGTCACTAATTGGAATAAGAAGGAATATTTCTATCAACTCGCTTTATACATACCCCTCATTTTTAAGCGTTAGTTTGTAGAGATTTCATTAGTTTCATGTATGACCACGGATTTTGCAGCATTAGTCTATTATAAGTGAAAGGTAAATTCTTCAATATATACATACAACTGGTATTCGTTCACTCATTACTATGTTTTTCATTCATCTATAATGAGTAAGTCGTGTATAAGTTAGCTTCCCGAACTCCTTTTATAACCTCTGGATCGAATTCCATTAACTCTCTGATAGTTCAGCTGAGGTGATTTTAATACAGAAACTTATATAATATACTTCCAGAGTTTCCATTTGTGGAGATTTGATTGGTATCAAGATTAGATCACGGCTTTATCTCACTTAGAGAACTATTGGAAACCGGAGAGTATTGAACAGCTGTTTCGTCCTAATCTCATGCTCTTCGGTAGTACACACAGATAACCACACCGAGCATCCAACCATGAACATTCAGGTTATGAGGCGTGCTCATAAACCATTTAGCCCCTGGGATGAAGTCCAATGGCTGATTCGCAAAACATAGGGCGACCGCTATTCATTGTCACCGGCGAGTATTTTTTTTTACACTCGACCCTGGTGCACCACACTGGTCCCGACTTCTCACTAGAAATCAAGACAACTCCGTAAGCCACTAGTGAGCAATAGATTCGTTTTCAATTATTCGTTTGTGAGGTTTTGATTAGCCCCAATTTGAATCACGAATTGATATCAATACTGGAGATGGTACCATATATCACGAATCTGCAGAAGTTGGAGTTGATGAGCTGCTGAATTCCTTCCGACTGGCTACATGGTCAACGACCTCACCTTCTAAGCTGGAAGTCTTGGGATCTACCCTCCCCTATCCGTGAGACTACGGGCACACAGTATTGAAGAATCCTAGACTAAGACAAAACAGCTATTTTATTATTCCCTGGTTTTCAGTGGCTCCTCTAACCGACATTAATCCGTGATGTAACTCGTGTAATATATTTTAAGTTCCGTTGCTAGTACTCACTCAGGCTATGAACCACATTTACTGTATGATGGCTGATGGCACTAGTCAGTCCAGTTCAACTTAGCCTGACGGGAATGGAATTGAGATTCAAACCCGTCAATTTACACTTTGTTTGGTTGCAGGATTTCATCATGAGTTGGCATTGGTTAGAGAACCATTGGAAAACCTGGGAGTACTGAACAGCTGTCTCATCCTGGTTTGGGACTGTTCATCAGTACGCACCCACCGGGGTTCGGACCCAGGACCTTCTGGTTACAAAGCAACTTGTCCTATTCAGGTAGGTAGTTACCTAGGGTTCTAGTGAGAAGTCGTGACCAGTAGGGTGCAGCAGGTCGGGTGTGAGGACAAATACTCGCCGAAGACATTGGCTAGCGGTCGCGCTATGTCGTGAATTGGCAGAAGTTAGAATTCATGGGCCATTGGATCGGGTCCCAGTGGCTGAATGGTCTAGGAGCTTGCCTTGTAACCAGAAAGTCCTGGGTTCGAGTCCCGGTGGACGCGTACTGATGAACAGTCCCAAACTAGGACGAAACAGCTATCCAGTACTTCCAGGTTTTCCAGTGGTTGTCTAACTAATGTCAACTCATGATGAAATCATGTAACCAATCGAATCCCTACAAACAAACACTTGAATACCATTTGCTTTATTTTTAACACCAAATATTCTGTTATCCGTATGAATTAATTAATTAAATCATTTTTCCTATTTATCAGCCATCTTTTCATGGTGTATACTGTATGCCATCGGACTTTTTTAAATATCCCAGCCTATACACTTCTGTTAAATACTACAGTAGTCCATATTCTGAAGTGCATGTAGTCAGTCCAATTAATAAAAAGATTTATTTTTTCAACTTTTTCCCCTACATTAGACAAGTGAGAAAATAAACACTTTTTATGAAGCTAACAAAAACAATGAACAAGCTGTTGTACAGTATGCTGAACAGTTAAAATTACGCTTTTTTCATCATCGTGAAGTGGCTAACTTTTTGTGCTTTCCCAAAAGTTTTGGTAAGTTATTGTGAAAAAATAAATTATTTTTTGGGGTATGCAGTAAATTTTTACACAGTTGTCTCGATAAGTGTATTTATTTCGTGATTCAAGTAAATAAACAAAATTTGATAAAATGTACATCTGTGATTCACTAAGTAGAACGCTCGCCAGCCACGCACTTGGTCCAGTTTTGATTCTGGACTGGCACATTCCTAAACCTCACCTAGTTTACTAGCCAATAGTAAGCTCGGGAAAGAGGGAAGGGTGGGGGCCATGAAGCTAGCATCCCCACCCTGTGAAAACGACATCACCACTAAAATTCAACAACTTGAAGCCACTACTCGGATTGCGAAGTATTTACTCTCACTCACACTACCTGCCTTCGTGTAACTAGATAGTTACTTTTATTTCCGTGTGACTAATAGTACATAGGCAAAACTTCTCCCTTGCATGTACTAAAATGATAAATTTCATATAGAACAGCTCCGTTGCGCTAACTATTCGTGTTGGGTTTATACATACACTTGTCGGGTGTGCCACTGATGAGATTTATCAGTAGTATATAAAAAACACGTTCATCGGCATAAAAATATCAAATAGAGGAGAGATAAATTTGATATCAAAGAGAGCAAATAATTCAGCGTTGTGGTAAAACATGAGGGACACGAAAAGAAGACAAAGAAACACAATACAAAGGAAGGGTAGAAGTAGCACAACACGGAAGATCTGTGAAAATGACGGTTCGCAGATAAGGTGTACATAATTTCGTTACTCAGAGATACCAAATTCCAAATAAACATTCCTGTACCAAGTCTTCTTCCGTTACAATTTTGGTGGCTCTATTGCGGCTACCGTTGTGCTCAACAGTTTTCTGGTCACCTATGCTAGCTCATGGATGTCTATGGGTTGTGCAGCGTTAACTAGTTGCACTTGCTGAGAAATGTGGTCTGGCACATTCTCGGTGAACTGGGACGTCAATAACTGCGACTCAGTCTCTTCATCTAATGTGGGGGTGCGCGACGTAGTAGGTTCGTCAGCTTCAACGCCAACACTAAAGGGTCACCGTCCAGTCCCAGATTTGCGGCACGAAGTTAATGCATTGCAAGTTGTCTATCCGTCTGGCTGTCGAACTCTGCCCCCAATCGTTCAACCAACTCCTTCCAGGTCTCCTGTCCTGCCCAATATACACTGTCGTATGCCGCCTTTGCTCGACCTCTCAGCAGTGCCACCAGCACAACCGCCTTCGCCTTGACGCCCACCAACTCAGCAGCGACCTCGAAGTCCCGTAGGTCCCGTTCTTCGGAAGCAGTCGCCCAAAGGATCTTCATTGTCTGGAGGCAGCGACACCAGTTGTAACGGTAGAAGACAAGAGATTTGGTAAAGGAATTTCATCTTGGGTATAACTGATAACGCATGCCGGAAATATGGAAAATACTACTACCAATCAAATCACGTGATGAAAAACAATGGAATTATACAAACGAAATTAGAAAGTTGTGTGAGTAACTTGATATGATTATGAGCAATAAATTGTGCTCGAAACGTGGTCATTAGTAAATATTACTGTATAACACTGTGAGACTGTGTGAATTATATTCTACCACAGTGCTTAAGTCCTATTCCTACATCATTGGCTAAGGAATGTTTATTTGGAATTTGGTATCTCTGAGTAACGAAATTATGTACACCTTATCTGCGAACCGTCACTTGCACAGATCTCCCGTGTTGTGCTTCTTCTATCCTTCCTTCGTATTGTGTTTCTTTGTCTTCTTTTCGTATCTCCCATGTTTTGCCGCAACGCTGAATCGTTTGCTCTCTTTGATATCAAATTTATCTCTCCTCTATTTGATATTTTTATGCCGATGAGCATGTTTTTTATATACTACTGATAAATCTCATCAGTAGCACACACTGACATCTATCATCTATTGGAAGTTATCGTATATTCTGTTGAATTGAACTGTGATGTACAGGTCAACAATCTGCATATCTCGAAATGAAGTGTCTCATCAACTGACCGAAGTGTTTATGTACTTAATCACATTACATCATTGGTTCAAATTTATAAAATAATACCAGATCATATATTTAATTTTCTATTGAGTACCAATTGCATACATCTATTTTACAAAAAGATACTCTTACTACATCATTCATCCGCACCAGATAAATATCAAAAAACATGGTGAACAAAGTTTTTAAGAAGTTTATTTGCATGTTTAAAGGAAATATGACATCTTTTTCTTTTTTGTTGAATACTTTACAACTGACATCGTTGTATTCTTCTGTTTTGCATACTTATGTAAATCTCTTGTCACATTTTTTAATTTTTCTTCGAAGCTCAAGTCACAAACTCTTGTTTTACGATGTGAATCATATAATGGAAATAAATTGAACATTACTAGCCCTGAGAAAGTGTGCTTTGGTTTAAAATAAATGTGACATCTATAACAATTTCTATTAGGTCTAAGCATGTTGTAGGTTTTTCGCATCAATTAACTGCAAACACATGCCTTGTGATAGGAGAAAGCCTCTCTCATTATTCAGAAGATTGAAATTAAAACTAGCGGGTCACTTCTTTTTATTTGAAAGGATATTTTGTGTTTAGAGTTACTGTGAACGTCGATGTTACATGTATTTTGTCTCATACCAATAAAACTATAACATAAAAGGAATCCTGGGAACGCTATTCTTAGCGGTTATTTGAATAGGATTGTAAAGTATCTACATATTATTACTGCTTTGCATACCAGAGCCATTTCTGTAGTAATTAGGTGAATTTAAAGAATATTGAACGATCGATTCAATGATCTTGAGATGGACAATCGTAGTTAGATTTTCAAATGTTGGTTTACAGGGATTTGATTGACTACAGGTTTGAGAACGGACTGACTTTAGTTTGAAAATCATCAAGGAGTGCTGGACACCCGTCTCGTTCACGTTTGGGACTCTTCAGCAGTATGCACCTGTGACCCTACGAGTCATGGAAACGAGGACTTTCAGTGTATGAGGCAAGCTCATTGATTATTCAGCCAATGAGATGGAATCCATTGGCCCATGAACTCTAAATTCTGCCAATTAGAGATATACAACACAACTGCCAGTCAGTATCATTGGCAAATATTTGTCCTCACACTTGATCCATGGATCCCGTCTGGTTACAACTTCTGACTTGAACTTCAGGCACCTTTGTCCTGAAGTCAGTCACTAGTGAACACTGGACTAATTCTCAAGTGGCTGGCAGCTAATGATAAAGTTATGACGCAGAAATTATAAATCACGAATGCTGTGCAGGATATATGGAGTAGATTTAATCCCCTAAAAAAGTACCTACAACCAAATCCTATCTTCTAGCTCTAGTTACATCTATAAAGAACAGAGAATTATCTCTACTTATGTTACCTAAGTTAGCCTGGTTTACATTGATTAATCCCATCAAGGTTATTGAGTCAATTTTTCGCTTAAACCACTACTACCCCTTAATTTGGCCCATAATTGCTAAATTAAAGCGGTTAGGCTACGATTTCAGCTTGACTGTTTGTTTCCTTAATAGATATATATATATAAGCTACCCCTATAGAATAAATCTGTTAACTGTTACCTTTTTTTCTTACCCTTCTAGATTTCCCAGAAAACATAACAGAAAAACAACGTCTTCGTTTATTGGGTAACAGTGTGAATGTATTAGTTGTTGGTCATTTAATTTATTGGGCTTTTGGAGCAAAATGATATGTTTCTTTAAATATTTTGTACATGTATTTTTTTCCTTCTAAAAAATCGAACATTGTAAAGTTTATACACTATCTAGCAAAGAATATATACATATATATTTCTATACAAACTGTGAAAGAAAGACTTCTCATGTCAAATTATTACTCACAAAAGTTACTAAACAGGATTACTTTCCCTCGCTCTCTGTAATGTAGGAATTATAATTAAGTGCTCAAGTCTTGGCTAATGTCCACTGTAGACCTGCTTTATTCACCTTGTGTACAATTTGTTCCACTTGTGAAGTAGTCAAAGTTGTCTGATAATCACCAATTTGACCACGACGCATAAACCGTGTACCTTCTTCTGTTGACCATAATCCTATTTCTTTCATCCACTCAAAATTTGTTGTTCGATTTCTAGACATATTTTCAAATGAACAGTGTTCAGCTAATTCACCTATCTGACTAGTTGTTAGTCGTTTTGGTCGAGATAAACAGTCTGACGCATTATCAATCCATGTTTCATGGATAAATTCTTCGATAAGTTTTAATGTCGCCTGTGAATTCGACTTAAACATTTCATAGGTAATTAGTAGTACTTTTGGTTTGAGCGCGTCTGTTTGCTTTTTGTCGGTGAATTTACTACTCGCAGCTTCATAATAACTTTTCACATGTTCACACCAAGGACTGTAGGGAAGCTTGTCATTCAAAAATCTGTTTACAAATCCATTCAAACCTTCTAAATTTTGATAACCAGCTGGAGTAAAGCATCTGGCAAAATGGTAGTAGGAAACAACAACATCACGAGGATCACGAACAATATAAATCACACGTGCACATTCACCACGTTGAATCTAAAACGTCAAAGTTAGAATAATTACTAATTTAATCAAATCTTATAAAAATTACTATCTGGACATTTTAAATATACACTATGGTTAAACATGTATACAGAACGAAAGATTTCTGGTTAGAAGCGATGGACAAGTGGTTGAACTCTTTCTCTACAACAGAGTCGATCGACATACAAAGAAGTAGGCGTAATTATTATAATAATTACGATTGTGTCGGTGGTTCAGCGGTAAAGCGCTGGCCAGCCACGCCTCACGTGTTCCGGAGTTCAACTGCTGGTCGGTGCATACCGTTACCTCCCTTAGCTGGCTATAGTCCCAATAAAGAGGGGAAGTTTGGCGTGAGGCTAGCAACCCCACTCCGTAAAAACAACACCATAACGACTGAAATTTCAAAACTGAAGCCCTATGTTCCACTCGAAACACAAAGGAATAAAAACAAAAGAAAAAATTACAATAGAACAGCAAATCAAAGTCACTCAAATGCAAGAAAAGATTAGATGTGGTTGACACTGCTAGTGTAAAGTTCCAGGGTAAAGGTGAAGGTAAGTCATGAATGCTTCTGTAACAAAACTATCAGTGTTAAAGAATATCACTGGAATGCCTTAAGATGTTTTAGGTTGGTTCGTGAATGTCGAATGGATAAAGGCTCTTCTTTTAGTGGAAGATGAAAAGGGGAAGTCAATCGATGTGGTTGTGGAGCTGCACTGGTTGAAATGGCTAGGACACATGCTATGCATCATCAGGCACCACCTTCATCTTCGAGCAATATTATTAGATAATGTAGGATCTGGTTGGAGAAGTTAGGGTGTGGTTAACATCTATGAGGACATTGACTGCTGATTTGAGTCACGAAGGTATGTTGGTTGGGGTTGCCGGGACGCTAAGCACCGATGACTGCTAGTGACATGGCCTAAACTTGTTTTGAATGGCGCAGATACAATCACTTTATGAATTCCCAAATCCACTAATTTCGTCACATACTTATCCATTCTCCGGCCCATTTCCGTAATCCGTAGTTCCTCTACATCTGTATGCACATTAGACGTGGCAACTTGAACTGCGCACTCTTTAGCACAGTTCTACATTACAACTCAGTCTCCTTTTTATTCACTTCACGGGCCAAAGATCAAAGATACTTCTTGACGAATTGTTTGACTTGGTTTTGGCAAATAAGTTTATTCGACAAATCGCTCGTTATTGCTGTGGTTGTTAACCACATGTCCATTTTATTTGGGGAAAGGACCTTGTGATTCATTAAACTAGTGGGTAATTCTTTGACATCACAAACAATGAGTGTCGTCTTCAGGGCTCACTGACCATGCTAGCATGCCGCGATGCACCCACAAATCATACAGTGAAAAGTACGGAATTAAAATAATGTAGAAACATCTACTAACATAAAAATTTGAACTGGCTTACAGATAACAAGAAACTAAATTTTTAAAAACAGGGCGTTACAAACCTCTTCAGGTAGCAAATAGAAAGGAAGATGCGTTTTTATCACTCGAGGAGCTGGTGTACGTGCTATAGTGCTTGGTCCAGGCCATATATACTCCAAATATGGAACTCGTTCCTCTAAATTCTTTGAATAGGCTTTAACCCAGTTAAGCTTATTGACAATCAAAAATACTGCCTCCGATAGCCAAGTGGTTCCAGATTTTGGATAGCTAGCAACTATAACATCATTTGGATGCCAGTGACCAGATAGCTTAAGTTTTGCTTCTTCAGCCATTTTCGCTATGTCTTTTGGTAGGACGAAGTATCCAGCTGACTCAGAAATGCTATCTGGTTTACACACTGGAAAGTGGGTAAGAGTGAATCCAGTAAATTCAGGGTCTTTAAATGAATCATCAGCTTCCTGTTTGCTTCTTCCATACTTCACATACCAAAACAGCAAACCAGACCCAGCAACTAGCGGTGACGCTAACAAGAAGCCCAGTTTCATTGTTGTCGGTTTTGTTTTCTGATAAAAAGCATTATGGAGCTTTTGAAGAATACTTGTCATTTCAGTACTGTAATGACTGAAAGTGAGTTATGACACATAACTGTCAAGGTTGAAAAAAAACAATGAATGAGAATCATTAGTAGTAATCCAACCAACTGGCGCGTTTACATAGATCAAGTTAAATTTGAAGCATAAGACTAATGAATACATTCCGGAAGCAAACGACTATTAAATGTACTATCAGGCAGCTACTTCAGTTGACTTATGTAAAGGATAGTATTCCGTATTTTCCAGTATCCTTAGAGCTAATCGACTATCTACCAGATAATAAATGTACCAGCCGAGAATGGAAGGCTACCTTAATTCATTATGATAAACTTCAAAATCAGTTGAGTGAATTTCAGTATAATTCCACTGAGATGCCTTCACCGACAATATGTTTAAGTCCCAAATATCCTTTTAAAAGGACCCAAACACTAATTAATTCAGTTGACAGCTAACTATTTGAGAAATAAATATTTAAGCAACAGACCAGAACAACATTTCGCCCCGTTTTTCAGTCACCACTATTAGTCTACTATTCAGTGTGTTAAATCACCAAAGCACGTATTTCTCGAAGTCACTGAACAAACCAAGGTCCAGCCTACCTACAAGTTAGGTGAAAATCAGAAAAATTCCTAGTGATATTGGATTAATCCACTAGATGTTCAGTTTGTGGTACTTCAAACCAGAAATTATACACGTCTTAATTTTTTTATTAAGACCAAAAGAAACCTAAGAAAGAATTTGATGGTTAGGGCTGTCACAGTTCTAAGAGCCTCTGAAACGACACTCGTCCATCGTTTAAACAATCATGAAAGGACATAAATGTGTTCATCTGTAATGGCTGTATTCCAGTTTCCACTGAAGCATAGTACTATTATATATATCCGATTTTGTTGTTAACAAATGAAGTAAGGCATACGAAAATAAACTTTATGTGATAGATGTTACTGTGCTGTAGTCGCACACAGTATCAACAGTTAATGCTCCAAAATATATTTCGTGCATACTTTTGCTTGCAATTCACGAAGTGTTCCAATAACAAAAGTAAGGAAAGACAGAAACGTTGACACAAGGACTACACGTCAGTTGCTCGACCAGGCCTACACTGACACTGTATTAAAGATAAGTTACCAATGATGGCCAAGTCAATGTGTGTACACGAATCTTGCTGTTCCTGTGTAACTAGTTATAAATAAACAGTCCTTAGAGGAAGTCTTCGTTACGCTCCCGCAGATATGAAACAGTTCGGCTCGGAAGTGGAAGGTGTACACTGCAATTACGGCCAAAATATCTACCTGAGCAACACCTACTGTGTGTTTTGGGGGGGGGGGTTACTTTGCTTCCCAAAACGTGATAGATGGAGTAGGATTCGAACCTTTGGTCTACTGGCTGGAAGTCGAGCACCTGCACCAATTAGCCACACCTCCACGTCCTTTGGATTTACACTAAGCTTATACTGTTTTATTGTTCACTGATATACAGATGAAAATGGAGACAGATCGGAGACACACTGAAATGAAATCTAAGCGACATACGGTGGCAGAACCTTGAATAGAAGCCAAATGAGAAGTCATGAGTTGGACGTCCGATGGTAACATGGGGAAGAGTATATGAGGAGAAAATGAAGGCTTATGGAGCCATTTGGAAGTGATGATAGAGAACCAAGTAAAATGCTGATGTGTCTCTAAATTCTAACGTTCTACACGGAGCCCCGGCAAAAAATAACAATAGTATGGACTATCGTTTAACAGCATACCTTATTACTGTGACTTGTCATCCATGGAACTTACATTTGGCGCACTGTATTTGTTTGTTTGGTTTTTGTAATATTCATACTTCTTCCTCCACGACTGAACACAACTTACTCCTTGAAACCTATACTTTCGTTGATAAAACATTCAATTGTTTAACTTCATTTCATCTTGTTTCTTATTGACTTTACGCTCACCACACAGCTTCATGATAATCGAAAGCGGGGAATTATTCTTAAATCAATCCAACACAGTTTCTGATACAATACAATTTAACTTTACCGGCTACTGTATTCCGACAATAATGGATTTATAACTATACACCCTAAAAGTTATTTAAAACAACTGATCGCACTAACTGTTCCTATTCTGAATGCATTAAGGGGACATTAAAGCTACCTATAAGAATAACTTGTTATAATGAAAACGTCCTAACAATAACCACACTGTATCAGGATATTGTAAAATTTGATGAATTTTGTCTCAAGAATTATCTCTCTGGGATGTGTTCAGTGGTCTCCAGACATTAACAACTTAAATGGAAGATGCGTTAATGGAAGAATAAACACGACACAACCAATGAATATGGCGTAAACATGAGATATGATAGACCTAACAGAAACTTTTTTCAAGGTTTTTATCGCATGCGGTAAGTAGCTTTTACACAGTACTGATGTGCTGGCGAATAAAGTATTTAATGTCTTTAGTCTCACGTTTCTCGCAATACTATTTGAAACAAACATGAGTAAATTAAACTAGTTATGAATAATAAGACTACTGCAGGGAAATATAAATGAAGCGATTTCATTCCTTTTCATTATATCCTAAGGAAAGTAAGTGATTCCGTCAGATTTCACTGACCAGGGAGAGGTTTTAATGCGATCCTATACACTTGAATAAGGTCCAGGTCTAATGTAAAATGGCCCAAATAGAACAAGGCCAGTAGATAATAAACAAATAAAACATTATTTGTAGTTAGGAATATTTTGGGGCTTTACAGAAAATGCTGACATTTCGATGTAATTCCCAAAAATTACTACATCAAACAGGATTGAAACAACTCCAAATTTTGTTGTTTGGGATGCCCAACAGTCATTTGATTTTCGGGGTAAGTTAAACTTTAAGCAGCACTAACTACCAATGGAATGCGATCGCACCAATGACCGTGAAACGCTCACTGAGCAAGTTAGTGAAACCTGGCAAATATTGTTGTCATCATCAATAAAATATCCTCATCGAGGCACCATGCTATTAAATGGGACAACTAGCAAGTTTCAGCTTAGGTTAGGGAAAGACTAAGTTACAGTTTAAGCCAAGGACAAGTTATGTTTAAGTTAACCTAATAAAGGCGACATTAGGGTTGGTTTGAGTTACAATACAGTTAGTTTAGGGATATTTTCACATTAGGGTTAGGTTCAGGAAAGATTATAGTTATTGTTAGGGCTAGAAGACCTAAATAATTACATGCATAGAATGTGGTTAAATTACTCTGTTGACATAAGAACAGAACTTGTGCACTGTGGTATATTATAATTCCATTGTGGGTAAAATTTATTTTGATAAAGCCTCGCAGTGTTATACAGGAGTATTTACTGATGACGTTTCGAGCACAACTAATTACACAGGAAATATTACTGTATTACACTATGAAACTTTATCAAAATAAGTTTTTTATTTTTTTGATTTTTTTTTGATTTACAGCTTGATTCCACACCGTATTTACAGTACAAGTATGGAATTTTCAGCATGGATATCGGTAGCCCAAATTCAGGCCGACCATAGATATCGGGTGTGCGCCGGTAGGGGATCGAACCCCGGACCATGTGCATGGTCGGCGAGAGTCCTAACCACTGTGCCACCTACAATTGAATTATACCGTGTTGATACTACAGATACGCTAACAAGTTTCCAAAGTTTTTATGCATTTTTTTTTGTAAATATATGTATTAATACATTTTTGCGTATGGAATTCCATACACAAAAATGCCTCCTTAAGGAGGTTAGGCAAAGTTCTACAATAGGTCACAAGGTCATTGGAACATTTACAATCTTGGGACTCTATTGTAGAACTTCGCCGGAGGTTATTCGCTGATTTGCAGTAAGTGGTGCTAAAAGTTTAACTTTTCCGATTTTCGAAACGAGTAATCAGTAAGCAAACATATGCATGCAATGTAAATCT